>VZZY01004577.1:305591-396742 GCA_013400335.1 Eurystomus gularis
GATGCAGTCTCACCAGGGCAGAGTAGAGGGGGAGGAGAACCTCTCTTGACCTACTAACCACATCCCTTCTAATACACCCCAGGATGCCCTTGGCCGCCTTGGCCGCAAGGGCACATTGCTGGCTCATGGTCATCCTGCTGTCCACCAGGACCCCCAGGTCCCTTTCCCCTACGCCACTCTCCAGCAAGTCAATCCCCAACTTATACTGGTGCATGGGGTTGTTCTTGCCCAGATGCAAGACTCTACACTTGCCCTTGTTGTATTTCGTTAAATTTCTCCCCACCCAGCTCTGCAGCCTGTGCAGACAGCTGATGGCTGCAATTCACAGAGAGCTGTTCAAAGAAAGTACAGACTTTAAAGGTATGGATCCCTTTGTCAGCTCAGCACTAACCGCTGCAACTTAAGAACACGGACAGTAATGGCCAAGGGATCATTGTGCTGTTCAAATTAACATCGCCAAGTACAGTAGCAGAAGATATAAAGAAAAAAAAGCAAAGCATAAACTTGTCAAGTGCAAAAACCATAGTATAGATTCACATTCCTGCCACTTATATCATGTATGTTCTTGTTAAATTATTCCACAGAGGGATTTTTAAAAGTCTAGAAGGATGAACACTGCCTACTTATTTCTCTAGGTCATTTACATATATATCTATTAACTTTCAGCTGAAAAGCTTACTCATTTCATTCATATTAAATCCTGCAGAAATGTTTCAGTACATTGTAGAAGTCCAGGGGCATCACCACTAAATATCTGAAAAGATCTTCAGCCAAGGCATGTCACCACTAAAGTTAAGCTGTGATGTCTTTATACGAGCAGGAGATCAGGCCCAGGTAAGTCAGATCTCTACTGTCATTCCACGAGAGCACGTCATTTAGCTCTGACAGTATTAAGATATATTAAATATCGCTGTTTCAACAGAATTGAGGGATTGAGATCTAAGTTTTTGCAGCAAAGGCTGCAGCAGAACAGGAGCCCCCCAATGCACTGCACCCTATCTGAAAATCAATCAAGTGTAAGGCTTCATAAGCTGTGACCAAAACCTTGGGCATCTGGCTCTCTGATGCAAGGCAGATGAGCTTCCTCAGGGCAACACACTAATATTCATTTTCACATCTCTGAGCAGTGTTTGAAGCCCAGGCAGCGGCACAGCAAGGCTAGACTTCAGGACCAGACTTTCAAACAAGCTCAGGGACAGAGATTCAAATGTTCATCATCCAAAATCTGAGCTGATATTATAGAGTTCAGATCCTTTTGAGCACCAAAGACACTGCATTATCTAGGTGAAAATGACACAACGATATTGAAAACATTGAAAGACTGGTTTCAAGTGCTCAAAGTGGTGTGCTAAAATATTCACCCGTTGTGTTACTGGTCTGTTCACATCTTTTCAGGCTCAGAGGAAGACATACTGGATTCAAAAAATACATCAAAGGAACAAGAACTGCAAGAGTAGCCCATACATCCCCCAGTAGGTATGCTTTACTACCAGAACTATTTATGATTCTGAACTGTGGAACAAATGAGGAAGTAAAAGAGAAAGAACCCATGAGAAAGAAAAAAAAGGCAAAGAGACAGAGATCACAATTTTTCTGCATCAAAGTCTACAGAATTTTGCTAGAAGGAAAAGTCTCTAGGGTGGTAGAACAGTTGCACTTTTTTTCAACCAGGCATCAGGATTATTGTTACTAACTTCAGAGGAAACAGCACCAGGCTTTTATCGCGGAGCCTACTCAGCTCTTGGTTCTACCATTACACATTTCACCATGAATCAACCGTCACCACATTTAAAACAACTCTGAGTGGCAAGTGTGGAGCAACACTGCACAACCACGTAAGGAAACGGAGGCACAGACATCTACCAAGGCAACCTCTGCTTGACGCAAATGCCTGACGTAAGACACGTGTAAAAACTAGAAAAAAAGCCCAGTAAGATCACAAAACTTCTCCTGTTACTGGAAGGACATTTACTCCCAACCAGCCTTTACAATGGCACCAGAAACTTACTTTGCCTTAAGGTGAGAAGGAAACATCTAATTAAGCAGTCTTAAAAATGTAGTTGTCAGGACTTAAACCATGCTTTACACTGGGCAGACAAAACTGCTCTTTGCGGGAGCTTGAACAAGACTGGACTAGAGAGGGGTCCTAAAACACAGCAGCAGTGGAAGATACCAAAAGAGAAACAACAGGAAAATTGCTCAGTTAAACCGTCCTCTCTTTTCCTCAACAGTCTTGTGGAGCCTCTTTCCCCTTTTCTAAGTTCATTCTGATTCAATGCTTGCTGAAGCGAAACATTCACTGGGCTTTGCACCCTGCGTGCTTCATTCTTTCTTGAGTTTTGTCACCTGGAAGATGAGTTTTGGGGGTTGTAAGCAATAAACAGGACAACACAACCCGTGAGATAACTAGGGAAACAGAGAGGGGTTTTCTACTTCTCAGTGTCAGCACTCATTTTGCTCCTGCCTCCACTGAAACCTCCACAGATAGAAAAGCAAAGCCCACAGCCAGCAGAAATCCCCTGCATAAACTTGGGATTATTAAGGACTTCTGCAACACAACCACTTGTAACTGTGTCTCCCCCTATGAAAGGCAGACCCCTGAAGATCCAAGACAAGATAGCCACAAACCCCTAAGTACTATCTAAGGCTGCAATAAAAGTTTATGGGCCACACCCGCGTAAGCTGTATTCCTGATCTCTTATCCACATCAGCTCCAGTTATTTAACCTCCTAGTTATCTTCAGATCAGAAGCAAAGGGCCGAGGCACTAAACGGTGTTTAAACTCCCACCTAGAGCTGGTGGGTTAAATCACGACTCCCCAGAACTGCCCTGTATCTTTAACTAAACTACGAGAGGGAAGGATATCAAACCTTGGAGATCTGTTATCCCACAGCTCACGTATCTGGCCTAGGCATACGTCAACTGGCATAAATCTTAAGTAGAGTCCCAGGCATAGCAAAATTTAAAACAGTAAGAAAACAAAAAAAATAGCAGGATTTTATTCTAGATGCTGTTAAAAGGGAAATACAGTGGCTTAAAGAAGAGGGAAAACTCTGAGAAGACCTGGAGCATCAACTACCCTCCCAACAAGGCCTAGTTTTATTAAATTTCTTTTGCACTGCTTAGGACTTTGGTACGTGCACTTCAGCACAGGACTTAAAACTCTTCTGACACCTTGGCTATCAACTTCAGGGAGCTGGGATGGATGAGTTACAACTGTCCTGTTTCTTTATATTCTCTCTCAAGGGATCCATTATTAGATACTAGGCTAGACAGGTCTCAGGACTAACCCAAAATGGGAAATTCTTGTAAGTCCGTATCCCATAGATGCACAAAGAGTAAGGGCAAGCGCAAGAACCTGGGGGCCTGCAGCCAGCAAGAGCCCTTCCATCGCAATGCCTGCCTCTACACTTTGTTGTCAAAAACGCTGACACTTGGCCATAGTTAGAAGGAGAAGCACGGCTCAAAGTGCCAGCCACCTCTGTCCTTTTACCTTAGGTCACCCTGCAAGCCAGCCAAGCAACCCCATTCTGGCCAACACGAGGCAGTCCACTTTGTATTTCCTCTTCTGCTCATCACGTTTTTATCACATATCTACCTATATAAGTCTACTCCATGGACAGGTCATGAGCAGGGAGTTCCTTTGCAACGGTACAGAACACATCATGGCGTTGCTGGAGCAGTAATCAATGTAGTGTTGTTTTGGTTTCCTGAAGAAATTCCTCAAGTATTTCCTGTAAAGGAGGCTGACATTACCTGTGGACTCTACATGAGCACAGCCTGTCTACCGGACCAGCTGTAACACTGCGAGCCAAAGGTGCTGTTATTTGAGGACTAAAGTTATACAGCAAATGGCTTATAAAGTTAATCAGGAAGCACTAAGGTGGCATTTATGTGGCTGTCATGTGGACTTACCCAGAAAGGTCACTGTCACTGAGCAATTAGCTAATGGAGCATTTCTAGTTACTGAAGATTGTCAGAACTCAGTACTCAGATTGAGTCAGAATACCTGAGAACAAAGATTATCTAGAGTCTACAGAGAAATCGGAAAGTAGACTTAGAAGCACCATTTAGTAAAGCACTTCCCATGAGTGTGCATTCTATTTCTGAGTCATGCATTTCTTTGCCTTTTGAATCATCTGTCATTTCCATCTTGTACAGTACTGATGTTCTGGGTAATAAACCTGGATCTACCTCACACTGATCAGAACCGCAGTCAGATTTTCCCAGATTTCACAACAAGGTTTTGCATTTCCAGGGTTTTGGATCATACCAACATGGCCCCATAGTCCGAGCATCTCTCAGCTCATTACTGCTAGAAGATTCTTCCTTCATTCTTTTCTAAGGACAGTTCCTTCTTTCTTTCAATCTTCTTAGCAAACGTAACTCTGAATGTACATCAGCTGACTATTAAAAGATGGTCCTTGAAAACGTAAAAAGTGACATCCTTAATTAGCATTACAAATGTAAGCTGTGTGGTGTTTTAATTGAAAAGAGAGGGCTCTTTCAAAAAAAGGCTTCCAAAGTAAGTGAGAATTCAGTCATCTTATGTCCCTAAACCTTTAAATATATTCTCCCAAGATCACAGAACACTATTCTGCTTCCAGTTCTGCCATTAATTTTCTGTACATCTGGGTCTCGCAACACACGCAGAAACCCACACTTGATATACTAAGTTCCCGTGTGTCTCGTCTCTCTGTGGTTGCTGCACTGCAAGACTCTTGACTCATAAAAACACAATTCCAACTGCCAGATTTGCAAAGACAATCTCAGACTTCAAGTTGAATTCTCTCTCTGTTCACACATCTGCTAACAAAGGTTCTGCTCTTGAGATGAGTACTGGTCTGTTGAGAAAGACAGTGCGTTTCCATAGTCCCTTTTAAGAACAGCACATGGATGCTCCTGAATCCCTTAGATACCATCATGTGAAAGATTTTGGGGAGGACACACGGACTGTGAGGAAACAGACTAACTACAACACTGGCTGAGCAACTCTTTACTTGCTTTGGTTTTTGACAGGGGGCAAAAAAAAAGAGACATGGCAAACAAATGAAAGGTGAAAGTTCATCTCCCCACCATAAATGAGGGCAGGCGACAGCGAGGGCTGGCAATCAATGTGCACATTGTATGCTGTTTACTCATCCCTGCATGCAGATGAGAGAGGCATCTGACTTCAGCTCTCCCAGGAGCGGCGTGCGCTGCCTGCCTCTCTCTGCCCCAGCACGGCCATTGAAACGAGCCGATACAGACTTGACGGCGCCAGCAAACCTGCAATAACTTGTTTGTTGCCACAGTGCCCATCCCGTCACCTATCTCCATTCACACTCCTCCTTATTGCTCACCTGATAAGGACAGAGCTGACCATAATTGCTGGGCTGTGCTGCAGAGCGGCAGAGAAGCGGATAAGGAGTATCTATCCCTTCTCTCAGCACAAACGTGTAAAAGTTTGCTCATGGTTTTATGAGGCATGGAGCAAACCAGCTGCTTTCACTAAGAGTTGAGGTGTTAACTGCTGAGGTATTGTGAGGTGGCTCCTGCCAGCCCACTGTGTCTCTCCGGATAGGTCAACACCCAGGCTTCTGTGCTGGGCTGAAACAGGTGTAAGGAAGGAAACTATTTCATGGTGGAAGGTGGGACAGAGGTAGGGATTTCTTGAAGTTTTAAAGGGCTGCGAAAAATAGCTTTCAGTTCAGGCTTCAAACAGAACATACACACCTGGGAAGTGAAGGCTTTCCCTGCCAGGTCTCTAGTTCTCCACCTCTGACGGCGTTGCAGGCCTGTTTCTAAAACTCCAAGAGGAATTCATCTGACTCCAGATCTACAGCATCTCCTTCTGGGCTATCAGACTGTGAGAGTGGATTCTGTGATGCAGTTGCAAGTCCTGTAATGATCAAATTGAGATTTCTAACTCGTTTTGTATATAGGCCACAGAACAGCTGTCAAGTAGTAAAATGTCCCTGGTGCAGGAGCCAGGCATTAATCAGACGAGGAAGCTGTGATTCTGAGCACAGGCTCTTATTAGTGAGCTTTTAATAATATCTGAATGTATACACACACAAGGATATTTCTCACATGTACTGGACACTTGGTCCTGTCACCTGAGGCAGGCAGGTGTTGCCAACTCCATTAAGAAAAGCCAGAAGGAGGATTTTCACCTCATTTTGTCTGCATATAAAGCTTACTCAAAGGAACAGGCTAATCCTTGGCCTCTGCGGAGGCTGGCCACAGAACTGAAGGGACAGGCAATGGTTTTGACAGCAGTGGCCAGACACTGCTCTAAGATCTGAGAGGCACCTCAGCAAGGCTACCAAACATGTCAGTCAGTAGAACATTATAAATGGAGGAATCATGTCGGCTAATGCAGGTTTCCAGCTGTACAAACAAACTCCTAGAAGCCTGCATTACAAATCCCAAAGCAGTCAGGGAAATATAGCAAAGAACTACAATCCCAGCAATTTATCAGGCCCCTTTGCTCTGCAAAGCATCCAAGACATGAAGGCATATGGAGTCACTGCTCAACGCATCGTGCTCTGCTGCTGCTGGACTTAGTGCTGGCATGGGATGGGACAGACCAGCATCTCAATGTCTGCATAAAAGGGCTTTGGGTAGCTTGTTTTTCTCCCTCTGATTTAAAGAAGTTATTTATCACATAAACTACTGTAGCCTTAAGCCACCGATTCTCAATCAAAAGCCGGCTGGTGACTTTAAGACTAGTTTTTGCTAGCTCCTGGAATACGACCTGATATAAGTTTTCCATGCAGGGTAAACTAGGTTACAGAAACTTGGAACTGCGGAAAACAGTGAAGAGACAGGTTGTGGAAAGAAAGGACTGCAGATGAAGAAAAGGTGAAGGAAAGTTGGAATTTCTGGGCACTCCAGATCAGATGGAAAAGATGGTGCAAAGGGGACTTTGGAAAGGGTGTGAGAGAAGGAGGGGGGGGGTGTGGGTGTGGAGAAAAGAAAAACAAAACAGGAAAATTTAAGAAAAAAAAGAAAAAGAAGAGGAGCAGCACCAGAACTACCTTGTAATGGGAGCAGGTAACACTCTAAGACAGGTGCCTCAAACCTCAAACAAGCACCAATGTTGTGAGCCTATGAAAAGTCTGCCCTTACCCTGTCATAAAAGAGACCAATCTGGACCAAGGCTGGAAAATACCACCTCAGGGCAATAAATCTCCCATTGATAGAGTCTGGCAAACACAAGCTTTGAGAAAGGCTGAAGTCAGCTCTGAAGTATATAATGACTCACTTAGGACTGAGGGAATTAGAACGAAAGGTGACACTCAATATAACAGCGACATTAATAAGTAATCGTTGCCTGCAAACGTCTGGGCAGTTACAAAACATTGGCAAGACAAACCTTAATCTTACAAGTCTGGCTCAGCTACATACAGCAAAATGTTCTTTATCAAGTAGCCCTGGGGAAAGTCCTCCAAAGCATCCATGATGATAGATGACCACAGGTATCTGTTACACCTCAGCCCACACCTCCATAAAATCCTGCCATGCCGTGAAGTCAGGACCTTCCAAGGGTCTCCCTCCCAGTCTTTCCGAAGATGCTCAACAGTTCCCCCCACTCTCACATTTAGTCCCTTAAGGGGAAATTATTCCTGGCCAACCCCCTGCGTTTTGCACTGTACTTTAAACAAACCAAGGTGCTGGTAAGTAACACACAGCATTGGTGTAATCTGAGAAATGAGCTTTTTGGTCATTAGAAATGCAGCTAAAACAAATAATAAATACGGTGCAGTGACATTTATGGTGAAAGCCGCCAGAGCTTCGGAGATTTCCCCGCCTGGTGCCGTAAAG
Organism: Eurystomus gularis; assembly: GCA_013400335.1. Taxonomy (NCBI): domain Eukaryota; kingdom Metazoa; phylum Chordata; class Aves; order Coraciiformes; family Coraciidae; genus Eurystomus; species Eurystomus gularis. The sequence goes on from VZZY01004577.1 coordinate 313,401, forward strand.
GCCTACCCAGCACCAAAGGCATTTAAAGCTAAATTAAAATCCTCATTAGTTGCTCTTGAGTGTATTTGCATTGATGAGGTCCCTGGTGGATGCGGTTTTATGGGTATGGAGGTAAACCTGTGTGGCATAACTACAGAGAGAGCTTTCAGCTGCACTGATGTAACCTGCAAGTGATATGCCAGTGATTGAGATATTCCATCGTACACCAACCTGGTCTGAGTGCTCTGTGCCGCAAAATAATAAAAATAAACAAACAACCCCCCTGGCAACTGTCACTAGGCTATCTGATGCCGAGATGAAGATGTAGCTTTAAACCCAGGCGAGGATGTTTATCCTTATACCCCAATACACAAAGACCTCAGAGCTGCTCTTTATGGTGAAAAGACTGACCGGGACATTTTGTACAGCTCCACAATGACGGCGATACAACCTGTTTGCATAAACAGCAAGTGTCTGCAATCATCCCTCTGGAGTCTCTCACACCACATGTTTTCTAGCATCAGTTAGATTTTTAATTGAACTTTGTTTCATGGGATCATGTGACAGTGATAGGCAATACCTTCAAAAGACAGACTGGCATATGAAACATACCCAGCCAGCTGGGAGTTACAATGAAAAGAAAAAGGAAGTTCAAGAAAAGCTCCTGAAGCATCTTTCCAAGAGAAAGAACTGTAAGTGAGGGTTGGGATGCAAGGAGAGAAGCACCATGAGAGGTATCATACACGGTGCAGAAACTAGAAAACAAGCCCTTTGGGGAGGGACCTCTAGATGTGCGGTTTGACGCAAAACCCCAAGATAGCTCTTTAACTGTGGGTGTCTGATTTCACATTGGAAAAGCACTGTATCTTGCACATATATGTCCTTTACCATGAGGAACTAAACCTTTCAACATCCTAGTCAGGTATTGGAGATGAAACTCCCTGCAGAGGGAATATGCACTTGATGTGATGCCATTTTGCTCAGTGAAGAGGCTGAGTCAAACTATATAACAGGCACTGTAGTGCTTCTGCAAGAGAAAGGTGATGTTTAAATAAAATGCAGAATAACGACACTCTACTTATTCATGATCCTTCCCTGACTCCTTGGGATACAGGACTCTCCGCTTTCTGTCTAAATAGTTGGTGTACATTTGGGTAACTAACGCCTGTTCCCATCTCCAGCGTCCCTGCCTTTCTGCACAGGATTAGCCCCTGTGTGTGTGTGCACGTTTTACACACACACGCCGCTTTATCCTGCCGTAAATGGGTTTGGGGTTTGCAAAATGGGTTCCATAAATCATTAATTAATGATAATACAAATATAAATAATGTAGGAGACAGAAGGGCAAGAGTCACCACTCCATCTTCAACACCACCTTGGATGCTTGGATAAGCAATGTGCCCACAACGGGCTTCCCTGCCAAGAGCACCATTACACACAGAAATGCTGAAGCATCACAAAAAGGTTGCAGTGTGTACCATGTGAAATAAAGGACTTTATCAATAGTAAGCTAATGCAGACGACTTTAAAATTTTAAATCTTTCTGTCCTGTATGGTCAAGCTGGTCCCTAACTCCTGTTCCCTCAATGGTGGTTCCTTTTGAACCTGGGAATCCTGAGATACTGCTGCATCCTGCTGTTAGAAACTGAACTGCAACTTGCGAGCTGTTCACGGGTTCACAAAGGGAGTTCTCCAGTCTTATCTCTATTAACTGTGAATTTATCTCTCTTCCCAGATACAATGTTGAGAGAGAAGGTGAGCTGGAGGGGTCATTCCTGCCGTACAAGGATCAAATGCCATAAACGGCCCAGAGTGTGACTGTGTTTCACTTGTGCCCTTTTAACTGCCCCTGTTAAAGCACACATTAAACACGCAATCCCTGTGACCAAAGGTACGAGGGAGTTTGGGTGTAAGCAAGCAATCACTCGATAAGACAACAGCATTTCAAAACACCATAAATTAATTCCTTAGGCTAATTTCCCTAAGAGCAATGGAGATAATAAATCTCACTGTTGGCGTTAAGGGTGACTGAGGAATCTGCTCCATGTGCCTGCCAACAGGCTACTGGAGCAATGGCACAGACCTGAAGCTTGCTGGCTTCTTCCAGGGAGGAAGAAAACTGCAGACGTGTAAAAACGTGCTGCAGCCCGTGCTGCTGGGGCAGGTTAGTTGTACCAGGGAGAGAGGGCAGAGGGGGAGGAGAAAACGGGAAAAGGAAGGTTCCATCAAATGAAAGCAAGCAGGGACATTTCACAAGGCAGACTGCAAAAGATGCCCTGAGAACATCACTCTTGAAGGCATAAATCTAAAGCATGGTGGATTAATGTTCAAGAGGAACAGGTCAGAAGGGGAATTTAAGGACATATGCTGTCCTTGGTCAATATTTGGAACTCCCCTTGAAGTTTAACAGAAGACCCTTCACACATCAGCTACAAGAGGTCCACAATGGCCGTTCACTCTCACACAGGCCCGCGTGTCCACTGACATGCTCACCACCTCTTACAAGTGTAAAATACCTCCCTAGTCTCCCATCTTCACTCCTTCCTTCTGCTCACACAGAAAGCCAAGATGGAGCAAGAGTGGATATTACATCTTGGAAATCTGTCTGCTTCTTTACACTTAATCCGTTTTTTTCCCCGAAGTGGTTCAATAAAACTAAAAAACTCGAAGGAATTTGCACAATAAATACCACGGGGGCTACATAAGCTGCCAGCATGAAAAATCTATATCCACCAAGTTAAAGGCTAACTCTAATCCTCCTTATAACAGCTTAAATTAAAGCCAATGCAGTCAACAGAAGCCCACGTGGTGGCAGGACCGGATCAGCCTGCCCCTTCTCCTGCGCTACACCAGTTTACGGGGTGGAGAAGCGGTAAGCAGATGCAAAGTCTCTCCCTGTATCTCAACACCATCTTGGCTATACCCACCTTCCCTCAGACCTGTCTGTCCCAATAGTGGACTGCACGAGTTCACTGTCATGAGAGTTGGTCAGACATTCCTTACAGCACATGTAACTAGAGGGGCTGGCAGGGGGGCAGAGGCACAAAAGGAAAACGCAACCTGGAGATGCAACAGAAACGCTGTTTTCACAAGAAGGTCTCCAAAAGCCTGAAGACTGGTCCAGATGAGCAGACAAGATATTCTACTTACTCTAGCTCCAGAAATCCTCTTAAAAAGTTGGGAAGTGACGGGTCATCCCCATGCCCCAGTGCATGCACGAGTAGAGCTCTGCTGCTTCAAGACCACATCAGCAATGACTTTAGATTTTAAAATTCAGGGTATTTTTACTTATATGATTAACTATATCATTAAGGGCTGAACAACCTTGCATTTCTGGCCTGCAACTGGAGGGTTATCTGTGTATTAAGTGATATATAAAGGAGCTTGAAAGGAAAAACAATATATATTCCATTNTACATTTCCCTAATTGTATTGCATAAATATATATTTATTAGACATACTATGGTATGTGTATATCATAATGCACTGAAGATTTAAAAAATAATTTAGAAAACTGGCTGGTTTCCTTACAATTTAGCTTACATGGTACAACATAATATATTATAAATACCAGGGAAATTGGCCAATTTTCCAGTATTTAAAGATCTGTGATATATCATTACAAACGTTTTACAAAAGAAACATATGGCAAATTTTGTATTCTTTCCAGATGAGCGATACCCAGACCCTCTGATATATGACTGACCTCCAGAGAGTCCTGTGTTTTCACTATTTTGAATGCTTTGCTCCTGGTTTGGAGTTGTCATTGAAACTTTGTCAATTAGAATGAAATGTTGGGTCTCTAAAATTAAGAAGCCTTAGGAGTGACAAGTGAGTGGTTCGGCGAGGGTATTTGAGCAGTCCATTCATTCAACTCCATCTAAAATACATTATTAATTATTTTCATCCCAGGCACGTGACTCTATTCCCCTCTCCAACAATTCTCAAACCCTTGTGCCAATCCAATGCTTGTTCCAACGGAGAAGTACAGGACTCCCCAAACTCGCCATTCCTCTAGATTTCACGCAAACAAGCAGCAAGGGAAGAAAAGGGAGCTCGTGCTATTGCCTCACTTGGAGAGACTACAGCACAACTCGTCCTCACCAGAGAATCCGCGCAGCAGAGCCATTTATTCAAGCGCTCACAAAAGTACCTGCCAAATGCTGCCTTTTGTGCCAAGCCCACCTCGCAAATGCAGGAAGGCTGGTGATACAGTCTGGTGTAGTGCCAGTGATATGTGTCAGAGAAAAAACAGTTACCAGAAGTATAACCGCAGACACAGGGCCAGAACAACTGGTCTAATTGTATTTCAAGAAAGCTATCGCGCCATAGGTAGAATCAAGTGGCAATTTACCATCTAGAAGAGATCCATGTTCTTGTAGAGAGTTGCAAAAATAACGCCCACACCACAAAAGCTATACAAGACGTTTAACTGGGTAGTGGGGAACCCTGACCTTGAAAGCCTGAAGACTTTACTCAAAGCTTTAAAAGATGCTTTCCAACAGAGAAGGTGATTCCTTTTTGAAGGAAGAAGATGCCTTCTAGAAAAACATTCATTTAAAATCAAATTAATTTTCCTGTGAGGGTGATTTTGATAGAAAGGGGTTTTTTTTAATCAGTCTGGGGCTTTCAGTAGCCTAAGGGCAGGCACTGCAATTGTAAGGTATTTTAGTCTGTAACACTCAAGTAACAATATTAACTCTAGAACATAGACATACATGAATCTAGGCTTTGGTTCTCCACTTACACTCCCACCTCTCTGCCATCACCCCCTCAGCAAGTCCCTCCACTTCCCTCTGAAGGAAGAGAACACATGTGCACAAAAGAGAGTGGAAAAGATGCTCTTCAACAGAGCTCTCGCTGTTGAGACACGCACAGACGGGACAGCTGAGAGCTGCACCGACTGGCCTTGTTTACGTGCCATCTCTTCTTGGAGAGCTTTTGAATCCTTTCACTTTCACAAGGACCTGAATCCAGGATTACCCCACATGGACAGAAAAAGCACGGCTGGCCAAAATGTGTTCTGACAAAGGCATCAATCAAGCAGTGCATGAGATAAAAGGTAGATGTGAGAGAGGTCAACAATTTAAATATAACAAAGAACTAAGATAGGAAAAAAGATGGCCTGGAAAATGAATTCTTATATATTTTGGAATTTCCACGACGACCAAGATGCCAATTAGCACAGGAGGAGCCATACACTTGGCCTCAGCAGTTTTCTCCTTATCACAGGAAGGAAGAACGTATTTGAAGATGTAAGACAATGTCAGACAATAGACAGGCGATTCCATAACTGGAAACTCACCCAGGTCAGAGGGAGGGCAGAAGTGCAATATAATGTTAATTATATCCACGTGCAGGATGAACAACACATCGCCGCTAGTCTCCCTCACACAGACAGTCAAGATTTTCCCTGGTACAGACGGAACCAGGAATCCAATAACAAAATCTCAGTTCACAAGATTTGCACTGCATGTCTCCCTCCACATCTTTTGTTTATAATTTTTAGTACTCATAATGGCAAATGAAATGAAACCGTCTCATAACAGGGGCGGAGTTCCAAAAGACGTTCAGCTTCTGGATCTATTTGGCTTTCTCCATGTTGCTAATGCTTTGCCTATAAGACATTCCAGCACCACAACTGCCCAAATACTTTCCAAGAGGAGCCTCAATTTATGCATAAGAAAGGTCAATTTAGAAGTTTAACCACATTTCAGGATGGATTTTAGTGCTTAAAAGAAAAAGAAAAGAAAAAGAAAAAAGTTCAGGCCCTAAGTGTCCCCTGCACAGAGAGACAGCAGTTACAAATGATCAATTGATCATAACGCCCAAGATACTCTGAGCTTTTAGGCATGAGGGCCAGGCAAATAAGCAAATAACTTTCACAAATAGCCATTCATGCAGGTTTGAAGAAGGCTGAGAAGTAAGTGATGACCATGGAAAAGTACAACACATCTGCAAGTCCATTAAATCCCGTGGTGAAAAGGTCTAGCAAAACTCACCTGAAATTCATTTTAAAATGTGGAAGTAATTTCAAAGACTGGGGAAAAAAACCCCAGCAACCCATTAAAATAGAGAAAGCAATTTGAAATAGCTCATCCTAAAGAATTAAAACTCACAAGAAAAAAAAAATGCCTGGCATCAGGCATTGCACTGTATCTGCAGAGATACAAGATGGAACCCTTTGCTCAGGACTTGGTAAAGGATTTCATCTGTCTGAAGAACAAATTGAGATGAAACATGAAAAGGGTAGTGGGTCTGTTCAAAGAAGACGTTTTTGTGCCTACCAAACCAGCTCATTGCCTTTGGGCTGCTCTCTGAAGCTCTCCTGCGCTACTGGAGAGCTTGACAGAAGAACACACTGAACCTGTTGGAAGAATATAATTTCAAATCTGCGCAGTTCTGTCTTTAAACATGCTTTTACCCTGCATCACCTGCAGTGGGAGACAGGTGACACTTGGTATTATAGCTGCTGGTGGCTTTCCATTTGCAGGCCACTGGTCACACCTTCCAGCAAGTGACAGCGTTATGGTTCTGCAACCCGCTGGTACACAGAGGACTCTGCAAAATTCACTGGGATTCTCTCTGCTCACAGACCGTTTTTTTTCTACAAGCACAATCCTGAAGGTATCATTTCTAGGGAAGGAGGAAGAAGCTGCATTTCCTAGCAGTTACAAGAAGTCTCTTCGCAGCACAGTCAGCAGCACAGTAACTCTGGGCCTACTGGCAACACCCTTTTTCTGTAACAGATTCTATTGAAGGGAAGTCACTGTCAGTATTGATTTACGTATCGCTAGCACCTTGAACCTTCAGCTGATGTCAATGTACTGGGTGTTACACAAGCCAAAGTGAAGTGCAAAGGACACAAACTGGAAGAAGAGGAAGAGAAGCAAAGGGCTGTTGAAGATAGATACCCTGTCCAAGAACTACATCATGCTCGACAGCTTGTTACCTATGTGCACCGAAGCCTAAACACCACAGTGGGATTGTAGCTGTGAAGACGGGAAACCTCTGCACTAATACTGGGTCATGCTAGGCCAACTTCCGGCGGGTTTGGGTTGCAATGGGCAGAAGCTGGCATTGTACACGTTGTGGAAGGGTCTTCATCTATCAAGTCATCCAGAACAGATTCAAGAGAAACTAGATTTAAAATATGTGATGATCTCAAAACACAAGTTACCAGTTCCTGGCTCTGCCAACTCAGACTGAACACACATAAACCAAAAGACACGGAGAATGGGTGAGTAGCAGTGAACAACATGATTAGTAATACCAGAGCAAGGTAACGAGGTCTCCAACCCAGCTGTGTACATGCAATAGGTTCATATTAGCCCGCAGTTGATTAGCCCATTAGTTGATACACAGAAAATAATTAGTAACCCTAATGACTTAACTAAAACTACACTGATACAAAGAGATGAGACTATGACACAAAGTTTGAAGAATCTCAGCTCCTGGGAGTCTTCTAGACCCTTTCTTTACTCACAGTGCAGAAGAGGAATGTCTCACATGTGAAAGGTGAAGCTTACTCTGAGCACTTGTAATGGTTGTTCAGAAATATAATGTACAATAATTTAAAGAACAGTGTGTGAAGCGGAGTGTGGCCAGGAGGAAGAGGTTCAAGAACTCTAGGGGGAGGTAAAGAAAGAATAAATCTATTTTTAACCTTTTAACCAAGCAACTGCAACAAATAGAAACATTTTCCAAGAGGTTCCTCAATCAAAACACTGAACAATTATAATCTTCTCAAGCCATTAAAGTAACCTTTTGAGCAGCAAACACTCTACTGACCTAAACAACCCATGAAACATGCATCTTAATTTAGAAAACATTCTTATAACATTACCACCACGTTCACTATCAGGAGTTTCAGTTTTCAACATGCCTGAAGGTCAGACTGAAAAGACTACAAGCCATGTTTGCAGCTCGTGGGATCTCTCACTTTAAGTGGCACCTGTATCGTTCTGTTTGCATTAATTCTGTAGCCTTCAGTACCTTTCTGCGCGTGCAGCCAAATGGATGCACAAGAGCATCTGCATGAGGAGAAATCTTACCTATAAATGCTGTACTACCAGGTTCCTTTAAGACAGAATAATACTGGAATGGTCAGCTTTGTTCTATAAGGTGGAATAGTAATTCCCTTTATGTGCTATGATGGAGGCAAAAGAGAGAATTTTCACACTCTGCTGAAGCACAGCACAGAATTTGGGGCAGAAATAGCAGCAGCTGATGTTAAATAATGTTTAATAATGATTTGTCATCACAAATACATGCTAGTTCCCTGCAGGGAGTGAGAATGCCTCTGCATATAGCTCAAACAGAAACGGGAACCAGAATTTAGGAATGAACCATGGAATGGGTTGGGTTGGAAGGAACATTAAAGATCATCTGGTTCCAACCCCTCTGCCATGGCAGGGACACCTCCCACTAGACCAGGTTGCTCCAAGCCCCCTCCAGCCTGGCCTTGAACACATCCAGGGATGGAGCATCCACAGCTTCCCTGGGCACACCGTTCCAGGGTCAACTGTCCAGTGAGAATTTGCTCAGTCTGGTCAAAAAGCATCTTGATCTTGGTGACACAGGCCACTTTTGCTTTAGTAGCCACTGCTAGCCAGGACCACACAAACCAGGCTTTCTGGAAATTCCGGGACTGTCTGGTGCAGTGGTCACCGTGCTGGGACACCAATCTGGTTCTGCAGCAGAGGACTGGATGGGGATTATGCCATGGGGTGCCCACTTCTCTCCCACCTGAGCTGGCAGTGCTAGTCTCCATCAACAAGTGTTAACCTGGAGTGGAAGGGGACATCCCCCTGAACCTGCCCGCAAGGAACTGATTCCTGTGGCCTCTTCTTGATCAAGTGTCCCAGCGGAGTCCTGCCAATCAGGGACAACCCTGATCTTCTGCTATCTGCTAACAATCTACTGTTGATAAGGTTGCAGGGCAGGGTTTTTTGGTTTGTTTTGGTTTTCTTTAGGGGGTCTATCAGATACAGGCTTACACATATCACAACTTCCCCACTCTTTCCAAAGGGTCGGTTTTATTTCCTAAAGTGCCTAAATACTGCACGCCAGGCTCACCAACTGCGCAAGAAATTAGGCAAGTTTGAATGTTTTTGTTCTTTTCCCGGGGAGGTATTTTCACACGGGGCTCACCGAACAAGCGTTGCTGTCCCCTCCACCCCAGCACTCCCCCCAGTCCTGCCCACTCCACCCCAAACCCTGGGGATTCTGGGAATCCGACTGTAAATGACACTTCCAGCTGAGATGTAATGGGTGTTGGAGCAGCAGCCGCTTCCTGCCTAGCAGGAACCCGAACGTACAGGAATGTGGGAAGACTCCAGCGAGCCTCCTTAAGCAGCCAGAGCGGGCTGGGAACTGGAGAAGAGATAAGGGATGCCCTTTCCTCCTCCACCCACTCCAGCAGATAAGCATCATTCGCCTCAGACATCTTGTCCACTGATCTGGGCTTTTCAACTGTGTCGCAGTATCTCTGACTCTACCGTCCTTCCTCTGCTCCCAAGCACACCCCCAGCTTAATGAGCCAGTCCACCCAGCGGAGCGATAACCGGGCACGGGGCCTGCAGAGTGACAGACAGACAGACGGACGCAGGTGGGGTGTGGAAAGGCTTCGCGGCCAGGAGACACCTGTCTCTTCCGGGGAAGGGACTGGGATAAGAGACTTTGGCTCCACGGAAAGCAAACCTCTGTGTTTGAGGAGACAGGTGTGCTCCAACAGACGGAGTCAGAGGCTGTTTGTTCAGGCAACATCCACAGGCCAGGCTCTAAAAGCAATCGATTTATAGTCTATTTGGAAAGCTGCACAATCACATACAAATAAAACGTTAAGATTGCCATGAAATTGCAACACCTCGCTCAGCACACGGCAGCAACATGCCACTACCCGGGCAGGGGGGTAAGACACTCGGGCTGGTAAACCGCAAAGCGACCGAGAGGCGCAGATCTCGTAGTGAGGATGCGTTAGTGTTCCCAGAGCCGCACACAGCGGGAGAGACAAGCACTGCTGCCATGGGTTTGCTATCTGGTCAGACAACGCAGAAACGGGGCCAGGGGGTAAACACAAAGGCACTAAGTTAAAAGTATGTGAGAGGCGGTAGAAAAAAACCTGATCATAAATTCCACATCTTCTGTCTCTGGAAGGAAGGCACTAAATAACTGACTGCTCTGCCTTGCAAACTTGCAGGATCAGGCCAAGGTAATGAGAGTAGCACAGGCTGCATGTCATTCCAGAGCATCCCACCACGCTGAGACAGAAGGCAGCAGCCAGTCAGGCAGCAGGGGAATTTAGTGCCAGGAGAAACTCAAGATAAAGGAGTAAACTTCTTAGAAAATGGATCTGGGGAACTTTAGATCCTGTGTACAAAAAGAAATAACCTTTCCACCTTGTCACCTGCCCCCCAAGCTGCCCCGAGTAAAACTGATTTCAAAGTTAGTTTAGATAAAACAATCCTAAATCTATCTGGAGATTCAGAGGACCAGAAAGCCTGAGCTTTTTACACTCTTTCAGGTTTTTTTGTTGCTCATCTAAGTGTTTGTCGGTGAGATTGTGCAAACGAAAGAATTCTGAGTCCCTGGCTTATCGTTGGCCCTGCTGTAGGAGCCAGAAGATAAGAGCAGGCAGGACTGGGCCCAAAGACAAGACACTCGGCTCTGGCACTGAAGCTTTCCTTTGGGGTGAAGAATTGCTTGAAACTAAGGAATGCTGCATTGGTTTGAAAGGAAAAGAAAAGGTAAACCCCCCACCCAGATTCAGCAACATTACAAGGGTTTCCTTTGGAGAAGAGAAGAATATTCTTTTAATACCATCTTTCCACTTTCTGCCCTGCTATAAGCCTTCCTAGAAAAGAAGGAATGGCATTTCAGCCCAAGTGCTTAACTACTTTGTTTTTCAAAGTGTCATAATTACTGAAAAATTCCAGCAATCTCCAGACCCTGCTGCCTTATTAAGCCTTGCCTTGCTCTTACCATCCCTTGCCTTGAACTGAATATTCAGGGTGTTGTGAAATGATTGACCAGCCTTCTGAACTTCTATGTTTCATCTGACATAAAGCTGGAAGAGCTGAAAAAGGTGGGTCTTGGGAGCTTCCTAACTCAGTTTTGTACAGCCAGCTTCAAAGAAAGGGAGGAAAAAGACAGTCCTTATCTGAGTAAGTTTTTCCCATTTACTGTTGAAGCTCATGGTGACCGCTTCTCTGATGACAAACCAATCTATTCAGCTCTACACCATGCACAAGTGTGTCAACGCATGTGAAGTCCATGCATTTGAAGTGGTACCCATGGAGGTGTCCTTCTCTAGACAGGACCTGAACCCTTCCAGGACCAGCCTGCTCCTGACATGAATTCAATCCTGTATTTGTATTTCCACAAAGAGGGGTCACTTGCTACTGCCTGCCCATTTGCAGCGGCATCCTGAGAATCAGGGCTGTCAGCAATCTGGAGGACAGCAGTATTTTGGTATTTTGCTGTCTCTGCCCACCCCCCCATACACATCCTCACACCCCCTCCTTTGTCAGTCCCCCTAGTTTGGCTGTGATTGACAGACTCCTGAATTATGAAACTGTAGAAAGAGCCTTGGTGAAGCACAGAGGTATTTTTACCACAGTTTGTGGCCCCCCACTCCCATCATACATATTGGAGTAAGAATGCTTTTACACAGGGAAAAAAAAAACAACAAATCTATAAAGTCCTCAAAGGAACAGTTTTTATCCTCCTCTCAGCAGCCTGTCCTCAGTCTAGCTCCCTTTCAATGGGCTGCTGGCTCCTAGCTGTCTGCTTATAGGAAGGATTAGCTACAGAAATGGCAAGAGTCAAAACTAGAGGGGAGCACAGACCTCCAGCCCACCCAAGCAATTTGTTCCCATTCAGCCCCCATTCCCTAGAAGAAGAAACTGCAGGTGCTGCAATACTGCCTTTCACTCTGGCTGTGCCATCCCTCATAAAAGGCAAGAGTCAAGTGTGCTCAAAAATTCTGAGAGGTTAAAATAGAACGGGAAAATTTAAAGTTATAAATGTGTTCATGCTTTATCCCTTTCCCACCATATTTTGTTTTAGGGACTATGCTTTCAAGTTGCTCTTTACAAACATGGACAGATATTTTAATCTGTTTTCACACTAAATGCTGAGAGGCAGAGTTTTCAAACCCGGATGCCAGACATTACAAAGCCAGACTTTGTAATCTGAGTTAGTCATTATTCCTGAAGTGTTGAGCATTCCCCCCTCACTGCCTTCCACAGGAATCTTGGGAATCTTAGAAGCCAGGTTATTTTCTTGGAGATGCACTAAAATAATTTAGGTGTTTATGTTTTAGACACCAACACCGTTGCATAACCAAATCCACGGAGGAGTTGGGAGGCTGGTTAAAAACAAGCAAAAAACAAGATGACATCGAATATCACAAGACTTGAAATGGAATCTTGAGATTTATCAACGCTTCTACTACACAGTCAATATCTCCTTAGGTTATCTAATGTTTCTCCTTTGCCCTTCAGTCTCCTCTTCCACCTCTCATCAGAGGCAGCCATGTTGTAAGCTTTCCTCCTAAGAGCGGGAGATGAGCTACAAATCCTCCACTAACCTCCCCACCAACAGAAACCTTAATCCACAATACTTCTCCATCCCTCTCTTCAAAACACATGCCATCCTGAGCTGAGCAACCTCTCTGCTAAGGATCTGGTAATTCCACTAACCAAAAGCTAGAAATCAAACTGAACTAAGGAAAAACAAGAGCTATTCTCACCAGATGCATGAAGGGACATCCAGTAATCAGAAGGCAAAATAGCTTCTTTGACACCAATCCCACCCCCTCCTTCTGCCCACAGGCAAACAATAAGACGATGGCCTGGAGTCCTTCCTAGAAGGACCTTCCAATGCTGTCTATCAGCAAACTGGGTGGATCCTGAACCCCGTAAGTATTCTGAATTCTGAGTCAAGGTTGCCTACAAGGGAAAATCAAATGCCAGATCTGAGGAGCATCTTGGACTCAAGTACAATGCAAATATCGCTAGTAGAGCTTCATTCCGACCTCTTGCTTAATTTGGTGATTATTTGCACCTCCTGCACAGACATCTGTAGTTAAACTGGCCTAAAATACAGTGAAGGCAGAATCAGAGGAGAACCACTTCTGTTCAGTTTTTGCTGCAGCTAAAAGTCAGTTCAACATCTCCTCTTTACTTCAGGCAAATGCTTCCCTGCCTTTTAACCCCGACTCCCTCAGCCACAGGAAGAAAGGCAGCTCCAAGACAAAGCCTCCTAAATTGGGTTGGAGAAGCAGTTTAGCTGCAGAGTTCATGTAAAGGGGTGCATAGCAAATTATCATGTTACCTGAGGATGTAGTCCTGGAGAAGAGAAGTTGAACCAGGTTTCTCTACATCCCCACAGACAGGAACATAATGCAAGTGGGAGCACCGACTCCTGAAGGTCACACCATCCCCAGAGCAAAGAGGTATCAGCTGTGTATAACATGTGTTTTACTCTTTGTGTAACACAACCTCTGGTTTGGAAGTGCTTCCAGTCTGGACTAGCTTACCTAGCCAACAGAGAATTATTTAGAAGCTCAAGAACGTTTCCACTCAGCATAGAATGTATCTACTTATCTGCTTTGGCTTGAGACTGAAGAAAAGATCATTCAGGTGCTGATAGTCCTCTGATGCCTTCCCACAGCTGCTCCACATTGACCGGGAAAAGAATGCTAATGCAATTTGTCAAAGAGAATTATGGGATATTCTTTCTGACACGCAAGGAAAAACACAGCAACAGCACCATGAGCACAGTATTTCTAATCTGAATGTTCAGATGTAAGGGTAGAGTAATCTGGTGTTCAGATCTGGGTGCCAAACATCACAACCAGATGAGCAGCAACAAATCCTCAATAGTTTTTCCAAGTCACACATTCATTCACGAGTACAGTCAGAGATACAACTTCAGGGTTTCTGACTGCACAAGGCAATTCCTTCCTTCCTCAAACAATGACTTTACTGCCCTTTGGACATTTAAAAAAAACCAAAACAGTCTGGAATTGTTTCATCTATTTGTCATGGTGGCCACCTTTCTAACGAGAGCCACCGCAACGCTTTGAAAGAGGACTCGTACACCAAATGCACGCAGCACTTTAGGAAGGAGCTGATACCCCGGTGAACACGCTATACCCCATCAATCACTCCAACCTTTATGATGCTTGCTCTGCTACACACCTACTGCCCTTCAAAGCTTGTGAGGGCCAGTCTCCACTGCTGAATCTGCTCTCCCTCTGCACTCCACACAACACAAGCTTTGTCGTGTGAGAGAATTATTTTGGGAACAGTCTCCAAGAAGGCGCTCACATGCCTAATATCTGTTGAAGAACTCTGAGGAGCTTATGCTGTTGAAATTCTCCCCGGGCTCCAGCAGAACAGTTGCTGTGTATACACAGTGCAGTGTAAAAAATCATCTTCTCACCCATTTTAAGTACATGAGCACAAGTAGGCCAAGGCCTGCCTTCCTGTTTTAAGAAGTGAAAGCGCTAGGGCAGACTGCCAGAGGACTTAATATAGTCTCAGATCTAAATTTAACAACAATAACATGGCTCCAGTCTGACCCTACAAAGAAAAGTTTGGAGAGAAAAAAAAAAAAAAAAGCAATTCTTTTCAAATTAAGAAAACAATAAAGGTCCCTTTCAAGTGTCAAGGAATATTCTTAGCCAGCCTGCAACACCTAAATCAAGAGAGAGGTTGTTAAAATGGCATAATACCAGGAAATTCGCCTACAGGGTCTACTTCCTCCTTGGAGACTACGGCCTCGAGTGCTGGAGTCAGTGTGCCTTCCATGGGGGAGGTGGAAGGGAGCAACAGGGATCCGACTAAAGCGACTCTATAAAAAAAGCCAAAGCTGGACATCAACACCACAGTCTCTAGATCTAAGATGATACAACCAGCCTTCCTGGCCTGAGATTCCGAGTCACATCAATAGCCTCTTTAATCCTTTCCCACCCAACATTTCCTGACACAGACCGCAAAAGTCAACAAGTTCAAACCCGGCACAGAAAATTAGCGCTTGCACACAATACAGCCAAGTGATAACGCGCCTGTATTTATAGCACAGAGGCAGCCCCCTCGGAGGAGTTATTAAAGATCCTGGTGGGAAGAAAACACAACGAGAAGAAAGTTATTCAAGTAAGTTAAAGATACACCTGATCCCTCCCTTCCTCTCCCACCCCTCTCTGAGGTCATAACATCACAATATAGTCTCCTAAGCAAGGACATTCCTCCGGGACACTCTGATAGGGAAAGTGTGAACAACAAAAGCCCATTGTTAACAGGGAGCGTTGGTGCCACTTAGACCCTCGTTAAGTTCCCCAGGGGCTGTGGTTTGCGTTATGCAGGCTTAAAAATAAAAGGCACTAGGACAAGGGACAAACAAATAATGAAGTCATTTCCATTTACCTAGACCAGCAAGGGGGTTGCCAAGCAGGGTAACTGGTTATTGCTGGGTGTTAGCAGCATCTCCACCCTGGGACTCCCACCTCCTCCACTTTTCACACGGAATTACTTGAGGAGTTCAACCCAGAATTAGGTGTGGATTGATACCCTTACACCAACACCACGTCTTACCAATCTTTTGTGTCTTGAGACTCTTCCTTGTCCAATGCCAATGGCATAGAGTCTACTGATCCTCCACAGAACAGGAATACACCTTTTTAAAAGGGCTGGGAGGTTTTTGCTGGGCATCGCTCCTTAGTTCAAAGAAGACTTTTAAAGGAATACCTCAACCGCGTCATGCAGTTCATTTACCTACCCTCAAATTACTACTCCTGAGCCGCAAGGATGAGCAGTTACATCACCTAATAACATGCCGGCTACTGAACCTGAAATTTGCTTGCATGACAAATACTGTAACTGTTTGCACTGCTGAGCTGCTCCACTGATTCCTTCCCAGTACACAACTTTCTACCTCAATTCACTGCTGGTTCTTCTTCCCTCCTGTAGTTTCCATGCCCTGCAATTGGAGATGTGACTTCTTTTGGTATTGTAGGACCTTGCTGGCCGCTACTCTGATTTGTCCCACCATCTAAAGAAGCAGCACTGAAAACGTATCTTCCTTATTTAACTCACAACTCACTCATATGTGTGTTCAGGAAACATTCTGAAGACTAATTTCATTCTCAATGACAAGTCCTACTCATTGCAGTTTCACATTGATGACCATTTACATGTTTAGCTTGCCTACATTATAAACCAGCAAAAAATCAAAACTTCAAACCTCCATATCCTGACTCAACAGTTGCCCCTTGGTGTCAGTGAAAACAGCTCTCAGAATTTTGTTTCCAACTTCTCTTCCCCACAATATTGGTGCCTGGAGTCCTGTGATTACACAAGACTGTCAAATTTCATCAAGAAAAAAAATAACAGAGTTTCTAATCATCATGGTTCCAGGGGACAGACTGAAGACATCAGACCCAGGAGGAGGAAAAATCAGAAGGCAAATGTGAAAACAATAAATGTGTTTTTAGATTTTTTTTTTTTTTTAAATCTCATCATTTTTAAGCCAGTCTCCATTTCAGAAGGCCTGATTCATGTTTTCAAAGCCTTGTGGTTCTCGGTACTGCCAAGCTGCAACGCCAAGGTGGCCCTCTGAACGCTCGGAGGTCTACACTAGCTGCTGGCTGAGGCTGCAGCTGGGAAGCTCCTGCGCGTCTGCTCCGTGGTAGTCAGTGAAGTCTGGTGTGTGTGTCCACGCTGCGAGCGGTCACTCCGCAGTACAGCGTACGTGCTGCTTTCCCACCCTCCTGCCTTTAAAACAAAATAAAACGAACCTTCACCACAACCAAATACTTGCGAAGCTTATTTAACATTTGATTTCATTCCAATCCCAAACCACCAGAAAATCCCACATGCCACGTCTGTTTCCATTTGACTTTCGACTGCATATTTTAACATGTGGTTATTTCTAGCCATAATTGATTATTGTTAATCACGAGAAAGTGGCCCAATTTAATCCTGAAGTAAAATCATAGAAAGTAGTAGTTGTACCAAAGGTAGTCCTCTTCTTCCCAGCAGCATGTATCCTCCATCTGAAAGTGACAACGCTTGTATCGGCAGTTTCCTGTCACAAAGGATTGCCACGAGGACCTTCGGCAGTCTGGAATTCTAGTCTCGGCTCTGTCTCAGCTTGAAAATGTTTTGTGATCCAGAGCGATTCTTTTTTTCCCCTTTCCATCAGTCTCCCCATTTATTAAACAGTATTTACTTTCATCTTGGGTGGGCTGAGAAATACGGTTTTAGGATGCTTCAGTATGCAAATAAAATATTTATGCATGCTAAGTATTATTTAGTTTACTATTAGAGTAGAACCAGCAGCTGGGTCAGGATGAAGTCTGCACAGCAATTCTCAGTGAGAGTGGAGACTTCCTAATGTGAGAACAGCCACTGTGCAATCACCACCCTCATAACAAAGACTGAAGGTTTATTTCACATCTACACCACGGCTCCTTTGTATCATTCCGGCAGTAAAAATGAGATTTCAAGTACATGTAGTACTTCAAGTCTCTCCGGTACCACTTGTAACAGGAGTCTAGTAGTGAGGCAAACTGGACTCTGCACTTTTGGCTGGTGCATGTAAGTCTGTTGAGGAGATGCAAAACCAGACGACTTCCAAACGGATTGCCCACTGGGAACCGGGCTTGCCCTTTAAGGCTACCTTCAGGTAACAAATGGTGCTCTCTACCCATCTGAGTTCCTAAACACAGCTACAAAATCTCAGAAAAAAAGCTGTTCTTTTAATACAACAATTCCAGTCAAGTTTTTCTATTTTCTGCCCAGGCCTAGTAATGCTGACACACAGCCAGGCTTCCACAGCTCCAGCTTGGCACCTGTGTACTTTCCAAGCTCTTCTGCAAATGCAGCTGGTATTTTGAGTGCAGAAGCTCAGAAATCACTGCAGGGTGCTCCTCTGCACCCTGAGTAAAGAGAAAGATCATTCTCTATAGACAGCTGGCAAAGACTTGAGAGAAGACTTGATGAAAACCTCTGCACAGGTCCACTGCAGCTGACGGTCACTTGGACACGTTAGCAGCTGCACAGTGGATATACAAGTGTGTGCTTGAAGAAGACGCATTATCTTTATGTACATTCTCATTTCATTTGGAAATAAGCCTCTGAACTTTGAGGTGCATTTTCTAATTCAGTGGAGCCTTCCACAGCATTGCAGTCAGTAACATGGCAGCTGTAAAGAAGACTCTGGGGTGGTTCAGGATTCACATCCAGTTCCGGATATGAGGATCAAATGCGCCATACAATGAAATACATTCGTTAAGGAAAGTGGCACCGCTAAAAAAGAAACACTCTGCGGAGAGCCAAGTAACATCTAAGGCTCCTTAACCCAATTAGCTAAACACTCTTCTGCTGCTGAAAAAAGAAAACAAAAACCACCTCGTGAAATTGAGATGAGTGAGTTTGGGGTAGAAAGTGAGCATCTTGATAAACTGTCGGTATCTTTGCCTGCCAGAGCTATTAGCTAAGAGTCTGCTGAGTCTAGACAAAGGTTTGATTTTGAATTGAAAGGGGAATCATTTGCAGAGAGTAAAGCAATTTAGGTTTTGAAAAACAACCATGAATTTTTAACTATTAACCCAAAAGAGAGACAAGGAGCCTCTGCAGGCACATAAGGCTTTTAAATATTACCCGCTGCCACAGGAGGTCATTGAGATTGGAGCGATTTTAAGATCAGAGAGCTTCATTAGGCCAAAACATTTAATGTACCCGAGGGCTGGAAGAAAGAGATGAG
The DNA here is from genome assembly GCA_013400335.1 of Eurystomus gularis. NCBI lineage: Eukaryota > Metazoa > Chordata > Aves > Coraciiformes > Coraciidae > Eurystomus > Eurystomus gularis. The sequence goes on from VZZY01004577.1 coordinate 332,154, forward strand.
ATTGGTGGAGCTAGCGATGTGAAGGGAGTATTTTGTATTCACATCATTTGCTGAAATCATTGGTTCTGCTCCATATGATACTAACAACAAGCAGCAGCTGACAGTCATGAATCGAAAAAGGTGATAAGCATGAAGTTCCAGATTGTCCCTGTTCATTGCATGACTGCACAGAAGACAGAGATCAGAAAGCTTGTTTCTTTATTTGAAGCTCTAGACACGAAATTATTTCCCATGCAAGAACTTCTGCCTCACTAGGTTGGTTTCAAATAGAAGCAAGGCCTGGGCCAGGTCTCTTCAATCATTTTTTCAGGAGATCCATGTCAGGAAAAGAGTTAGAAATGAGTAAGCTAGAAACGTAAGACAATGAAAGAAAAGAGGGAACACGCTGAGTGCAGCACCAGGAAGAGCCCAAAGCCCTGGCCAGGAGGAAGACAAGGGGTCCTTTAGTGCAGGGATACATGCAGTTGCCAGTGGGGGTATGCAGAAGATTCAGCGTCTGCTCCCCAGCTCTGTGTGCAGCCCTGGGGAGGGAGGAACAGGTCCCACCATCTCCTGTTCATCCATGAAGAAATCATGGAGAGATCAAGGGAGACCTTCTTGCGGCCTTTCAGCACTTCAAGGGGCCTGTCAGAAAGATGGGGACAGATTTCTGAGCAAGGCCTGTCGCGACAGGGCAAGGGGTAATGGTTTGAAACTAAAAGAGGGAGATTTAGACTAGAGAGAAGGAAAAAAATTTTTGATGCTGAGGGTGGTGAGAGCCTGGTCCAGGTTGCCCAGATGGGTGGTCGATGCCCCATCCCTGGAACCATTGCAGGTGAGGTTGGCCGGGGCTCTGAGCAACCTGCTTGAGTTGCAGATGTCCCTGCTCCCTGCTGGGGGGTCAGACTAGACAGCCTTTAAAGCTCCCTTCCCACCCACACCATTCTACGATTCTACGAAACCAGTCGTAGGCTGCAACACTCAGCCAGCTGGAGACTGGCAGTTTAGGCTGATGTTATGAGGAATAACAGAATGTAAATAATTTGGAGGCTTTGGCAGCTTTTTCTCCTCCCTGAGGTTATAAACACAGATGAAAACACCCTCATTCCAGCTCACCCTGGACACAATGGGTGTGATAACCAGCGAGGCCTTCCCTGCTCTCAGAACGTTTTCAAGAGGACAGGCCAGGAGGAGCTCATAACCTTGCATCTTCATTAACACAGACAGCACTCAGGCTGCAGCTAGGTGGACAGACAGGTGGGAAATCACACGTTCTTCCTGCAAAGCAGAGAACCGCCATAGGAACTGTGACTCTTCTCAAACAGTTTCTTCAGATTGTTGTATGAACAGTAGAGAAAACCACTTTCTACCACATAGAGCTTTATATAAAACAAATGAAAGACAACCACCTACCGAGGAGATGCACATGAGACCCAGAGAAGCACCAAGTCAGTGTCAGCACACCGACGGAGGGAACCTGACTGCTGTCAGGTCCACCACGCACAACCAGCAGCGTATCTAATCACTGCTGCAAAAAGGGGTCCTCGACCAGTATCAAAACAACCGATGGGTTTAGGCAATGCAGGCTGCTCTTCTAGGTTTTGTGTCAGACGAAGCTAAACGGGGAAGGGCTCTGTGTGACCTCACACGCTGTATGCTACAGCCATGTAGGCTTATAAAATTAGCACACGCCCCTTTGAATGAGCGGTTGTTTTCTTTCAAGCCCCATAGCAAAATGTTATAGGAGGCTGGAGATGAGAGCAGGGCATGAAACAAGGGAAACCAATGGCATAATGAAGAAACACTCGCTTCACCTTCTGCAGCTCTGTGTCATGCAGAGGAGCCTGAAGGCATCTAGTCTGATCTTGGTTTCCCAAAGCAAGTATACGGTTTGACTGACTCTTTGGTGGTTTAATAACATCCAATTGCTCTATGCCACATTGGTCAACACTTCCCAAGATATCAACCACTTAGCAGATGGGGAAACTGAGGTACTTGAAGGGGAAGGGACTTCCCTGATGTCACTCAAGAGTCTGCTGACTGTACCCACCCAGTCTGTCCACTGTACAACAGTGCCTTCTAGTGGATAGATAACATTTACACATGGAAAAAGGGGGTGGGCACGAGACTCAATAAAAGAACAAAAATATATTTACTTAGGTCTAAAGTGCTGTAGGCATGTGTCTCGACTACTGTCCTCTAGGAATTGTTCTTCACTTGGCAATTTTGCTTTATGTATTCCAGCCCAATTATCTGAGACAACAAGGAGTCACTCCAGCCTTTGAGGATCCCTGGTAATCAAGCATCAGGAAGTCTTCATTTTAGTAGCCACTAGCAGATCAAGCCACATGGAACTCCAAAGGTCACAACAGCGCAATGGGACAAATACATTTTTCGGAAGGCACGAGGCATTCAGTCTCTGCTTTTGTGTTCTCATGACAATGATTGTAATGACGCAGCTGGAGTGGGAAATGGCCCAGCATAAATCCATCCTGGCAACAATACTTGTGTTACAAAAACTGTAAAAGTAGGCAGGCATGTTTAGGATAAGTCGGAGATAGTAATCTGGTTATTATTCAGAGGCCCCACTCAGACACTACACTGAGGAGATCCTGACTGTGTCACCTTGGCCCCATACTGCACATATCCTCTGCAGAAGAACAATGCAGACAGGAGTCTCTGGGACCACATGAAAAGCTGGGAGTTAATTCTCCAAACAGGAAATTGCATGACGCGGTGTGTCAGCCGCAGTTGCTAACCGGGCTGCGTTATGCAGCCAAGCAGTTAAAATCACAGCTCCTCTGCTGGTGGGAGCTTAGGGCAGCACTGCCCAAGTCAACCGAGTTACTGTGATGTGCACCCGTGGAAGAGAAACGTGAAAGACAAACAGCCATGAACGAGGCAAGGAACAGCTCTGAAAACTGTCTTGAGATGGCTTAACCGATGCAGAGGACATATCCCACCCAAAGGGAGCTCTCCTGCATTGTTGTGTAAGCAGCTCATGTTCACATCTAAGAACACTGAGAAAGTCAGGGAAGGCAAAGCAGCTGGTCAGCGCAGAGTTGGTGGGGAATTTATCAATGACGAGACCTTCTATTGGAAAAGTTAATTATCCAAAGAATGTAGCAGCATTGAAAAAAACTGATGGGAACAGCATTCTTGGGTTCATGAGTGAACTCCCAACTCACTCCAGAAGAGCTAGTAAGCTGCTGCCTGGGAGAGGCCATTGGGCTTCAGCAGACCTAGGTTTACACCATGTCTTCCGTCTCCCAGTACAGCACCGGTCTATTATCTGTTTCGGGGAACAGTTGGGCCTGTTTGCTCCCAAGGAGCCTTTTGCTCATCTGCAAATCTCACCCAGTACTTGTCAGCAAAGGCACTTGGAGCTTTGATCTCTCACCTTCCAGGTGGCCATGTTGGCCACCAGACTTTGGGCCATTCCAGTCTACTTGTATCTTACACTGTAGAAATTCTTTCCTAACCCTAGGGCAAAGCTCCTATTGGTGTCTGGAGCACCTGAAGTGACCCTCCTTTTACAGTAAGACCATCCACACATAGGAAGGGATACCAGTACAATTACACCAAGGAAAAATGGAAATGCCTCTTGTGCAGAGAAGCAATTGTTGGTGGACCGGATGAAGACAGGTGACAGATGAAGGAAGAGAGTCTTTCCTGCACTTACACCTGCACTGTTAGTACGAGGTGCGATGCTGGCTTACATTAGAGAATACTACCACCGTGTGCTTGGTAAAATGCAGTTATAGAGGAGCATAAGGTGAGAGCTTTCATCAGCCTTCACTAATGTTTAGAAAAAAAATTATCATCATAAACTGTAATCCTTTGCACAGCATTTTTCACATCTAGCTCCCAAACGACTTTACAACATCCTAAGGAGAATACAACTGAGGCACAGGAAGGCATCACCTCAGGACAACAATTACATGAACATGGGACCCATGTGGGCCCCGCCCCAGCGCAGAGACCTGCAGGGATGTGTCTGCACCTGCTGCCCGAAATCACAAGAGGGCACCGGGGTCTCTTCAGCAGCCCTGCTCCAAGCAGGAGATGGGGCAAAGCCACTGCCACCCAGGAAAACCTGGCCTCTCCATCCCAGTGGAGATCCAGCCTACATGGAGCTTGAAATGGAAAAGCTATGCCTCACACCTGGCGAAGGGAAGTTCCCAGGCTGATGACCATCATTTACGAACGAAACACGTGACAGAAATTAAAACATCAATTTCAGCAGCAGCATTAGTGGCATTTGCTGCCGTATCAGGGATCTTACTTCTTTGTACCTCTGCTGGCAAAAGGTTGTCAGTAAACACGGCTTCAGGCCAATACCATGTTTAAAGTCAGCCCCTAAAAATCTGACGTATCATTAAAATAGTTTCTGATGTAGAAATTTTAATGAGAACTATGCTTTCTACAAAAATAAAAACACCGATACAAAGCCTCATGCAAATGTAAAGATGCCTTACACGTTTCATTTCCCATCCCATACAGGACCAAACAGATGAAAATCCCCACGCAGAGACAACAGTAGCCACAACAGAAAGACCTGAACTATCACATAACTCCCAGAACAAGGCAGGTTTCTAGATAATTACATGATCCTTGTGTTGGAGACCCAACACATGGGCTGACTTTCAGAAGCTACCAAGAACTGCCAGGAAACTAAACAGCTCCCATGGAAGAAGCTGAGATCTTTGGGTTTATAATAGTTCCAAAGATGAGTTCCCTTCGGTATGTAGATTTTGTCAATCGAGTATCTCAGTTCTCAGCAGTACCACAAATAAAAAAAATCGCGTACTCTGAGGAACACGTTCCAGTGTAGTGACTGATCTGGTGCAAAACTCAACCTTCTCTTTTGGTGATTTTTTTGTGCTCTTAATGCCTAAGCAGAAAACAAGAAGAGCTTATTCAAAAAAGCATCATCTGCCATATCATTCACTGCCCCAACAGAAGAAGCACAGCCACCGAACCTCAGGAGACCATCTTATGCAGCCTCTGAGCTCTCAGTGTCTCATCCTGACAGAACATCACTCACACATCACACATCTCTCTGCAAGGGCTTCTTTTGCAAGTACTAATTTATATAGTTTTCATCCCAGCTTATCAATGTACCAGTGGATGTAGTGTAATGGGTGTGATATTTCAGCACAGATACAGATACATAAAGATACTTCTGCTGGTGCAATTAATTTTTAATAAGTCTTTTTTGATACTGCTATCACTGGAGCCACTCTGAAGAATTACTTTCCGTTGAGCTGTGGAGTAAGAGTAAGAAAAGCGGCGTATTTGCCCCACATGAAGGGGAAAAAAAATCCCATTCCGTTCCTGCCTAACTGTGCCAAAACCCACTAATTTCGCACTTTTTTTAGACAACAGGTTGAACTCACAAATGAGAAGGTTTCTCCATTCTTAACTTTGGCACCTCTCTACTGCCCTTGGACTAATTCTTCCGGATTTGCATTTGGTGCAGAGTATTGTCACCTCCTGCTCCTTGGCTGGGTCCATTGTGATACAGAAGAGGTGCTAATCCTCTAGTAATTAGCACCTCATTGGGAGGTCAAGAAGGGGTCATGAAAGTGGGCTTGTTTATTTTTCAGAAGAATTCTGGTTTGCTCCTTGTTTTCATTAAGGCTGTGAGATGTTGAGGTGTTCCAGCTCTAAGCACACCGATGCTTTGCAGAAGAAGAACTGCCCTTGCTCTAGGCATGGGCATCATTCAGAGCATCTAATCTCCAGAGCAGGAGGGATCTCCGGAGAGGAAACGAGGGATGACTTCTCATTTGGAGACTCCTAACCCTCATCATGACAGGACCCCTGATATACCTGGCTTTCAGTTCTGCCTGGGGCTGGTCTTTCTCTAACTTCCTCCATGCAAATAAACGTTTGCACAAATTTTGTATTGTATAGTAAGCGGAAATACATTCACCCCATCAACAGTATCATAGGATTCATGAGTCCTGTTTGAGGCATCAATGATTTACACAGTGACTCAGATCCAGGACCCCAAATTGTCTTTTAATTTTTTCCTAACAAAGGAATAAGACAATCTAAAGAACCAAAGAAAATTCCATTCACCTTCAAACCAAGCAGCAAGGTCATCTTGTGGGAACAGTGGTCTTCCTTTAAAAGCTGCTCTCTGTACGAGACCTTCTCCTTCTCCTCCCTCAGCTGCTAACCCATTCTAACCTGCATGAGGAAACCAGGCCCTTGCTGCTTTCTACGACCTAACTCCCAAACAGAGCCAGCTCTCCTCACAAGTCTTCAAACGGTCCATATGCCTTCCTTTACCATTTCTAGAACACTCATCACTCAACTTCAGGACACTAATCTGCTTTCAGCTGCCATCACCATAAACACAGTTTCCCTGACAACAAACCACGGGTCCAGCAGCAAAGCTGACTGTTCCAGCCTTCACCAGGAACACACCTACAGACAGTGTGTGCGTGTGCTGTAAACACAACGTGGATATGGAGCTCTCACCTTCACTGGGCTCCAACTGCTGCTAGAACACGCAGAGAAAATTAGAGAAAGCCCTGGATCCTCCCTGGCAAAAAAATGAGGGTCTCCTGCCTTTCAGAGATACAACAATACAGCCATAAAAATTCATCAGAATATTTAGACCCTGACAACTTTCTCAGAAGGGGCAATTGCCGGCTTTTAGGGATGGAGTGTGGTAGTGCAGATTTGGACGGTTACACCCACCACTTAGGGCCAGTCTACATTCGCTGGGGTAGTCAAAGCAGGGCAGCACAGCGAACTCAGCGAACGCAAAGCACATGCGAGTCTCAGTTGCGTTGTGCCTACAGCTCTGCCCTAATCACAGCTAACGCTGTCAGGTTGTGTGTCATACTGCAAAAGGGCACTTCCCAGAGGATCCAGGGCATCCAGACATCTCTAGTCTTATCTAGAGAACGCTTACGAATGCCAGCAGGAGCTAGCAATAAATGCAGACATTTGTTTTCATGCAACTGCCAGGACTCCCGCATTCTCTAAGGGGTCACATCCCTTCTCTAAGCATCACAGTTTGAATACTCCTTCTCCAGAAATCTCTCATTTCTCTAGAAATGGCGAGCACTCGCATGCTCCTCCGCCCAAGAGCTGTCACACTGCTCTCGCTCCCACTCCCCCTTCCACTCTCAGGCTAATCCAAAGAGACTGCAGAGGAAGAAATGGTAGGACTTAAATCAGCACCAGCAATGCCGAGGGAGCCGTTACTGTTCGAATCCACCGTCACTGAGTGGTCTCTATTAAGATCAATGAATCCTTGTGCTAGACCCAGCACACAAATTATTAGCTAACAGACACGTTAACTATTCCTGCAGCATCTGTAATGACACAGCATCCGTGATCACTGGCTTCCATCAGGAAAAAATAAAGCACGGGTAGTATTTCCCACATCTTCATAGCAAGGTTCCTTGCTATCTGTTTGCAAAAATGATTTTTTAAATATATAATATATGAAACACAGACATAAATTTTTGTACAGATTTGGCCGGTTTTCAATATTTTGGTATATATGGAATGGTCCAAATATGTTTTCAATCTATTTCAACACATACAGTTGTCATATACAGACCTGTATATTTTCCTTATTAGTAAAACTGGCCAAGTATGTGCTATTTTCAATATATTTGCTCTATCGCCTCATATATTTTAGAGACATGATTGTACAGCACATTTTAGGAAAGATATTACAAATGAAGAGAGATCATTTTTCTCTTACAGAAAGGATGTGGTTTGCTAAATCGTTTGGAAGACAGAAGAGAACCTGACCTGGATCGCTGTGTCACCTGGAACAGACTCAGGGTACAACGCCTGGGAGAAGAACCAGGTCAGAGATTTCTGAGTGCCCAGAATAACCTGTTAGTAGCTACAGTGTTTGGAAGGACTTTTAGATGCAAGACTAAAGAGAAGAAATAAACTGGTGTATTTATCCAAAACGGATTCTGGATTCAATAAAAAGGGAAAGATGTACATTAGAGATTAGAAAATCACCCAATTCTCTTTAAAATTATTAAGACGGCATCAGAGTGGGGTTGATCCCACACTGACATCTGATGCCAGCATTGCCCAGCAACTTCACATTGCCCACAGACTTCACATTGACTAAATAGTGAGCAAACCAGTGCCCTGCCTACTAGTAGAAGAGAGAGAAAGTACAAGGAGAAAGGTTGACAGAAGCTGCAAGGAGAAAGGCCTCCAGACCGCCCAAAGCTCTTTGGTCAACAATGTCAAACTGAGTTGGGAGGAAAAAAGAGCTGCCCCAGACTGTCTGTACATGCTTTAGATTTCCAAAGCATGGATAGACAAGTCATCAGCTTTCATCAGATGCATCAGATCAGTAAATCAGAAGCAGCCATATTCCACCATGCTTGGTTTTCTCAAGACCGGCACTACTAGCACAGGGTAAAGAACAACACGGGGTAAGGCTCCTCAGCCAGGGCACTTCTCACAAGCATTGACAGCTTCAAATATCTGTGAAACTATATCTTAAGTCCTCTCATTAAATTGCAAGGACTCAGCTACAGCTTTTCCATAAGACTTGTACAGGAGATGGATAATCAGATTTGTCAACATCTGTAGATCTGAAATGAGTATGGCTAACCTGTCCTGCGCTGGATTAATGGTGACTGCAGCACAGGGTTTCCAGATGGCCTACAGCCAGAGTGCTGGGCACCAGCAAGCCTGAAATCACCAACAAAAGGAGAAGAGCAAGAGGTGATAACTGAAAGCAGTGGTTTCCTGAAAAAAAAACCCAACAAATCCCCCTGAAACGAATCAAACAAAAAAACCCCAAGACCTCTGCATGCTTGTTAATGCCTGTATCATCCCAAGAGCACCCCAGGAACATGGTAAGAATTGCGTTCTGGGGGGCTCTACTCTCTCCTTTCTCTTCAACTAGCAGCATTTTACAGCGCATAGCAGACAAGCCCACGAGTTCTGCGTTGCAATGGAAAAGCTGCCATCCCCACAGCTTTGCCCAGGTACTGCCCCTTCTCTCTTGCTGCTTGTTCTGAAGTAGACTGCTTATGTGTTTAGAGGGCACTCGGTGTTGCTGGCCATGCTCTGCATGGTTAGTGAAAGCTTCTCATACCTCCTACATATTTGCAGATGTTTCAGTCTCTTAACTGTCCTCAAGATGACATTTTAATGCTCATTTCAAAAGCAGTGATAGTCAGAGCACAGCACAAAACAAGGGGAGGCCTGAACTTTGCAACCAAAAGAGCAGAATCGTGAAGGTATAAGACATCTCTGGGTATCTGTATTTGAAATGAAGCCACCACTTCTTTTAAAAAAGCCCAGACTTGTATAACTTTCAAATTTTACACCATACCCAGATGACCAAAAAAACCATTAAAATGATGCAAAAAGTGTTTTGCTTAATACAAAATAGTTTTCCTTGATTTATTTTCTTTTACCACAAACTGAAGAATGATCTGTTACTTTTCCTTAGCAAATCAGAGCACATGCTTGCTGCACGGCTGAGCACAAGAATCCAAATGCAAAAGTCCCACTCAGAATTCCCACTCAGAATTCCCAGACCTCTGACAGGGAATTATCTTAAGCTTTTACACTGAAGAAGTCTGGTAGATCTATAGCAAAGTGTTTGTTCTTCCAAATGTGTCTCTTTCAAAAAGGCTCTAAATCACAAATTTGGAAAGAGTTTGCAAAAACATCACCAAACTGTTGGAAAGAACTTGCTTGCTCTGCAGGGGCAACTGCCAACACCCTGGGTCAAAGCCTCGCACCGCCTTTCACACATTTCACAGCACTCCGGGACTGGCCACTTGGATCAAAGGGGGCCACGTTCTTCAAAAGAGCTCAGCTGGGGGTCCAAGAGCTCAGCAGCCAAGGTGAAAGTTTCAGAACTGCAGCACCTGACACACAAAGCTTATCTGAGGGGTGAAAGCCAACAGCATTCATAACTAAACTTCCCAACCCTGTTCTGCGGCACTGTAAGGGTGCTGAGCTCTTCTGAAAATCTGGCGGATGCTGTTCAGCTTATTTCCTTAACTAATTATCCAAACCCTGGCTTTTGAGGGAATAGATGAATTGTGTGTTGCCTCCATGGGAACTGATGTGATTTCCTGCATTCTACACCACTGTAACGATGTAAAGTATGGAGGGAGGGGGGAAAGAGAGTGGAAAAATATTAAAGAAATTCTTGAACTATAATCTACTAGGCCTTAAAGAGTGCTATTCAAATTCTGCTCATCAGAAAAAAAAAAAAAAGCAGCATTCTCAAGCTCTCTAGAAGTTTTAGGGAGTACGTGTATGTAAGGTACAGTAAGACACTCTTTCATCTTTGGAAGAAACGACAGATTCTTACATCCAGCACGGACCGAAAGGGGAGCCGTCACTGGAAGAAATCCAGGCTCAGACTCAAAACCCAAAGGTCTTTGCCACACCAGTTGCGCAGCCTTCGGGCTTACAGATTTTAATGAACTGAGCCTCAAGGCCTCTTTGGATGTCCGAAAATAACACAGGCTGCCTGCCGTCTTGCCAGCTCTCCTCCCATCTGTATCCCTCCTCTAAGGCTGACAGGAGTAGAGCCGGGCTGCCTGCGAGCCCCAGAGCAACGCAGTGACCCACGAGATACCTCTGCACCCTGGAGGCAAATGCTCCTGCACCCCAGGGAGGTGAAGGGTCATTAGACATCCAGGAATAATGACTCCTAACGACATCATCCAATTGTGATACGCGATCAAGAAAAAGAAGAAGAAGAATGGAATGATGGAGAAGCTGCTTTTTTCTTTTGTTTAATCATCTTTTAGTTTCATCTTACAGTTTCTTTGTAGAATTTGCTAATCTGTAAGAACAAATCCACCTCGCCAACATGGAGAGGCAGATACTACAGAAAGTCCCTCTGTCATTCTCTTATCCCTGTCTCCCCTGATTTCTAGGTTGCATTTTATTTAAATAGAATTTGCAATTTGAAATCAGAATTAAATTAACTCCTTCAGGAACAAAACAGTTGTGTTCACTACAGTAATTCTGAAAAGGGGAAAAAAAGGCAAGAATTCTGCTCTCCCTACTACTTTTTGCCTCATGAATATGAGGCTTGCACAGATCCTAAAGTGACCCGTCAGTCAGTCCCATAAGGCTACTGATGCATACAGTAAAAGCAAGTTTTTCTGCTAGACTTGCAAGTTCCTTTTTCAGCAGTTCCCCTGTTGTCATCTCAGAAGGTACAAATGAGGTTCTGATGCCTATGCCTACATTTAACCCAACTGACAAGCCTCCACACCTCCTTGCAATGAGCCCTTGCAGTCTAGATCTCAGGGAAGGATGATGGGAGTTGTCCATCACAAGGACAGCCTGTTGCATTGCAAGAGGATTTACAGTTTTGTATGACACAGTGAGACCGCTGTGGGCGTTTCTTCCACATGTCACCATTCACAAGTGACATCCAGAAACGCCTAGTTCCAGTGGTTCTGTCAGGAGCCTGTGTTCACTTGTTGGTCTCATTTTATAGTCTGCCATCAGCAGATCCCAGTTGCTGGGATTCTATCATTGCAGCTGACAACTTGACTGGTCACTAACCCAGAAACAAGGTGGCAAAGCAGAAGCTGGATAGCTGGCAGCCCAGCACTCCCAATGTGCCAAGCCTCCACACACTCTCTTTGCTGCCCTTTCTAAGCGTGGTCCTGTTTGTTTCCCAAAAATTCTCACCATAGAGCTCACTGAGATGATGACCGAGTCACGTCCCACGTACTGCCCTACTGGTGACCACACTCGCAGACTCCATGCTTGTGAACTTAAACGAGCTCTTTTGTATAGGAATCGTTTGCAGAAGTGCTCTCTGCTTTGAGCAAAGCCCTGAGTTTTCATTTTAGTAATGAAGGAGCCTTTGACTGACCTTATTATGCTATAAACTCACGTCCACAAATTTCCCTGCCCATGGCAGGGGGGTGTAACTAGATGATCTTTAAGGCCTCTTCCAACCCAAACCGTTCTCTGAATCTATAAGTAAGTTGTATTAGCTGCTTCAGCACAAGAGAAGAAAGAATATTCCCTTTTAGGTACTATGGAAACTTCTTTTTTATAGCAAGTGAAGAGTAAATGAAGAATTATAACTCGAAGATATGTCCTGAAGGCGTGCTGCTCTGTTCTGGAGTTACTCCTTTTTTTTTTCTTTTTACAGCTATAGGCAAAATTTAGGTGGTCATTAATTTCTGAGTTGAAAGATAATTTGAAAAATGAGAGTTTATTTCCTGGGAACACTTAGCTGGATAAGGCTTGGGAAAAAACAGTTAAGGAGACATTATATCAGATACATACAGACAGTTATGTCAACTACACGCAGTGTTGCTTGAATTTCACAGAGGATCTAAAAACTCAAAAGCCCACAAAATCATCAATGAGCCTTCTCAAGAGTGCAAAGGGAGAGATAAAGGCATGAAAAGGGAAGGGCAGGGAAGAGCCATGTCCTATTTCTATTCTATCTTTCAGCAGAAGTCACCTTCAGGACCCAAACCAACCAAGTAAAACAGACAGAGAAAATAAACATAAGCCACAAAAACCTCAACCCTCCCAGAGACCATTTAGAAGGAGAAACTCACAGGGCTTCTCCATTCCACCTCACCCTGCTCATTAAATATTGATACGAAACAGCAGTGGCAGTTGTTAGCTGGAGCTAGTAACGGAAGCATAAAAAGTAAAAATCAATGGGATTTTTTATTTTGATGAAGAAAGGAAAAATGTGTGTGCTGTGACAGTGTACGCTCGTGTGCCGTACGCATTTGTTCACAAGCACAGGGATGGGCACGTGAATATTATTTGGCGTGTACATAAACACTCTAGTTTCTCTGAAGTCTCATTTCTACATCTAGTGGAAAGACTGACAAATACAAGTGATACACTTTGTACATCTGGGCCTACATCATGAGAAGGGCAAATGTTCTGGCATGGTCATGAGGGCTTGTACACCAGTCGGCTGGGTTGAAGGCGCTTGCACGTTTGTGTTTGTTGTGCTGTTTCTTGCTCTTGAGTACAAAGATGCTTTTTCATTTTATTGGTTTGCAGAGACACTCAGGAAACCTCAGTGGTTCTCTCCCCTGCAAGTCTAGATAATGAGCTCCTTGATCTTTAATATGCACGCACGTTTAGCACTATTTAGCCAGCTACCCGCTAAGCCCCAGCTTTCAATCGAGTGCTTTTGTGTACTAACATTAAAGCAGCAGTAATGAATAGCTATTTACCACATAAAACACATCTTACTGCAATACACTGGCAAGTGAACCTTCACGGTAGTGATGATATCACCAGACTGCAGTTCAAGCAGCTCAGTAGGAACTTGCTTGTCTAAAAGGGAAGCCAGAGATGACTTCAGAACACATTTTATGAGGTCTGTGTTGCGTGTCTCACCTTTATTGCAAACAACATAACAGTGAGGGAGGAAATTCTTCCAGCAGGTAATGGAAGAGTGAGGTCTTGGCTTCAGATACTTCTTTCATCCACCCTAGTCAAAATTCCAGTAATCACAGCCTTACATTACAGCTGTTGACCTCTCCTTTTTCAGCATGGACCGGTTTGAGTTAGGAAGCTGAACAGAAGGTGTGAACCATCAGGCCTGTCAAACCAATCTCTTTCAGCACTAATGAATTCACTGAAAATGTATGTGCAGAGGAAATGCATGGGATGGAGTGAGTAGCTTTAAAGAAGAATTATCTGCAATTTAAGCCAGTGGAATTGGGTCCTTCCCTTCATTCTTTGGTCTCAGTTGCCTTTCAAAGCAGTACTGCAACATAAAATGTAGAAATCCTCTGAAGGAAGAAAAATAAGACCCAAGCTGATAGAATGACTCAGTTCTTCAATTTCCCACATTTGGCACTGACCTGTTGAAGCTAATACACAGAGAAAACACTCTGTCCTGTGCTTAAAGCCCCTATTCCAAGCCTGATGAAGTGAGTAGAGGTTCTGGGTTAGTTTTGTTGTGGGGTATTAACCCACTAGAAGCGAGGAAGCAGGCTGCTGTTACTTGGATTCCATTAGAATAGCAGCTTTTCTCATTTTCCCAATTCAGAGAGCACTGAAAGATATCATATGTTGATCTGTATTTTCACAGAAAGAACCCCCTTACACTGAACTAGAATACGTCTAGGATGAACTAGGGGAAAGTTCTTAGGATATTCTCTTTTCTTAAAGATAGATTCAAAGGTTCAAGAGAGACTCTGCATGATGCCAAAGGGGAGTTTCATGCTGGAAGATGTGAATTATTATTCCCAAGTCTAGGCTTAGTCTCTTGCACCGTATATTTGGAAGCTGACAGAGGACAGAAGTGCTACCGAGATTGTGCCCAAGACCCCAGCTCTACCAGCATTCAACTTTATCTTCAATTTTAAACATAACAGTATGTCCACCCTCCCCAGCAGAGCTCCAAAGCACATGCCCAGCTGTAGGCACCAGAGTCATCGTCCCATTGACTGCAAGTGCTTTGCTCATTCAGAGCCAGATGCAAGGAGCTCCCTCACACTACATTATAAAGTTCTGCTTTTTATACTGACATAATTTCAGTTTTACAACAGATTACAAAAGAGATCTCTTTAACTCAAGAAAGGCACACAGCAAACAGAGCCCTCTGTGATACGATCTCCACACTGTGGTCAGGCAGGGGGTATTTGGATTAAACCAAACTCCATGTGCTGGATTAAGTTTATAGCTGGATTAAGCCAAACTAAGACCACAAAGGGACAGCCTCAGTGCTCCTAACTACATGTTGCTTTCTTTCCATCAGCACTAGCGATCCTGCCATTACCCAACTCGCCAGCTCAGCTTTTTGAGTTACAAATAGGAGGAAAAAAAAACAAAAAAGGAGATCTCTAAGCTTTCAGACAGCTCAGAGAGCTGACTTACCGTGTCTGTAAGATCACTAGTGTTGACTCAAGGGAAAGCCACAAGAGAAGGAAGGAAAAGGAAGGAAAGAAGAGAACATGAGCACAGTCTTAGAAGAGCTTACACCAACCACGCAACTGCATTTTTTGTTAGCTGGCTACGAGCTAGCCAGGGTATCTCAGCACAGCACCGCGCTCCAGAGCTCCATCCGGAGTGCTGAGGAAAACAAGCCAATGACCAAGCAGAACTCAAGCTCTGATGCTAAAGGTGTTCTGCACACCCTGAAGGATCAGCAATAGCTCTAGAGTAAATGCCACACCATCCAAGAAAAGGTGATGATAAACCAGCATAGGTCACGAATTCCTCTGAAGAGGAAGACCGAACTGAGAAAGAAAAGCCCTGTACAGCACGTTTTTGTACCTGGTCCAAGTCCAGCCCAATATATCCCTGACCTACAATGGTTCCCTTTTCTGCCAAGCCAGTAGGCTACCCTGAAGATGCCATATTCTAGAAGTTTGTGTCCGCACGGGAGAGGTAGGCATATTTTGATTATAAGACAGAAGGGATTGTTCATGAGATTGGGATTTGGAACTTAGGTTTTGAAACAAATCACTCCGGAGCTTTCACTCACTTTCTGCCTTCCTTAGTAAAAGTGACGTGCTGTCAAAAGAGTTTAAAGGCCTCATACATCAGTTCTGTGATTACATTTTGAGAGGAAGAGAGAGGCAGAGAACTTCGGATGCGCAAGCCTTTCACCCAAGAATCTGCACATTGTGATAATTTATAAAAAGCTTAAAATTGCCTAGATATCAGTACATTAAAACTTAATTTTAGATTGATGCTGTTATCTGAATTCAGTGGCCTGTGACATATCTATGTATTCAGAACATCCTACCAAGAGAACCTATTAAAGTACTTTCTGCAATTATTATTTAATATTGAATATTTTACAGCAGTAGTGCCCTGAGGCCAAACAAGTCATCATTGTGTTACATACCACACAAATGTAACGTAATTATACCAGTTCAAAGACGACAATTTTAAAGTTACTTATGCACTGCTTTGTGCAGCATTGCAAGGCCTCAGTGACTATTACAGTTATGGTCCATTTTTAGGAGGAATTAGGGACACGAACATCTTGTGATTTCTAGTAAGAATAAGATATTGATCATTGCTCTTTCTCTCTTCTGATCACACCTCCCCTTCCCTCTCCTTTGGGAAGGAATGATCCAAACTAACTCTTAAGCTAAGAAAGAAGACAATTGCTTTCAATGGAATCAGGAGATTTGTGTTCATATCCAACTCACAATCACCTTAATTACTGGGGTTTATTCAAACAATGAAAGGAACACCCAGCCAGGGTGCAGCATGAGGTTTCTGGGTCCTTCAAAAACAAGATACAGGTACCTAAGTCACTTTGACCTAAAAACTGAGGGGACCAAAGCTTAACACGGCTGAAAATCTAGCCTCTTTAGCTCAGGACAAACCACTGCAGCATCTGGATTTGAGAGACGGGATCTGAGCTCAGGTGAAACTGGCTGCAGGACAATGTGCTAGTCAAGACCACAGGACAGCGCTTCCAAGTTTCTATTACCTGGACTTTCTGAACAAATGGTGGCAACCAGAACACATAGCAGGGTTCCCAGCCAGACCCCCAGCTACTTCTTCAGATACGTTGTATCATCACTGGGGAAGTTAATCACCTTGGTGAAATTAGAGTGAAGAGTATTCTACCAGGGACCAAACTCACACCCTCATGCAGCACACCAACATAGGTGGTGGGCAAGTCACATCTCCTCGCAGGAGCTCTGCTTCCACCACAGCACAAGCTTTGTCAGACCTTCCCTGCCTATTTAGAGATTAAAATCTTAGACGCAGGACAGCACACAGATACAATTCACAGCTCTGATCTTGATCGGAATCAGAGCACCTAGCTCAAATGGTTATTCCTGTACATATCAGCAACTTAGTCCAGTGAAGGGGCTGGGGTTTTCCTGGAGAGGAAGGCTGAGATTTAAAATAACTAGTGCAGATTTAGCCTACTCAGCTTAAAAAATATAAAAGATATATGTATGTACTTTTAAATGACTACTTATAATACATAGCAGATGTATTGTAGGATATCACTTCCTGCCCTTGCCAGTCTGCATTCGAGAACAACAAATTATATGGTAGCAGAATTCTTTGGGAGTACAATGAGAACAAAGGATTTCGAGGGAAAACATCCAAGCAAACACAAAGCGTTCTGTAATAGCAAGTTGTGCTAGAACAAAGAGCTGCTCTTCAGAACCTGGACAGATGAAGGCTGAGAACTTTGACACAGTCAGCAGGAAAAAATCATATAAATGGAATACAATCAACGCAGATCAAATAGCAAAAACACTGAAGTTAACAACCTACCTCCTCCAAACACAGCTCTAGGCTCTGTAATAGATGTTTGTAAGATGCCTCTGTCCACAGCAGGCCTGTTCCTAATGCAGTGCAGTAACTGGAACATCTCTCACTTAGGATAAAGCTAAAACCTGTTATTTTATAAAGCAGAGAATATAATTTCTTTTAATTTTTAATCTACCTGGTTATACCAACTAAGTCCTAAAGTGGAAACAACAGAGGAGAGACATATTTTGCCAAATCCAGCTGTAAAGCGGGAATGATCAGTGCCACCAGTCCCAGCTGTCGCCTCCCGGGGCTCAGGAGCTCACTACCCAAATGACCACACTCAATTAGCGAACACAGGGTGGAGAGCACTCACACAAGCAGCTCTGCTGACGGACCTAAGACAACATCCATCTCCACTGTGGGTTGTGGGGATAATGAGCTGAAGACGGACAGCGCACAGTAACTTGTTCCATAGGCACTGCTGTCCACAGAGCATGTTTGCTACAAAAAAGTTAGCAAATAAGTATTTTAATAGGCATTCTGTTTGAGAAGGAAAAAGGAATGACCTGCTCCCAGGTAGCTATACAGCTACGATTATACCCATCCTAGGAGTACAAATAACTGGTTTAACTTCGCACATTTGATACATTAACACTTTCTATGTAAACAAGTCATCCTAAGATCTGACACATGCAAACCTCCACCACTGAAGTCTGGCTGGACCTTTCTAAGGAACAGCACCACACGCGGTCACCATGCTCATCCTGGCCTTGCATTTACAAACCAGAGTTTATCCAGTTCCAGGGTAATGAATGATGGCAGCCTTAGTTCTGTTCAGCCAAAATTTCCATGCGCTGAAGGCCAGTAAACATTTGACAGCCCTAGAGCTGGAAAAGCTGAATCTTTGAACTGAAAAATGAAGAAGCAGCAATGGCAGAAGGCAGAGACAGTAGGAAGAGGAATAAAGGATCGTTAGCAATTCTCACAATTAATTAAACAAAGCTGAGGAGGAAGAGGAACACAGCACTCCAGATAGCTCATTGCTGGGGCTGGAGGCAGGGGGGTGGTATTCTCCAAGGCCTTTTGCGGGTTACCACAAAGAGAGTTCACAGATCTTCCACTCACTTACTTAAATATTTGATATGAAATTAAAGCCCTGTTCCAACTTTTATGACCACTGTCTCCCTCCCTCTCCCCTCCTCCTATTCCCAGCAGACCCCTTCATCCTCCACATGCCTATCCTCAGACCAAGACATCAGCACAATTAGCACCAGCCCACTGGCGCCAATTAGCAGCCAATAGTGTCTATATTATGGGAGGGGGGGACAGAGGAGCGGGTCCTGTGTCTCCAGCCTGCCTTCACACTCAATTAGATTAAGTGGAGTCTCCTGGCTGTGGTTGGTTGGACAGTTGTTGCAGTAATTGTGTCTTCTCTGTTGCTGCAGGCAATCTCCTCCCAGGCTCTCCAATACCCCCTTTATTGACTCCCTGTGTTGTCCACTTACATCAACACACAGTTCTTCAAAGAGAAAAGGGGGGAGGGCAGCAAAGAGGAGCAGAGGGGGTGGGGAGGAGAGAGAAAGACCCCAATGTCTTCGTTTAAAAGTTTTATTTGAGTCTGAAGCTCTAGGGCCATGCCGCTTTGCCCTCCCCAGGGCTCAGCTGTGATTGTTCACTGCGACTGTCACACGGCCCAGCTTCAAATGGGGACAGAGCAGGACAGCTCCAGTGAAAAGCTCCACTGGTGACCCAACTCACTCGCGTTTCACGGGGGAGTGCCCAATCTCTTTGCGGGGAATGAAAAACTAATAATGTGTTTTTAACTCGGAACTAAACTTGACTAGGAAACGAGCTGGTGGTTTCCCATTCCTGCTGTTGGCCAGTGGCAAACGCTGGGGAACGAGGAGAAAGTTCAGCTCCTCTAACGCCGGAGCACTGCACAGCGCTACTTCAAAAGCTTTGGCTTTGCTCAGCTTCAGCGCAACACTTTGCAGGTATCTGATGAGACTGGAATTCCAGTCAATACAGAAAAAAAAAAATAATCTGGGGTTTTTTATGTGTTCCCAGTTAATTTAGAATTCCCTTCTTAAATTCCATAGCTTTGGTACAGTGTTTTGTAACACCACACTGAGACAGCGCACTGCTACCAGAGCTATAATAGGATGTACTTGACGGAATATGCTTTCATTTTATTTTTAAACTCATGAAGGACAACAGCTACTTAGCACCAACATAAATATTTGTCCTTCTTGTGTAGATTCAATCGTCTTCCTGTTTTTAACAGGACAGTCCAGCTCTGAATAGGATTCATTTCTACCTTGCCACCTATTTTAAGATGAGCTGAATTCTGCTCTGGAGCTGCTGATCTTCTCACGCTGACTACGGAAGAGCTGTGGTGGAAGACCATCAGACAGACCAACATGAGATGAATCGCACCCTCGATATGACACGCTGTATCGCAATTATTCCAAGTACTGTTACTGATATGCAATTTCAAAACAGCAAGGAAAACACCTATGAGCCTCTCGCTATGATACGTGATACTAGGAAGGGGAAGAATCAATTCTACAAAGTAAGATTATTCACAGGATTTAAAGAAATATTAGCACATATGGAAGTGTTGATAATAAAATAGATCATTCTTAGGAAGAGAAAAAAAAGACAAACCCTATTTTGGCAAAAATGTGTGAGCAGGACCAGTTGGTGCTTCTACAGTAAATATGTTACAGGGAAAGGGTGAAGGAGTAGGGGGGGCTGTGAGAATGAAGCACATTTTCAAGGGGTATAAAGTCATAGTTTCTTCCTGCAACAGATGAAGAGGTGAAGAGGTGTCACACAGATCCCTCCCATCAGCTGTCGGCTGCTCACCTGCAACCCACAGGCGATAGCTGCTACCCCAGCACGGGACTTAAGAGGTGATGTTCATAGTTTGTGCAGCACTTGAAATGGATTTTCTTTTGCTTTTGTCAAGATTGAGGATTCTCCTTGAGACGCTGGTGAAAAGGAAATTGCAGGATTGATGTGGAATTCCCAACAGAAGGTCTTTCCCTTTGTTGGTCAGCTTACATTACCCTAATAGACATTTCTGGTCTTAAAATTTCTGCTGAAGTACTTCAGCTCAGAGTACAGAACACAGCTATGAGTAACAAGGAAGAAACTGCCATGGGCACTCTCTGTCATAGCTCTGCTACCTTCTGTAGAGCCTAGGGACGGCTGGGAATTTCCTGAAATTACTTACTGCAAACTTACAGGGACAGAGTAATGTGCAGAGAGGAAAAAAATATTCAAGAACAAAACTGGAGAATGAAAAGTGCAATGATGAAAGATTAAACAGCAGACAAGCATAGCTCGGTAGTTCAAGCCACAATTTGTCAAGTCTTTTAGGAAGGAATGGTTTAGGTTTAAGCAGGTACTCATAGTAGTTCCAGCTCCAAAAGATGAGGTTTTTTGAGCTAGATTTTATCAGCAGGAACTTTCAAAACAATCAGTTCGACAGTATTGCACCAACTTGAGCATAAGATTTGTTACAAAATACCACTTGAAACTACACACCCTGCTGAATTAGAATAAAACTCTTGAAGTTTCATTTTGGTTTGTTACTCTACCATCTAGTGATGTACACTGTTTTGGTCTGTGACAGAAGTTGAACTATATGACTGAATACACAGTGTGTGCTCTGCTCAGTCACACAAAGTTAGATGCTATTTTTCAGAGTTATTTGGATTGAATTCTGCATTATAGACTAATACATACACATAATATCATATTATATATACTTTATATATATCTGTAAAATTCCCTCTGTATTAATGGTGTCCTCTCCTAACAGCAGAAGCACCTGCAGAGAACCCAACCTGTACAGAAGGTCGCAAATATTGGCTTTATTTCCGCAAACTGAGGAGCAGTTTGAGCTCACAGCCTAGATTTCCAAACCTGCTCTGCTACTTCCAAGCTTCTCTTGGAAATGTGTCAGATTTTAGAGAAAGGATATGCATAATAATGGACATCCACGGCTGAGTCCATCAGTCATCTATACTGAGAGCCCCTCAACTTGATCTCCAGCAGCCCCAGAGCTGCTCCCAGGATGTGTAGAGCACGGCCAGGCTGCAGTCCTTGAGCACAGGCTGCCCACCAGCAGCACTCACACAGTGCCTGCTTCAGGCTTCCAGCCTATTTGCGCTTCTTTTCCCATCTCCTAACTCGCAGTAGATGTCTTTTTTTTTTCTCCAGTTAATACAGTAAGATTAAAAATTTTATGTTGGTCTCAGAAGTACTTTCTCCCTCTCTTTTCCCTTAACTTCTCTATGGTCAAGATTCCTCTTACAAACTATGTCCCATCCTTCATCGCTCTGGACTTCTCGAACTTGTCTGCGAAAAGGATCTGTTAGGTTAATGACCTCTCGCCACCTCTCAGTGCTTTCTTCTGTTATTCCTCTAGCTCTTTTCTTCTGGTCCATTTCCAATGGGATTTCCACATTCCTCACCTCAGGCCCCTTTCATCTATTCCTCTGTTTCCTTCCTACACCACCCAGACATCCTCATTTTTTTCTCTTTTGCCATGCTCTACTTTCTCTTTTCTTTTCTCTTTCCCTATCTTTTTTCCTCCTCCTTCAAATAATCTCTCTCTCTTTTCTTCCCATTCTCCCATCTCTCATCTGCATCCTATTCCCCAGTTCTTTCACTTCTGTTTTCCACCTCTTCTACTTGCCCATTGTTCATGAGTGGGTTGTGAAGATTACTGGCTCTTTGTTGTGATCAGGAAATATTTATTGACATCAGAAACATCCTCATTAGCTCTGGACAGGTGGGAACCATCTCTGTTTCCTGCAGGCACCATCTCCTGTCTGCTCAGTAACCCAGAATGACAGCTGCACGGCTCTGACGTGGAGATATCTTCTCCTCTCCACCCTTCCGTCTCCACCAGTTAGTAGGGCCCCAGCTCAAACCCCCCAGGTGGTGAGTAGGAAGAGGCTGATGGGCAAAGACGACCCCAATTAAATTCAGTTAAAACTCTTTCCTCTCCTTTGGACTTTGCAGGGATTGGAAGGTCAGGCTCAAGGGCTAAACATTACAAAGCTCTCCCAGCTGACTATTGCAGAACGACAGGAGTCAAGCAATTAAGAGTGTGAGCAACAAACAAAGGAAGAGAAACAAAACCAGGTTCAATTTTCTGCCCTCATATAAGCAGTAGAAAATTCCAATTTTTTACTGGGATTTCACCAAAGTGTTGATGATGTACCAATGAAAAGGATCTGCTGCAGATCAGGATCTGGCTCTGTTCTTGCTCATCGCATTGTAAGTGGGAAAACCACAGGGAAGTCAAGCGCATTTTATCAATTTAAACTGATGTCAGAATCAGACAAGTCACCTCTTTTCAAAACAGTTCTGGTTCCATGCGTGTTTCCTGACAAGGCATTGGGAGCTACATGCTAAGACCCACCAAGTCATTATTTCTCAAGACAATTTACTATAGAAAATCTAGTTCCAAAAGTAAATTCTAAGGAATTCACACTACCAGAAACTTCTAACACTACTTTAGTTCTTAACTGGCAGACAGCACGTCAGGGGGCTCCGGGCAATAATCCCTACACATTCCCGATCCTTTCCAAAGCCGAGCAGAGTGCAGTGCAGAGATAACCGAGCTAACTCTGGACAAGCTGCCAGGGATACCAGTGAAAGTGCGAGGCACAGCTCAGCAGCAGGACAATTTGCTTTGTGCTGTGCTCCAGCCACCACTGCTGCATCTCATCCATTTCTCCAGCAGACACGGTACAGTTGAGTTCAACTGAGTCATCGCTGCTTCACAGACATTGCTACACTCTCTGGAAGTACACACACTCTTGGATTGTAAAACGCGGAGCTAGCCCAATCCTCCCGTTACATATTATTAGCACAGCAACAGTCGTATAGTAGCACTACTTAGAAGCCTTTTGGCTGCCAGATTCACCCAATGCCATCTCCAACCTGACCTGCAAGACTCTGAAGGTAACACGGATACGCTTGGCCACTGAAAGGCAGCTGATTCATCCCAGGGATGTTTTCTCATAAAGAAGTCACAAGGAATTTACTGATCTGGGGATGTTCCTGAAACAGAGCCTGCTTCAAAACCTGCTCGGGCAAAATGAGTTTTTGCTGATTTCAGTTGATTTGGGATCAGACTCGTGGATCAAGAGAAGATGGCAGAATTAAATCCCCACCTTCAACTGCCCGTGTGGTCCTTACATAAGTAAAGAAGCATTATTCCATATTGAAAGGTGGCTTCACTCCCCCTCATCAAGCTGTAACCTGCTGCTCATTCCCCCACGATGAACCAGAGCAGCAACTTGCCTTCTGAATCAGGAGCCAGGAGAAAGATTTCTTATCCTAAATGCACTGCATGGGTATCTCAGACACATCTTGTCAGCACTTAAACATCCACGACAGGCTTCCCGCAACATTTTCCAGGTGAGCACCCTCGCTCCTTCTACCATGTCACATGCTCATCATTCACCACTCAGACACGGCGGGAGCAGCCTGTTGACACGGTTTCTCTCACTTTTCCTGGCCCCTGAAGCTGACCTCCTGTCTCCCCAGCTAGATCAAATCCAGGAGACTGTACTTAGGGCTGGGTCACTGGATGGTGTTAAAAGCCTTTCTCCTCTTCTCTCAGCAGCCAAAGTTGGAAGGTGGCAAGTGGGAGAGAAAACACTTCAAGTTGATTTTCCTTTAGGAGATGTTTCCTGTCAGATGGGAAAGGCTCCCAGGCACAGGCAAGGGATGGGAAAGACCTGCAGAACTGCATATTCATGCTTCTGGAGATGTAGGAACTACAGTGGCAGCGACCATATTGCCAGATTTTCTTCCCCCTCTCAGCTACAGGCACATAGCAAAGGCAAGGAGAAATGATGATTTGTGGAAAGCTCCCTTATCAGTTCTTCACTGCTGCTTACAAAAACTCAAGAAAACACCTCCTTTGAAGTGAGAAAAATCTAAGTTCCAGGAGGTTCGGCATTGTGAGATTTTCTGTTTGCCATGCCAGTGTAAAACACCACCAGTTTGAATGGGCTGGACATTTGGTCATGCAAAATATTTGAAGTTTGTCTCCAGGTTTAACTTAATCATCTGTCACTGACTTCTTGAGAACCTGACAAAACACACTCACCACTCAAACCACACGCTCCCGTTTGTGTCTCCAGCAAACTGGCAGAGTATCTCATGTACTTTCAGGGGGATGTTGTGTCAAACTGAAAAGCTTGTCTATAGCTCTTTTTGTGCAGAAGTGGGCTAAGGCATCACTGCAAAGATGCAGACGCCCACTGTCAAGCCCTGAGTGTATGCCAACAGGCCCTGGACAGCCTCATGTGGGAACTCTACCCAGGCACCTCTGCTCCTTGGTCCTGGAGCTCCATTTAAGCTCAGTTCTTGCCTGCGCTGTGACACAGAAGTATCCGTGTCCTGCCTGTCCTTTGCTGATCCTGATTCCCTGGCTGGAATTCCTGGTTTGACCTCAGACATGACTCATCACCTTGCATTTGTCCAACTGTGAATGGAAGGTGCTGATGTCACCAACCCTGTTGTCAGTCCTCTGCTACCCTGGGACTGCACCCTGGCTGGTGAGGTCACTGTCCCTGCCTGTGGTGTGGTTGGTCCCAGCTCATTTTCCCCTCTGGAACAGCCCTGCTCTGGCTGGTCCCTGATAACCACCATCCATCCTTTCCCATCGTTATTCTATTATTGTTCACAATTAGCACAGATAAACATAAATGTCATGTTTCATCTCATGCTGTTCAAAAAGGTGTTCTCCAAGGCCTATTCTATTCTCATTACCTCATTAATACTTTTATACTGTACCATCTGTGAAATAAATCCAACAGCACCATTCAGGAGCGAGTCACCTGAAGAGGACAATCCTTGCATTCCCAGTGGGAATGCAGACTCAACCATTCTGCTGCAGTTTCCATCGTGTTGGAATGGTGAGGTACTGCATTGTAAGACGACTGACCTGCCCAGAGTAAAATCATAAAACTGCTTCAAATAACAAAGAATCAAGCAGAGTGAGTCAAATTTCAATCAAGAAACGAGTGTTTCACATTTTCTCGGAACATTCTCCCACTTTCAAAGCCAACCCAATGAAGAAACACACCGTGCACCACGGGATCGATTATCCCCCGGGTCTGTGTGAGCTCGTACAGCGAGCTGCGGTGGCAGGGCTTTCAGCCTCCCATTTTGCACACTTAACTTTGAAAAGTACCGTCCAATATGGGGCCTCCAGGGGCTGGGCCACAGAGAGCCAGCTCTGCAATCCTTCCGTGCAGGAACTTACAGAGGAGCTTGCAGTTGTATGAATGAACTAACCACAACCACACGGGCAGCTATAAAAGCAGAGCTACTTGAGAGATCATTCTTGCTGTGATAAAAGGAACAATTCTTCACCAAAACTGCTGAATATAGTTCTGTCATGAATGCTCTTAGGCTAACTTTGTAATAATGCAAACGACCACCTTGTGTTCAAATTCAAGCCAGGATGTTGAAGTATTCTGCCAAAAAAGATAGACTGAAAATACCTTCACAGTATACAGCAATTTGAGATCTCGATCCACTGCTAAGGAACGTATCTGTATTTGCTTTTTTAACATCATTTCTCCATCGCATCATTTTTATTTTGGTCACCGCAGGAAGTGGCATTTCCTTCACATGGCACAAAGTGAATCAGTAGCAGATCCTCCTGAGAGCTGACACTCACAGCTTTGCCAGGCTATACCACAAAGCTCTGCATCACACAGGCCTCCCACCAGAACTCAAAGCCTAAGAATTATGCACTCACAAGTCCTCTGCTAGCCACCTAACTGTGCTGCTTGCCTTCCATGCAAAATACCCGCCTGTAATCACAGAAAGAACACGCACCAAAAGCAGGCTCCCCCTTCCCAGAAGCAATAATCCAACAACATTTCTGTGGAAGCCATCTCTTTAAGCGTGGCTTCCTCTCTGTTCAGAACAACGTGGTTGGGATGCTTCATCCAGCCCATCGATCTCAGTGCTTTATAGCACAAGCCATAAAGCATATTGGCAAGTGAGCAAAGCTGCAGGCACAAGTGTGTGAGCATCCAGCACGTCAGATCCTCAGTGGGTTGGCATAAACAGGGAGGGTAAAAACATCCCATCATTTCAGCAGAGATTTCTCAAGTGGCTTTTTTTAATAGGTCATGTGCCCCATTCAGCAGCTCCAGCTGATGCTTCCAAAAGAAAGCCATTAACAGCCTCCCCTATGTGCTCCTTATTGTTTGCACAGCTTTAATGGCCCCATCTGGCATCATCTCGAAGCCTCCTGGTCAGACGCAAACAGCAGCTTCTGGTTACAGTGGCACATGAAGTTGTACTTTTTAGTCCCCTTTTACTCGCAAGATGTAACTTTGAGGATAAATATATGTTCTGAACCAGGCAAGGGTTTGAAGGTGCGTAACCACCTGCAACCTCAGTGACACCACTGCAATATTGAAGTTAAATCTTTTTCCTCTCCCCTAACAATCTGGCAGCGCCTGCACACCAGTGCCTGAGCCTCCTCACCTTCTGTGGTATCCATCAGTCTGTGGTATCTCTAAAAAAATCATTCCATGGAAGGAAAAGAGGAACCCAGGCATACCGGCAGCAATGAACAATTGGAGACACCAGCCTCTGCTACCCCAACTCTACGTGCTGGTGTGGGGACAGCCCACACCAGCTGAACAGCCTTCTGTACAGAGAGCTGTACAACATACACTACTGTCACAACACCCGCTACCTCCCAGAAGAGCCTGAACATCCGTGTGTCGTCTGTTTTACTTTGTTGACAAAGGCTGCTCAGATGTGACACAACGATTGTCCTAGGACAAAGTGGCCAGGTTGCTCTGGGCAGCTCCCACTGGTGTTTTCCTTGGGCAGAGCCCGGCTAGCTTAGACCAGTGCAGTAAAGCTCAGCAGGACAGGCTGCAGCACAGCTGAGAAAAGCAGAGAGCGCATCTGAAGCCCCTGGTGGCACCTGCTGTGTTTGTGATGACAGACCGGTACAACTGCCCAGCTGGTTTATCTGACTGCACAGACACAGTCTAACCTGGGACAAGTCTCTCCACTTGGGAGGTCTCAGGATGGCTCTTGGGCTTCCATATAAACACCAGTTTATCAATAACAGATGCTGTTTGGATACTCTTCAGAAGGCCGTATTCCCTCTAAGTTTGGCCCTAGCTTCTCCTGTTACGGGAGCTAGGCCCGCCTTCCTGAGGTAAGCCCCAGCCTAGCCAAGCATTTAAAAGCACGTACACCCTACTCTACATGTTCATTAGTTCCCTTTGAAGGCCTTAGCCCATAGGCACCTTCTGAAAACAAACTCCATGCTGTTAAGGGGTTTCCAGCATGCTTCTGGGAAGTGCAGCCAGACAGCAGGGTTATTCTGAGAGCAAGAGCCAAGGCAGGAAGCTGACAGTTTGTTTTCTACCCTCTCTCCTTTCTTCTAAAAAACAGTGTTGCTGAGAGCTAGCTGAAAGGCCAGAGACAGTCTGCAGTCGGCTGGGCTTTACTAAACAAAAGTTTACTTTCATCCACTGTGCCGCAGCCGCTGGAGTCACTTCCTCCTTCCTCCAGCCTTTCTTAGAGGCGAGAAAACAGTCGGCTCTTTCACCACGTTAAGAAAGCCATTACAATCAATTTAGGCAGTGCACAGACAGACTCCGTGTCTACTGTATTCTGTTACCACAGGCCAGGGGGAGCGGGGGGAGAAGACCTACTGCCCAGCCTCCCCTCGCACTCTCTTCCGTAATGGAAAGGATGCCGGCGCCGCCAGCTATTGGGATCACGCTAACAAATGAAGCTGTCATCAAACACCTCTTGGGGGAAGTGGTGGGCAGCAAGGGGAGGGTGAGTTCTTGTGGTGGAGTTGCCTTCTCTGCAGTGGTCCTGCTGGCTAATTGCTCAGCATGGAGAGCACACACTTAAAGCGCTATTGCCCTCGTCAATAATGGGGTATTAGGTGCCTCCTGTTCGGCGTGGCATTGATCTGTTCCAGCTTTCCCTTGTTGTTGTGTTGGGCTTTGGGGTTTTTTTTTTCCCTTTTCCTTTTTAAGTGTTTTCTGAGCCTGTGTTTAGCGTGAGTGCTGCTTAAGTGCTAATTGTTACACCACAGATTGATTGGCGACAAGATGGCTTGCCAAGTTTCTTCTCCCATCTCCCCGAGTGGGGTGTGGAGGAAGGACAGAGGGTGGGGGCCGAGAGGTGGGGAGAGAGGGAATCCTTTTGCGCTCACCGACTTCCTCTCTCACTGTCTTTCTGAGCTGGAAACTTTGGGCCCTTCCGAGCTCCTCCTGCCAATTTCCATTTCTGTTTTGATGCTTTCCTCCCTGCTATAGAAGCTGTGTACCTCCTTCCGTCATTTGAAACTTCCCCATTACAATGATACTGTCCTTTGAGCTAGACGACTTGGTGGGTAAGAACGCTGCTGCAATGACAGAAGAGTCTCTTGCCCTTTTTTAAGAACAAAAACCAACCCCCAAACTTGAAAGGGTTTCATTCCTCCAGATAGCCTTTCTTTGCCACTGTTGTGCTTCCAGAAACCTACAGTCCTGAGGCCAGTGGTGAGATGCAAAGAGAACTCCATGACTCTCTAGAATGCTGAAACATCTGGGCAGGCCCTGGAGTAAAGATCTGAAATCCTCCCAGGGATTCCAGAACAAAGACCTGAAACATGCGGATGCTGGATTCAATACCCACACTATGTGAAACATTAGGAATGTTCCACCTAAGGTTAAAGAAAGTGAAATGTAAATGTATTTTCTCCCAACGTGTTCAACAGTTGCTCAGTTGAAGAGGTCCATTAGCCAAAAATTGTATGACTTTAAGCTGTTTTTGTCGTGGTTGGTCATCAAACATTCATGAATTGTTACACTACATAAAGAAGAAACAGTATCTCTGTGAGGTAGAGAACACAGGACAATCCCCAATCCATTTCTAGGGAAACTGAGGTAGGACCGCTGCCTGACTTGTTTAAAGACAGAGTTCATGCCAAAGCTGAAAGCAGAACTCAGAACTATCTGAACGTGGTATCTGAACCAGGTCCTCTCACACCACATCTATTACATCCTCACCATCTTTTAAAAAAGAACAAGTATTCCACAGTTATCACATCTGCTGTCAGGCACTTGCCACTGTCTTGCATCCATGCCTCATGCTCAGTATCAGAGTAGAATAAACAGCTCACCACATACACTGTGTGAAAAACACGGCCATTTGTTCTAATTTATCCAGCAAAGCCTGTAACTCCAGATGATCATTTCAGTCGTCAGCTGGTCGTGCTATGGGGAAACAGTTTGCAACTAATCAACAGGGAAGCAATTGAATTGTGAATTGAAAAACCCGACAACGAAATGTGTTAACTTCAACTTTGCATTTGCCAGTTACATGAGACTTTGAATATAAAGGTCTGCTCTCCAGATATATCCATTTGTGGTGGCTGAACTAAAAAGTGTGGATTTTCTTGGAGAATAGTATAAAAAAGTTCTACCAGAAGACACCGTCTTAAACTTTGCTTTCCCTAGCAGCACTTTTGTACTTGAACACAACCAGGAAGCAAATGCAAGCCACGCAAACACGTTCCAGTTGGAATTTGCTGTTGGATTCAAGCAAATATGCACAGGCATTTTTTCTCACTGATTCCTCAGCTCTGTTAAAAAGACTGAGGTCTGGCAGCTACCCAGCCTTGGGAAGGCTGCAAGAAGCAGCTTTAACATTACCAGCAGTAGCTTTCTGGTGGTCATTCATTTCCCTCAGGAGGTTAAGGACATCTAGGACTAGACTACCCCGTCCCTCTGAAAAAAGCAAAGCACACTCCTCAGAATCCAGGTCAAATCCCTCCCAAGCAAGAAAAACGGTCCATGATGCCCTTACCAATCTACCCTCTAGGAGCACGTGTTCCTCCCCTAGCTCTGGCCGCATAACGAGCAACAGATTAAAATGAGGAGCAAGGAACATCCTTAAAAAAACATCAGCCACCTGGATGTCAAAAGAGGCGCAGGTGCAGAAGAAAAAGAAGCAGTAAAACACAAGCAACTGAGTAACCAGGACAATGAGACCTTTCCTGGTTTCCTCTCAGGTAGGGTGTTTGATATACTACTCCCTGTTGAATGTGTGACAGGAGGTTAACACAGTGACACTGGTAAGACTAATAAATACAGGAGCATGACAGTTACCACCTGATTCCAGACAGATTTTCAGAAGACAACAAGCACCTGAAGTTTTCCTTCTCTTTCAGGAGTCCGCTTTCTGTGGACCTTCACGACCTCTGAAAGTAGGTCATAAAAATACTCTGGCAAAAATCTAAGAGAAGCTTCCACTGGAAGGTCAGAGGGGAGGGATGAGGATGAGAATCTTCACAACAACATTTTCTGTACTTAATTCTCTCAGTCACAGTTGACAAATCTGACCCCATTCGGTTACTAAACCAATGTGCAAATTCCAGCCCAAACTTCCCATTACCAAGTAGCCACATGTTAACTCATACCCCCAAAAAAGCATTTGTTCAGAACTTCTGCAAGGATTTGTTCAGAACAAGATGTACTCTGCAACATCGTGACCAAAGAGACCAGAAGGTACAGCGGATAAATTAGGATTTCTAGAAGGCTTTTAATGACACACACTAAACAAACAAAACCAGCAAACAAATGAAACAAACCCCCAGGAACAAATACACACCAGGAAGGAAAGAGAGTCGTGCTAGGAGTGCACATACAGGGAAAACTGTTTTCTGAGCTACTCTTGTCCAAAAACCACAGAACAAATTGCTGAGGCTTTCCCCCACCACACAAAGTGCCTTTTAGCATCCAAGGTTTTCTCCTGAGGGACAGGAGAAAAAGGGAAAGACAACTGGCGTCGAGCTGCATATTGTCTGAAGATGCTGTCAAGAACATCATAAGGAAAGAGCTGTGTCTGAGGTCATCAGATTAGAGAAGAAACAAGGAACGGAGCAGCGGCTGGGAATGGAAAGGGAAGGGGGAGGCACAGTGACCTGTGTGACCTCTGCTGCACTAACTTGATATAACAAATAGTTCTGAAAAACCAAATACTGTTAACCCTTTTAAACTGGGTCATTCCCTGCTGTGGATGGCTCATAGAGCAGATCCTTAACTCCTTCCTCCCCATATGATTTGAAATGTTCACAGTTGACAGCACATTATGTTGTATGAAATTTACAGTTCTGGTTGGGGAAAAAAAAAAAAAATAAAAAAAAAATCGCACTCCACTGAAATGAAACTATGTCATGGATTTCAACTCCAAGTATTAGCTGGTTTATTCCAGGCAAAAGGCAGCCTCTGCAACATAAACGTGGTGCATGTTCTAGCAGAAGAGCTCGCTTTTGGATGGAAAGGCCAGTGCTTCTCATTGGTGGTGTCTTCACCCCCTCAAAGATGAAGGGACATTCTCAAGACCTATGATAACATTCAGTAAAAATCTCTTTTGTTATGAGGGAAGACAAAGATGATTATTCCCATCCCCTGCCTTGGACTTGGTGGAGCAATAGCGCAACCTGAGGAGGGGAGAATCTTCAAGACCCTAATCCTGCCTTCACAGAGACCCCTCACACAGATCTCTCTGCAAACCCAGGTCCGTCTCTGACCCAAGGAAGCACTCATGACTGTTGTCTAACTGGAAGCTGAAGCAAACCTCCTAATTCTGCAAATCTGGGCTCCAAACCTTTTAGGAAATTATTATCTTGTGTGTGATTTCTAGTACATTTTTACTTTTGCTCACAACTCCAAATGCTAAAAGAAATCATGAGGTATCTTTGTCTTTCTGGTTCTATTCCTAACCACAAATTAAAACGGAAAAGATTACCCAGAAATTTCAGAAGCCTAAAAAATAAGTTTAAATTCCACTCTGGTTTTGAACACTGATAACCAGTCCAACAGGGAATCGAGATTTTCCATTACCATTCTTCTATTCCTAATGAAAAACCTTCATTTTCTCATCCTATTATTACTGCAATAACCACTTTTTAACATACACAGCACCACAGCTCCGTGCGTTTTTCCACTTGGGTGGGTGAAATGAATTTGCAATTTTGAGACGCTCACAGCAAACTTGGTCCACCTCAGTGCTAACGCAGAGGTCAGACAGTCTCATTTTGCCACTCCTGCAGGGAAGGCTGGCAGAACCGCAGCAATCCTGACTCCTGAAAACCTTAACGGGAAGTTCTTTGTTGTATGGGATTAAGGCTGGATAGCGGGATCCTGAACTGCTTTGAGCAGGGCTGGGATCATACAAACTTCAGAAGTTCCTTCCAGCTTGGATTATTCTACAGTTCTGTAGAGAGATGAGGACTGGTTTGAAGAGCAGTGTGTTTGTCCTATGTCAGGTGTCTAAAAATAGAAGATGAAGTATGTCTTTGTAAATACTTTCCTATCTACAACTCATTTAGAAAAATGTGGTATTATCAACACGCTATATGCTCCACCATGCTTATTATAAAATAAGAGACAGAAAATTGTTCCTGGAAAAAAAACCCCACAACAACTTTATTGGCCATTACTACCTGAAAAGAGCTTGTAAAGAGGTGGGTGCCAGTCTCTTCTCACGAGTAACAAGGGATAGGACAAGAAGAAATGGCCTCAAATTGCTCCAGGGGAGGTTTAAGTTGGATATCAGGAAAAATAACTTCACTGAAAGGGTTGTGAAGCCCTGGACAAGGCTACTCAGGGGAGTGGTGGAGTCCCCATCCCTGGAGGGGTTTCAGAGTTGTGGAGACGTGGTGCTCAGCGACATGGTTTAGTGGTGGATGTGGTAGAGTTAGGTTAATGGTTGGACTCAATGATCTTAAAAGTCTTTTCCAAACTGAATGGTTCTACGATTGCAACACACGAGGATCTTTACAGTTGTCCCTAAGCAAAGGAGCTTGTAGCACTGAGGGGTATTTTCACTGCCTGCCCTTTTATACCCCAGTTATCTAAGTTAAGGAAAGGACTTCTCAAATACTCCGTACAGACAGGAGGAGGAGGCAGGCAGGCTTTGGCAGAGCAGTGCAAAGCAGAGCATGTGATTACTCTCCTAATCTTACCCATGAAGATGGATGCCTATAAGCTGGGTAGTGAATATATCCCATCAGACCCAAACATCAGCAGATTCGTTCCAACAAAAACATTCTCCTGTTTAATTACAGATGAAATGGTGTGGTTGATGAGAAGCAAAAATCTGCAAGTAGGCCAGCAGGTTGACCTCCAACTGCCATCAAGAAAAATGACCTTCAGGCTTCCCTGCTCTATTTGTTGCTTATCTAAAACTGAAAAAAGAGCGATGAGAGGATGGGAGGAGGCATTTGGTTACTCTTGAAGAGCCCTTCTCTGTGTCTCTGAGAGAGATCAGGCAAACCATGCAAGAAGCTGGGAATGACTAAAGGGTAGCTTTGTCTCCAGGCTCTGTCATTCTCAGTTGTTCTGCTCAGCCTGACAAAAAAGCTGAATAAAGAAAAGGATCTGAAGGAATCAGACAGAAATTCCTTATACAGTTGCTTCAAGTCAAAACCAGAACTGGATTATAAAATGGTTTCACTGACCTTAGATCGAGAATTTTGTCTATAGAGAATGTATACACTGTAAGATAACTGTGGATATGATTCATCCTGTTTCAAAACTTGGAAAAAAGTTCCCAGATGCAAGATTCGTTCCTCCTGAATCTGGTAGGGTTATGAGGAAGTCTGGTGAGCTTTTTCCACTTCCTACCAGTGGCTACAGTTAAGAAGAAAATCTAGTCCATGTCCCTTCGTTTCATTTCAGTAGGAGAGGATTAAACCCCTCCAAACCCACGGGCACCGTTCCTGAACAGTTTGCTGTCCACACAGCAGTCCCAGGCACAGAGGACTGACAGGCAGGGCACAGGCTGGACCCCTGAACTCCATCTGGTAGCACCAGTAGTAACAAATGAGATAAGGACTAGACTGAGAGTCATAATATTGTGCCTTAAGAATTAAGCCTTTATAAGGCTTACCACCAGTGGTGTGAGACTAATCAAAAACTAATGCTTCCCTTGATTCCATGTGTATACAACGCTTTTCCATGATGGTTATAAACGCCCACATGCTCTTCTTTTCCCCCTACACCCAAGTAATGAATGTAGCCACAGGTGAGCTGCAATGTAAACTGCACGCCCCATCCATGGCACTGGCACCAAGATTGCTATTGCAAGTGAATGGGACATCAATCAGCTGTGAGAAATAATAATTGACTTTAAAAAGCTGATGTTATTGGACAACTTTCTGGCTCAACAGATGCTTTATAAAATTGTTCACGTCTTCTACATGTAGCATCCTACATGTAACTTGAAGAGTCCACTACTCCCGTGGCCCCAAGTCATATGGAGTGTCCAGTCACACCCCACACAGAAATACTGAACTGGCATAGAAAGGATTTTCAAGTTAAATGGAGATTTGTGTTACACTGCAGATCAATCACACTGGGAAGGCAAGCCTAACATCAAAGAGGAGATTTAAATTGAATCCAGCAACTCTGGATTCTGGAGCAAGGAAAACATTAGAGTACTGCAAAAGTTGATAGAGTCTCTTAATTACTCAGGAATGACCATTCTCTCTACCTGCATGGTCACAATACCGCTGCACTAAATTTGTGGAGTATTCCCAGCACCACAGATGATTCGTGTAAACAGGAATCTGTGACAATTTATGTGTATGCAGCAGAGGACTCCAACTTACCTGCTTCCCTTCTTCTATCCTTCCTCCCTAACCGTCTTTATCCTAAATAATGTGAGTCCAGAACAAACACTGCTAGGACCTTCTGCCTCCTCGTTCACTGACTCCTGTAGCCACTACCCTCACCAGTGAAGACCACTGCATGGGGAACCTAGGACCTCACAGGTTCCTTACTAACCTAAACCACCCCTGCACTGTAAGGAGTAAAGCAGAAGTGGGAGGTTGACTTGCTATGGCCTGAACTCAACCACTCTGCCTGAAATGCCCAGCTGACATTCCATAAGGTATTTAAGCAGGTCACGTCTGCCTAAATAAATCTGTCACTGATCTGAGATGACCGATATTCCTGCTCTTTGGTTAGTTCCAAACTTGAACAAGTCTATCAAGAGATAACTGAAATGGGGATCTCAGGCAAATTCAGCACTCTCATAGATTAATGGCTCCCTTCACAGTAACAGCCAATGGATACCTGCTTCAGAGCAATGTACATGTCATTCTCTCTATGTGCTCTGGGCTCCAAACCATCTTAGAAACAACATCTTAAAAAATAAACTTTAAATCTGGAGTAAGAGATCAATAACCACAACCACTGTAGAGTCCAAAGAAGGGAAGAAGTGCTCAGTCTGTGAGTGCAGACATGAGATGTACTGAAGCCATGAAAAGATGCTCGCTCCCATCTAGCACTGGTGGGGGATTATGTTCAGTACTGACAGGGCTCCCTCACTCTTACTACTTCCCTACCCAGCCTGTTTCACCTCAGCAACAGCTTCAAACAAAGCTTTAAAGTTTCACCTTCATTTACGTTCAGGAAACACAGGCAGCCCAGCCCGTGACTGTTCCCAGAAGTTCCACTCTGAGAAGGAATGAGCTCCAGCTCCTCTCCCTCTCGCCACGGACCTGTTAGCAGAACTGAAACATGTCCTAGCAGCATACTCCTGGGAACTGCTCCTCTTTGGTCTGAAAAGGAGCTGAAGCACAGGCCTACAAACCAAAGTCTGGATAAGCCACACAAGAAATTTACACCTGTAGCATAAGCAAGCCCCTGAAATGGGTTAGCCAGGAGAGGAACGATCCTGAGAATCCCAGGTGACCCTCTGAAGTCAATAAACAGCAAGTGGAAGGATTGGGGCCTTTCACTGAACGTTTTTCTGTAGCTACAATTACTATTTCTAGTAAGATTTACAATTCTCGGGTAAGTGTAACAGGTCCCAGGCTAAATTGCATCTGGCTGCAAGAACAGACTCTGCGCAATGCACTCAGCATCAGGTGAGAAGCGAACGGCACCTTGCTGTCTTTAACACAGGTACAACAACAAGTGCAGCAGCAACTCTCACTGTACTCCAGCTGGAAGAAGGGCTGGGAGCTGTTTCCTTCTGCCTTTCCCCCTCCTTGTCCTCATCCTCCTGTTTCCATCAGGAATCTCTCCTAAACCCAGCATGTGAGCAGTTCTCCTTGGCCCTGCCTTCCTAAATAAAGGAGAAACTTCTCAGCTGCCTATTACAGGATGATTAAGGGGGAAGGGAGAATCTAAAGCAGCCCTGATGAGAATTTACAGGTCGTCGGCTCCCTTTCCCCGCTGTCAACCAGGGGCAACCCTTAATGGGGTGAAACGGCTGCAGGAGAGCACAGGGCTCGCTCTTCAGTTCAGCCTCTAATGAGGGGCCATCGGCTCCGTGAGGTCAGCTTGTTAGAAAAGGAAGAACGCGGGCGCAGGATGAGAGTCAGGGACGGAGGCTTACAATAGCTCTTGAGGGGCCATGAGCCTAAGCGCTGGAGCTCAGCGGAGGGGGAGGGAGCGGCAACTCGTCCTCGTCTGACTGCTCCTTGCCTCTTAAAATCCCATTACCTTCCTTTTATTTCACAGTAGAGACTGGTGTGGAGGGAAAGGGAGGGGGAGATGTCCAGGAGGAACTGCCTCCGTCTAGTCCCTTCCGTCAGCAGAGGTCGGGCCCATAGGATCAATTTTTTTTTCTGTAGATGTGATTTTCTTGTCTCTCTCTCTCTTTTTTTTTCCTTTTAAAACAAGAATACGGGCGCCAGGCTTACAAGAGGTCCTCAAGAACTGTCAATCAGGGGCATGAAATATTCAGAGAGCTTAATCTTCTTAGGGGATCTGTAGAGACCCCCTCACGGGGTCTGAATGCTCTTCATGAACTTGCAAAGAATGGGTAAGGGGAGAGCGGAAAATAAACACAGCTCAAAAGAATAAAAAGAGAGACATCCTTAGAAATACACTCTCCTGTCTTGGTGAGGGGCATATTATAAGAATTTAAACAGAATAGAAAAGACCTTTTAAGACCCAATTAGTAGAACAGTCTCCTTTCTGACTGGGAACCCAGAAAACCACCTTTGGGGATCCTTCATCATGGCTGCTACTTCCTTTTTTCACTTGACAGCTAGCCCAGTTCATTGCTGTTCCTAGCTCAACCATGACCTAGTTTCTGACCTCATACAAGTCACTACTACTCCACAGATTTTGCCTTTTCTGCGGCCTGATCAATACACAAGAATTCTATCAGTCTGGTTAGTCAATGGTCAGGAACAGGTAGACTGGCCTAGCGGGTCGTTTGCAAGCTGCATGGATCTCCTTTGAGATCTTAGGAATCAGGGGTGGATCTTTTATGGTACTCACACAAAAGTAAGTTGGTCTTAGTTAATTATTTCAGGCTAACAGTCTGTACCTCTACCAAAGGAACGCTATCTTAAAAAACATACTGTGAGTGGTAAGAGCTTTTACAGTTATCTAAGACAGACGTACATCACTACATTTTATTACAGAAGTGAAATCCTGACTATCTGTTTTTTAAAGACTAGCTGGGGCTATTCCTAGACAAAAGTTATCATGAGTTCGCTGAAAAGCGACTCCTCCATGTTTCTCTCTCTACTTTATATCTCTACCTAAACTGCTTAAGGAAATGCCTCATGAAGGATGAATACTGCCTACACAATAGCAGGTGTCAAGTTATCCTCCTCACAAAGTCAACTGTGTCTCTAAAACTGAATCTCTCACTTCTGCTGAAGGACTAGAACTAGGATCCATAGCAAGTCACTGCAGTACCCCACAAAGGGCATCATCATGTCCAGGGCCTTTGTCTTTGGTAACACAGTTCAACCCCTAAGAAAATAATTACTACAATGAGGAGACACAGGGAAACCTGTTTTTCTCCCTTCCATCAGTATCTGAAATGCAGAAAAGAATTCCATTGCTGCTGCAAATTCTATGATGAGGAAGAACTTCAAATAACACTGGAAGGATGATCCAGCATTTAAGGACACTAGTCTTGAATTGAAGCCCTACAGGGTCTGTACATAAATGTTTCGATCACCACTTGTCCTTCTTTAAGTCAAGAAAAAGAAATTCTTTTCATCCTCTAGCTCGTTCAGTAAATCCTGGTTTGGGAAACAACTACACAGCCCAGCGTGCGACACCCGAGGGTTTGGCTTTTACCTCTCATCCCTGTCTCTCACTGACATGTGTAAACGCTGACAGAAAGGAGCAAGAGAAAGTAGTTTTCCCTTCAGGAGCTGTATCCACTTACCACGATACACCAGAATGAGTCACAGAAGGATTGCTTCTGTCCCCGCTCCCAGCCCCCGGGGGAAAGCTGCCTTCACGTATGTGCTCATGCATCCCACAAGAACTGCGGTGAAGGACTGTGCCTGCACAGCTTTTACATCTGGAGGGCACAGTTAGGTTGGAAGTGTTGGCTTATGAATTTGAAGCAGTATCAATAGGCCAGCTACAGCTATGCAGGTAGAACAACATGGAGAAAGAGGAGACAATCCAGTAAGTAGCCAGTTAAGCCAACAAGGGAAACACTTACACTCTAGCATTTTGGAAGAGAAGGTGCCAGTGTGGGCTGAGAGAGAGAGGGCAGTACAAGAGCAAAGGCAAGGTGTATTTTTTTCCAGTGGTAGTAACAAATTTTAAAAAGAA
Source organism: Eurystomus gularis (assembly GCA_013400335.1). Taxonomy (NCBI): domain Eukaryota; kingdom Metazoa; phylum Chordata; class Aves; order Coraciiformes; family Coraciidae; genus Eurystomus; species Eurystomus gularis. The sequence continues at coordinate 370,991 of VZZY01004577.1, forward strand.
AAAAGAAAAGAAAGAAAAAAAGAAGAGAGAAAGCCTTCTTCTCCCTCCTCCTCTTCTCCTGCACCTGGGGGTCATGCTGTGACCTTTTAGAAGACGGGATGTAAAAGTGACCTTTGTCAGAGTGTGACAGAGCGTCCAGCCCAGCTTTCCATGAGGAGACGTGGGAGGCCTACAGGCAGTGCTCCTTCCGTGGGCAGAGGTCCTGACCTGCAGCAGCGTGCTCAGAGAGCTGCCAGGGGCAGGCTCCCATCCCCAGCTCCTCTGCTTTAGGAGACACAGATAGGAACACAGGCTAGCAGACAAAGAGACTGGTCTTAAAACTTTCTCATCCTACCTGTAACAACAGTGGTATTGCTTGGGAGCTCTGAGACAACGCTTCTCCCTTTTCTGTCCTCTCTCTGAGTCTTAAAACAATCTTCTGAAAATGCCACAACCCTCAGAAGCTTGAATTGCCTTCAAGAAATCACAGGTACATATATAGTCCTTTCACAGACAAGAGAGGGGAACAGGGCCAAAGATCCTTTGCTGCTTTACTTCCACTGCTTTATAAAATCAAGCAGCTCAGCGCATCTAACCGGATGTGCTGATGGGGCACCCATCTAAGGAACGGCTTGGTGGGCATCCTGGCTTCTCTTTGAGCTTCTGGGCTGTGTATTCCTAAACACTCTATGTCTATCAGCTTTACTGGGTTACACCAGGCCAGGCATTCACACACTCAAGTATTTCTGCAGTCACTTGCACAGCTGCGAAAGAACAAACGAAGGCACAGAACAAATAATCCATCGATGGGACAGACTCCAGCTTGTTGCACACATGCAGCACAGCAAGGAAACCCTGGAGGACATGAAGAGAAAACATGCTAGGAGCTGTCTGACACTGGGTCAGCCCCACACAGGACACAACTGCTCTGCTGCCACTCACAAAGACAGGCACTTCCTCCTTTCTTAGCCTAACCCTGTGCTTTGGCTAACGTACAGCAGATCTTCTGAATAAACACAGCTCTGTTGGAGATGCAGTTCAGGTGCCGGCTGCTCCAGCTGTGAAACCCTCATCTCTTCTATATCCTGGAGGCATGAGAGGGCAGAGGAAGCAGGGCAATCTGCAACCTCCATCTCCTGCTGCCCCACGACCTCTGGGCTGCCACTGTTGACCCTGCTGGGCTTGCAATGGGTTGACTAATTTGGACACGTTCAGGCAATTGCTGTCATCGGCTTCCTGCTTGGTTGATCAGGGAGGTTTTTGCTGTAGGCAGGAGTCAATTATTGGGCAATCTCAGGATGATCGGAAGAGACTATTAGTGTTTGACATTTTAAAGGGAAATGGAAAACAGCCCACCTCTCCCTTTCTGCCAGCTAAACCAACCACTTCATACTAAACTTTGCATAGCTTCTTCCTCAAATAAATTAGTTCAACAACTGCTGCTCTTCTACAATGTCAATGGGCCACCTCAAGAAAGGATGCTTGACCGTGACTTCTAACCTGCTATCACAGAAGATGGCCATCTGGGCTGCAATGGAGTCTCTGGAAGCCTACGTACAGCAAAAGTCCCCCATGGGAGACACAAACCAGCAGGCTGAGCAGGGGATACACGAATGGAAGTATCCACCGATTTGTTAAACACAAACGGAGCTGCGTGCTGTGCAATCAATTTCCCGACCTGACAACACATGGATGAAACTTGTTTGAAGCTTCAAAATCATACTACAGAGAAAGATCTGTGCTAAGTGGAAGGATGGCAAATATAAGAGCTGTTCAGCAAACCTTCCTCTTCATGAGAACAAACTTTGAGTATTTCAGAGACTATTCAAAACTTTATTCTAGGCTTCCTTATGGGATGAAAAGGTTATCCACTTCTCCCCAAGATTCCTCTGCAGGGATTTATCAAGAAAAGAAGATTTCTCTTGAAAGTGTAGGGAGCAAGACAGTCCAACTGGTAATATAAGCAGTAGGAGTCATAAACCAGCAGCCCTAGCTTCCACTGTATTTAACAACTAGTCCTTGAGAAAGAAGGGAATATAGCAGGGTTCTTGGCAAATAATTTCTCCCAGAACTAGCAGGAAAAGAAGTGATGTCCCCTGACTGACAGGAAAAGATTTACAGCTTGGATATATCTCTCCTATCTTCTTAACTGCAGAGTATGTAATATCACTATTTTGCAGGCAGGGGTAGAAATCCCATCTAGAACCAAACCCTCATTGTACCTCACACTGTACAAATATACAGAAGCATTTTCATTTCCCCCTGCTTAAGGTTTTAACAGTAGATTTTCTATTCCCAGAGCCTTAGATAGATTGACACCAGTGAATTCTCTTAGAAAACCATTCGGTATTAACAACCTGCTCACAGTGGAATCCAAGGAGTGTTGAAACAGAAGGCCACACTTCCCAGTAAGAACTGATACAGGAAAGCTACTGCTCCAAGGGTTATAGAAGCCAGTGCAGCAAGAGAATTCCTGCTGTGACTTACATTCTGGAAAATGGTGAGAGGAAGACTTTACAACTTCAAGATATCCAGGTTCCCTGCTGTTACAGATGCAAACAGTGACCTTAGAGAAAGCCTTCTCGCTCTTGACAAATAACACCCGATGGAGTCTAACAGGGGCCCGTTGGTGGTGGATTGTTCTCTCCTCCTCCCTGCCCTTTGTTACTACCAGTATCCAGTTGGACCATGGTCCCCTGGGACTGCCCAGGATTTGTCTGTATGCAGACAGCTCTGATGTGGCAGCAGGGCAGACTCTAAGCGGTGGTGTGATTTAATAAACAGACACTTAAGGCAGTTTACGCTGGAGTCAGCCCACTTCGGATGGCCTTCTCTGCTAATTTAACACTGGCTGCAGCCCCCAAGCTGGCGTCTCCCTGCTCATTAGGGAGAAGGGGTGCGTATGCATGTGTGTGGGGGAGGAATTCTTGTTTCGCATTGGTGCTTGAGAGATTTTATTACATTGGGCAGCTCATTTCAGCCACTACATTGCAGAGGATTTTTCAGAAGAGAGGGGGAGGCAGGGCATGCTAGTTAGGATCCTTCCCTGTTGTTGTTTTCATTAATTTTCCTGGGTTTTTTTGTTTTGGTTGGGGGGGATGTGACAAAAAGGGACAATAATTGCCATTTGCCGCAGACTTTAAGGAGTCCTCCTCAGCCATTACAGATTAAATTGCATTCTGTACAAGTGTCCATCAGGCCCCAGCTCCAGACTCCAGGCTGGTTAGAGGGCAGCTGATTCAGCTGCAAGAACATTTTGCTCCACTTCTGATCTGTCCTAATTATAAAAAGGATGCTCTTGCCTTTAACCCCTAGAGTTCTCTCCTTCCTATTAGTATGGAACAGTCCTTCAGCCAGCTATTCCACTTGTTTAACTGAGTTACCTGGACTGTCAGCAGCAGAGAACCTACACAGATCCACACTGTTTGAGTGTCTCTCCTAATTTTTATCCCTCTGACCCACACAAACAAAGGCTTTCGGATTTCAAATAGAGAATGGCAAAACCAGGACAGGTTCAGGACTCACAGAATCTGTCTGAGCAGGTCTTAAATTCTGTAAAATCAAATCTAAAACTAAAGAAAATATCTATGCTTTCTGGCCAAGGCAGGAATAGCTTGAATACACATGGCTGAGCTAGTGTTCAGGTAGTAGGCAGCATTACACCTGGTAGAACATCGGGAGAGGGAAGCAGAGCCTATATACTTTTCTGAGAAGATCAGCTTGTAGGCCCACACAGAGTATATTACAATTCTGCCAACACAGACAGTATGGAAGCCAGCTCCTTAACAGATGTCTCAGGAACATCCAAACTAGCTGTACTGTCAGCACTGCAGTGTACATACAGAATAAACACCTGGACTGCAAGCAGGAAGCAGGGGGTTGTCCTTTTCCCTTCAAATGGTAAACTGTTCCATTTGAAAACCTCTCACAATGGATCTTTTCACATCTGTGGTTATGAAGCGGTGCAACAGGACTCAAAACAAAGCAGAAAACAATGTGGGCCTGATAGCACTCACTTCAAGCTTTATTTTGATGCAACTCTGAGCCTGACGTCAGTTGATTCACTCCTGCCTGAAGCTGGTCTACGTAAGATGAGAATCTGCCTTTGATTTTCTCCTTACAACACGTGCAGTGGAGCATATGCTTCAGCACCGACTCCCCTCATCCCCTCCTGCCACCAAGCTTCTGCCTGTTCCCACTCACAACTAATTCTTACACCTTCTGCAGCCCCTTTCCTTAAAGAGGAGCAGGGTTGATACCTCATGCTTCTCTGAAAACCAGCTTTGTGTCAAAGCTGACCAAAAGTGCAATGAGCAGTTGTGGCCTCACAGCACCACGAAGAGAGCAAGTCTGTGCCTTAGCACCACACTGCAGCAAGAGATCATTTGATTCACATATGTAACACCAGAAAGGACCAATACTGTCCTGTGGCCTGAAATCCTCTGAAACATGGACTATCCAAAACTCCTGCAGCCCACAGACTTACCCTTCCCCACTATATAAACTCAGCATTATTATGAGCAATATCTCACGGTTCAAATGCAGAACAGTTCAAGACAGACAGGCAGTCTCAGTTTGCACACTCCACACAACGAAGAATCAACCACATCCGATGGCAACCTGCTCCCGTAGAAGCTTACCCAGTAGCTAACAGCTTGTTTTTTCATTTCCAGTATCTCTTTGTCCTGAATACATGCAAGTTCAACATTTAGAAACATCTTGCTTTAGTGATACTGACAAAATCAACTTGCCCTTACCAGCTGTTATATTTTAGCTGATGGCATCTAAATGGTATTTTCGCTTTCAGATGCTTAATTTCTACGGTCTTCACTAAATTTCCACTAAATATTCCACCCACTCCGTGGCATTTTTTGGTTTTGTTTTCAATGAGTTTACTTTCTGTAGAATAATTCTTAGAAAAAACAGCCCTTTAGCCACCAGTGGTACTTTTAGAACATATTACTAGAAAATGTAAAAGAGAGGTGAAAAAAGAACTGAAAAAACTATCCGAGGGAAAGAGTAAGCACAGCACATGTCCTCTCCAGCTAGTACTGGACAGCTCCCTCAAACCAGGCTCTCCTCCTCAAGGCCCAGCAGCACAGGGAGCCTTTTAATACCCTTCTGATATAAAACATAACACCAGCTGTTAGCAAATCCAGCAGGCTGCTATTACCAGTAACTATGAACACTGGGCAGAAAGCTTGCAGCAATCTAGACAAATCTTCCTTTTAAGAGAATTTCTCCTTCCTTACCTTCAGTAGTTAGGGGGCGACCGAAGTCCCGAAGCAACAGGTCTGACATTCCTGCCAGATTATCTTACCTGTTAAAAAAATTCCTTACCACCGTACTGGTGACATTTTCATTATGCCTACCTTCTAAATCACTTTTTAGGGAGAAGAGACAAGTTCCTAATTTATTTGTATCACTCACTATGTGAAGAGCCTGTTCATTTCTTTTGGACTTACCCATCCTCTTGCAAAGCATGCAGCGTTTTGGCACTGGTCAGAATTGGACGTGTGCTTTAGTTTGGATCCCATCGTTCGGTCCTGTAACGCATCATGAGCCATCTTCCATTTTCTTAAAACCACATCTCTGAAAAATTAGAAATTTGCTACTTCAGCAGACAGAATGTTTTATCACTGGAACCTTAAAATACTGATCTATAATACAAAAATACTGATAAATAAAGTCTACGAAAGATGACAGTTTTTCCAAGTCTTTGTCACATGTAGAGCAAAGGAAGGAGAAACCATCTGTGCAAATTCCAAGGAAGGATTCCTGAGAGGTATACAGGGAAAGGTTTGGTTTCAAACACAAAACTTTTTGCAGGAAAATAAAGGCTAAAATAGCAGAATTCCTGCTCGTGTCAACCCTCCTTGTAATGGCGATGGCTCACTGAAATTGAAAAATACAGATGAAGAGAAACACCTAAGAAGAAACCTTGTAGTCTTCCAGTCAGATCTTCTACAACTGAAGGCAAACAGTCATGGGTGGTGTAAAATCAAGATCATAAAAAAAAAAAAATTTGCAGTTTTTCAAAGAGAAAGACCATCTCTTTTTAAAAGGTATTCAGTCTTCTAGAGACAGAGACTAGGGTCAGCAAGACAAGTACTCTGCAGGGCTTCTACCACATACAAATCTTCTACTACTTGTAGAAGCGCTACTTATTAACTGAAGTGTAACTTACTAACCGTAAGTTAAAGCAGTATAAACTTCCTAGCGCAGATCCGAATATACACACAGAATTACTCCATTGTGAAAAGGGAGAAAAGACAGTTACATCAATGTAAAATTCTGTTCAAAACAGATGGGGCACTTCAGTAAGTAACGACGTAAAAAGATCACATATGCAGGTAAAATATTTATAGCAGTATGAATTGTGCAAGTGAATGAAGCTGCAGGGATCAAACACACCACGAGGGATCAAGTGCAAACAAGGCACTGCACATCAGTGAGCCAGCCGAGCTTCTGCAGCTCTTCACGGGCGCTTTTATCTCACCCTGATTTTGCTAAGTGACAAGCTGAAATCAATAATTAGTTAATGAGTAAATACTTAATTGCTTATTTATTATTACTGTTTTACACACTGCTGCTAGTGCCAGGAGGCTGGGGAAAGAAGAAGGTATAACACAGTACAGGCCTGAGACTTGTTTAAGGAATTTGAGGAGTGAGAGAAATGCTAAACAAGTCTAATAGATGGAACGTAAACTGACGCTGAAAATCACCATCTAAAATCTAACTACAACAGGTGAGGATGGTTCTGGGAAAGCAGTAACACCAGCAAATACACTGCAAAATTACACTGCAGAACTGCCCAAGAATCTCTGCCACTGACCATAACACTTGAGAGCGGTATGATCCCAGAGGAACAGAAGGTCCCCCCAGGAAGAGAGCAGAAATGTGTGTGAAGAACTCCACCCCAGTAAGGTTAAGAAAACATCTGATCAAAAACCAAATGTAACTGATTCTCTTAAGCACCACCATCATTTCCCACTCGCATTCTATGAACTCTCAAAATCCTGGCTTGAAGGAAATGACGTTTCCTTAGTTTACACTGCAAGCATTTAGAAAGATAAAATACCTATCCTGGGTGGAAAGACAGACCCTGGTTTAAGAAAAGGAAATAAAGGCCAAGCTTGCAGCCATTTTGAGCAGTTCCCAGTGCCCTAGCACTGAGCTGATCGTGTCAGTATCTCAAGGTCCCCAGAGACGGTAATCTTATGTGTTCAGAGAGGCTTTAGTTCATGCAAGGTCAGAGTAATTGTGCATGATTAATGGTTTATCTCTTCCTGAAAGCCTTACACAAAGGCTCCAAACCAAGTTAGCCGTAATTCCATACTCCTTACAGTCCGCTTAAAGGGGCAGCATCCTATTTCCTCCTGGTGGGGCCAAGCAGGTTGACTTTATCTATCAGAATTGGAAGCGGGCCATGTGGCCTTTGAAAGGAGTCCTTCTCCCCCATTCAGCTCCCTAGGAAACCTGAACACACCGTAACAGGGGAAAAAAAAAAAGAAAGAAAAAGAAAGGAGAAAGTCCAAATTCAGTCTAAAACACCCTAAAGTCTGAAAAAAGGCTTCTCTGTAACAGTCCCCAAGCATTTTGCTGTGAGATTCTTTGGTTTTCTACAGAATTGCTCCTTATCATATTGCCAGAGCAGGGCACATTAGAATCACCTTAGAATCTCATTTTTATTCTGCAGCCTTATTTTGTTACAGAAAGGATCATTTTTAATCAATTACAGCTTTGTGACCATGGGCAGCCAAATAAGCTGATTAAATTATTATTTGCAGATAGTGCTCACAGATAATTCCTTAGGGATAGCTGCAAATTTAGCCCTATTTTGTTTTCACAAAGCATTAAAGAAGCCCGATTTCTCTGAATGCGTGCTGTCATTTGTGGAGACTTTAACTGGCTGTTTTCAGCCTATAGAGCATTTGTGAACTGTTCGGTTCAGCTATTTAGTTATACACAGTGTGTAATTGGGCACGTAAGTCATATGCTGTTGCTTCTGCTCCCTGACTGGACGTCCAAAGCCCTTTACACAAGAGAATAGTGAATAGTTTTGTTCATGTACCAAATCTCCTTGCTCTCCTGTGACTAAGATGGTCAGATCAAACAACATTCCCTGTTGCTTTATATGAATGAAGATCCACGTTCATCAAGTTTGTTCACTAACAGCAAATGACAAGAGGTGATAAATATGGATGAATCAAAACAGCACTTTGCAGTTCAAACCTTGGGTTGGTTTGGTATTTCTTTTTTTGATGTTGTAAATGTAATTCTCACCATCAAATCAGACTGAACTTTGACTTACCTGGGAATCTGAAATATACCACAGAATCCCAGCATGATGGGGGTTGGAAGGGACCTCTGGAGGTCACCTCATCCAAGCCCCCTGCTCCAGCAGGTCACCCAGAGCAGGGGGCCCAGGATCGTGTCCAGGCACATTTGGAATCTCTCTAGAGAAGGAGACTCCACAACCTCTCTGGGCAGCCTGGGCCAGGCTCAGACACCCTCACACCAAACAAGTTTCTCCTCCTGCTCAGATGGAACCTCCTGGGTTCCAGCTGGTGCCTGTTGCCCCTTGTCCTGTCACTGGGCACCACTGACAAGAGTCTGGCCCCATCCTCTTGCCCCCAACCTCTAGCTCTTGATCAGCATTGATCAGATCTCCTCTGAGTCTTCTCTTCTCCAGCTCAGCAGCCCCAGGGCTCTCAGCCTTTCCTTAGCACAGAGTTGCTCCCATCCCTTCAGCATCTTCGTAGCCTCCACTGGACTCTCTCCAGTAGTTCCTTGTCTCTCTCAAACTGAGGAGCCCAGCACTGGACACAACACTCCAGAGTTGGCTACCTCAGTAGGGTGAAGTAGAAGGGGGAGGAGAACCTCCCTTGACCTGCTGGCCACACTCTTCTGAATGCACCCCAGGACACCATGGACCTTCTTGGCCACAAGGGCCCATTGCTGGCTCATGGGCAACTTGTTGTCCACCAAGACTGCCAGGTCCTGCTCTGTAGAGCTGCTTCCCAGCAGGTCAACCCCTCACCTGTACTGGTGCAGGGGGTTATGCCTCCCCAGGTGCAGGACCCAACACTTGCCCTTGTTGAACTTCATTAGGTTCCTGTCTGCCCAACTCTCCAGCCTGTCCACGTCTCTCTGAATGGTAGCACAGCTCTGCTGTCAGTCACTGCTCCCAGTTTTGTATCATCAGCAAACTTGCTGACGTTCCACTCCATCCCTACATCCAGGTCATTGATGAATACGTTGAACAACATATTCAATAACCAGTATGTTTTGCTGGAAGGAGGAAAAAAACAGACAGTACAGTTAGAAACTTCCAAAGTTGGAAGTTAGCCACTGGAAAAGGGATCCTGCCAGTCACAGCCTGCTTATTCCTCAAGTGCATTAGGAGCAGTGCTTTTTTTCAGACGGTAGAGGAGCTGAACAATGTCATCATCTGTCTCAAATGTCTTCTACCTAACAGGAATGAAGTGGCTGAAAACTGCAACCAGAAGATAACTTGAATAAAGAGAATCACAAGCTGTAATGTTTTACTCTCAAAGAAAAGATCAGATTAGACAATGAGAAGGACACTGTGCTACAAAACAGGAGATGCCCTCAAGCTGAGGGAATTGGTAGACGCTGGATCTCTTAGAAAGACTTCCACTGGGAAGTGATGGAGGGTCAAGCTGGAACTTAACTGGAACAGACTATGCTAAAGGTGCAGTAGCAAATTGACAGAAGGGAAATGGAATGTCTATGATCTTAATTAACTCCAAAAATTAAACACTAATATGGGCATGGTAACATAGGAGTAAGGGTTAATATCAAGGAAGAGCATATAAAGAAGAAAAAAAATCAGGGACAGAACTGCAAAACAGATCACATACATCAAACATAAAAAGCAGTACGGAAAAAAATAAGAAAGTCATCAGGGCCTTCTTTACTTCCAAATTCACTAAAAGATTAATGGTGACTCAAGGTAATTTTTCCTATCAAGGAAAAACGGTGAGCCCAGAACAAAGACAAAGCAGGTTAAACAACACTTTTGTCAGTACAGCCCAACCAGGGGTCTGTATGCTAAGTCCTCTTTCCCCAGAGAAAAGGAAGCATCATAAATTATCCAAGCTGTGGAGCAGATTCTGTGCTTGCACAGGGCTCGGAGGCTCGGATCACCACTGGCACACACAGCCAGAACCGGGAATGGCAGCAGACTTCTTCCTGTAAAACTGGGGACTGGGGAGGGAATTCCAAACAGGGTCTAGACCCCATGGAAGCCACATTCAGGTCACTGTTAGTTGCCTAAATTGAATAGAACCAAATAGGCAGGGCTGATGAGAGCTGCCTTAAAGCAATTCAAAAGTAGCTGAAACAGTTAATCTGTGAACAACTAGTACTAATCTTGAGGTAATTCTGAAGAAGGAAGGTTCTGGAGAAACAGAAGGACCTATCTTCAAAAGCACAACTCACTAAACTACAATTTACTTAACTGCGCTAAATAGAAAGATGCAAAAGACTTAGTTTAGAAGTAACTGGAAGGTAACAGGATGGTCAGGAACAAATTATGTTCCATCTAATGGCGTAATATTCCCCGTGATTATGGAGGGAAACATTACAAGTGATTTACTTTTAAAAGGAACGTAAAAAAAGCAATGCCTTTAGCGTTTGCCCACCTCATGTTTTCAAAGCATACAAGGGAAATCAAACACAGATTAAAATCACCACAATTTGGGTGTACTGCTATCTAGAAAATCCTCTTTGAACAGCAATTCGCTGTCAGACTGACAGCACACTTTCCATGTGGTTCTACAGGGGACCACGTCAGCTCCAGTGGCCTGACAGCACTTAAAGCTACATAGCAACCATTCTGGAAGGTATCATTAGATGTCAACAATCTCTAATAACTGGGAATAAAAGGGACTGATTGTATCAAGATGGAACAAAATAGACATGTACAAAATGATCTATCTATAGGAAACCAAACAAATACGAACACGTAGCAGCAATATTCAGAAGGGCCTTCAACCTGCAGCAAAATGCAAACTGAATTTTGATCAACAAGTTGATGTTGCCAAAAAAGGAGAAGAGAGAAGGAGTTGGAAGCCAGCTCACCCCAGAAGGCACTGACAGGCAAGAAATGGAATGTCATTTCCCAGGTAGGTGCCACGCATGCCTCAAATTCAGTCAAGACACCGAGCTGTGGCCTTCTCGCTGCAAGACAGCTATAGACACACAAGAGACCATCACAAATGATAAAGATGTTCAAAAACATCACTGAAAGAAAAAGACTGATGGAACTGTATTTATTTTCCATCCAAAAGAGAACAGGACATGACTGCTCTTTTGTAGTAGGTAAGTGGTGACAGTGAAAGAGACTGACATCGGTTTTTTCCTTTGGACCTTTGGGGGGAGAACAAAACATAACCAGCTTTGCTGACAGCAAGAATATCTGGGCTGGGTATTAAGCTGAGTGGCACGAATTTCCTAACAAAACAGACGCTTAAGGAATAGAATGATCAGCTACATAGATAGGAAACAGAATTTCTTCCAAAGGAGGACTTCAGACAGATTTCTGAGGGATAACCTGAGTGTGCACTCACAGACATGAGCTAGACAACACTCAGACTACTGGCCTTAAGTTTATTATGGAGATTTCCACTCCTCTGAAAACGTTTGTGCGGCTCTGAAAAGGACCAGCTTGGTATCTCAGGACTTAAGCTTGCTGTTAAACAAGCAGCTTGTGATAAAAGGTGAGCAAGGGCCGGGTGATCAGTATAACTGCAGGTAGAAAAGCCTTTGTGGAGAAAGATGCAAGAATAATAAAGAGCATCCTGATTGCTACTCTGGCTTGTTGCAGGTGCACAGAGAGACCACCAGATAGACCCAGACTCCTGGTTGCCACAGTCCCTAAGTTCCCTTGGACTGGCCCTAACTGAAACACTGCTAAGCCCAGACTGCCCGGCAGCAGGCAGGCGTTCAACATTTTAGGCTGATTAGCAAGATGTAGATTTGTGAGATTCACCAGGAATAGAGACTCAGGAATCCTGAATCAGCTTTCAAGTTCCCCATCAAAGCATCTAGCAAGTTTTACAACTGCCAGCGTTGGACCCAACAGCACCATACAAGGTCACAGTGCAGCATTTTCTCTAAACATAGCATTCTATCTCAATGTCATAAGCAAGCACTGTCTGGTATGTGGGCAAACCCACAACAAATGGTGGCCTGCCATGTCAAATTTCCCTGGGTCGATGGTTATACAGTTAGCATGTGATGCAGAACAGATTCAAAGAAGAAAAGCATTGCTTGCATCTTCAGCACACATTTTCTGATGGAAACCTGGAAGTTCTATCAGCTGGCCACCTCTTATTCTGCGCAATCATCAGAGGAAAGCAGGACAGAAGCTCTTCTATGCATCGTCATGAACTCTCCCTGTAACTGCAGGAAACAACCCTGGCTCGGGATGCAATGTCCTGCCCAATATGGTAGCAATAGATCTTTCTATGTACTTTAAAAAAAAATGTATTTAAACTAAGTTACAGTTACCAACCATTTGAACCATCTAGCTTACAGTTGCCTTGGAGCCCGGGGCCTCAAAGCGCTGCTCTTCTCTGATCTGCAGTTTAGGCCACAGTTCTGACCAGAGAAGGGAAAAATAATTCACCAGGGTGCTCCTAACTTAACAGCAGATAAAAATGCTTGGGTTTCCAAGGCTTCCCCTATTTCCTTTTCAGCATGGACATCAACAAACTAGTAACAAGTTAAATATGTTGACAGAGGTTTCTGGTTTGCTCTTTGTTTCTTTCTTGCTCACTCTCTAACTTTCTCTACAAATAGAACTTGAATGAATACTGACCTTAGAAAAGCCTCTGGGTGAACCATCAGAAAGTGTATAAAATACATGGAAGTTATTAAATAACCACAGTATCCTAACCCTCCATTTCCCTTCTTTACTTTGTTCCTCCCTGCCACTGTTCGGGTAGGTAGCCCTTCACAGACCCCTCGCATACAGAAAGAGCAGGACTCACACCTTAGCGGGTTATAAAACAATCAACTTGCACCACGGACCATAGCACTTCGTCACACAGCTGCTCCAGCAAGTATTTACTCCACAAAGAACACCTTTAAAATCAGCTGAACTACTCGTGAGTTTTGTTAAGAAGTAAATAAAGCCAGCATACAAGAGATTGCAGAAATTTTAAAAAAATATTTCTGATACCACCTCTAAGAACATCTTTAAGGAGGAAGAAAACTCTACCAGAAAGCTTAATCCAGTCTGGTGTAGAAGATGACAAATACCAGAGAACTTGGACATTCCTCAGGGCTTATACTCAGCCTAAAATCTTTGTTAGCTAGCACTCAGCAATCTCTATGTCATTTTAAAAACTGTAATAGTAGTAACAGATACAGCTGAAACAAAAACTTGATTGGTTCAGACCTTAACTAAGTCAGGCAGAACAACGGAGTCCTACAGATAACAAGAATGAAGTCATCTAAAGAAGGCAGATTTAGGGGTCTTCTCACAGTGAGGTATGTTAGTCTAATATGACGATGACATCTGCTCACTCATGACAAAACTAACATTAAAGTGGGCATAACTCAGAAACATATAAGCAATACCAGGTGCTTAAGGAGCACTTAGCCTGGTGTTAATTATATCAAATGTGAAACTCTGAGCTCTGTCTTTCAGCAGAAAAGTTGCCAAGAAACAGCTCTCCAGTGGCACTAGTGAATTTGGTAACAGCCCATTAGTACCCTGCAGAAACCAAGGATTACACTGTGCCCCAAAACATCCAGTTCATGCCGTTACAAAGCCATTCGACTAAATCCAGTGCTTTTTAGAATCATCAGGGAGCGGGACACTGATAAAGTTAGAAGGAAAAAGTTGAGAAAGACAAGCAGTCATGACTACAAGGGGCAGAAGCAGGGAAACTCCAGCTCTGTCAGTACTGCACTTCACATCAGAAACCATGTCCTCTGCAGCCCGACAAATCCTTTCTTCCCAGTACTCTTCTACTTTTCCTCTATTTACAGTCACAGAACTCCTTCAACTGTAGCCCGGCTTTCCAGCTCAGGCAAAACCCCACCTCTTCTCTTCCCTTAAAGGGATGATACATTGTACACCACAACAAACTGATTTCAGCAAAGCAGTTTGTTATTTTGCAAGTGGAAAACAAGCCCTCAAGGCAGGAGACCGATATCTATATAATATACAGCTGACCAAGTCTGGGATTCCATCTGGGACATCAGAAAGAACGTTTTTTTCTTATTACAGTGCTCAATATGCAATGCAAGTACATTAGTTAGTTGGGGTGTTTGGGGTTTTTTTCATTAAAAGAAACAGCCATGCCATGCCAAAAATAGACATTTTTTTGAGTATAGGTATACATAGGTAGCTGTTGCACTCAACGTTATCTGTGCCTACGGACAAGTGATATATAGACAGAGTAATGGACAATGTCAGCAGGTTTTTCTTTACTCTATTGCTGTACGCATTGTAGCTAGGAGAACTCCCCAACTTTTACAATGTAGATCACGGACTCTGAGCTCAGCTGTACTAAATGGGTACAACCCTGCTTTGGAACTGCTGAACACCAGAGCAAGCAAGCCACCTGGGCCCCAAGAAAGCTATTGTCTTCTCAGAGGTTCAGTCAGTCTTGTCTGAACCTTGTCACTCAGTCTCCTCCTCAATGGAATGCTCCTGCTGCCTCTGACCATCGTTCTTCCTAAGGTCTGTAGGATAATGAGAAACCCTCTGTGCAGAACTGCTCTCCACAACAAATGACTTTATCAGAAAAAAAGAATGTTATTGCACATAAAATCATGGAAAACAAAACAAATTTAAACAGTCGTAGCAGCACCTTACTGAGTTAGTAGCAGCCTAGAAAAAAATGGGGTTTTTGAGATGTAGTCTTCACAGGAAGTTTCAGTGGTTTACTAAGTAGAAAACACAGAGACTCCAAATAAATTCTGAACTAATCATACTTCTGATTTGTTTAGCATGCACTTACACTGAAACTCAAACTATCTTTATATTTCCCTAGGTATTAAAACAGGACAAGCTAAACATACTGAGCAAAGTAGTTATTTCCTAATATCTAAATATAAGAAATCTTTTCTCCAAGGATATGTAACACTGACATGCACCACACCAGCCACACTCTGAGAGTTGTAATTTTGACGGGACAGCAAACACCACACAAAAATATTTTGTGTTTTGCCTTAATATATGGTACAGAAAGGAACTGGTTAACAAGAACACAGGAAACTCCTTACAAATTGGTAGTGATGGCAATTTCCTGCAATAACTTAGAAGATTTTCACTTGCTTGGTTGGGTGGATAACTTACATCCTTGGGTTGAAATTCAAGAACCTAAAGTCTTGACACACAATCCAGGGATTAATAATATAGACTGCATATACAAAGATTTGAAATATACTGGACCAAATACACGATATACCTACGTTATGTGTGACATAAATGCTTTTCAGACAGAGTTCTGATTTCAAGACACCCTTAGAAGGTCTGTTATTGGAGAAGAGGCTTAGAAAACTGACTCTATTCAAGAAACACTACTACAACAGTCAATGCGAGTTACGTCCAAGAGCAAAGAAAGAGCTGAGCAAAAGACTTTAGGATTTAGGATGGGATTTTCAGACTCACTCAAATGACACAGGGTCTGTGGAATAATTTTTGGAGGGAGATAGGGCACTTAGGCCACCTACCCCTACCAGCTTTCTCAAGAAGGTATGAAGTTCTCTATCTGCCATTTGTAAAATCTCTGCGTAATCCTAAACCAATTAAGCAACCTTTTAAAATTCTAATGTGAGCCTCTAGCTATAGGGTTAGTCCTATACAGTTATCAAGAAGCACACAGCTAGTTTCACAAAGAACAGACTACTCTGAGGACAGGTTAGGTTTTGAGCTCTTCTGAAAATTTGTTGCTTTATTCTGTTGCCAAAATGTAAGCTTAACATGCTGAAAACATTTGTCATGCAAGTGTTTGAAGATCTGCCTCTGACCGCCTCCAAAATCTGTACATTACTGACTGAAATGGGGGAGAGAGATGTTAAAAAAATGTACATTTGGATTAATAGAATATTTCATGATTCTTGTTCTTTATGAGCACAGCTGTTTTTTTCATGCTTCTGTGTTTAAACATAGAATATGTGGCTAGTGTGTAATATGGCTGAGGAAAACAGGAGGAGAAAGCACTAGGAAAACACCCTGAAATCACTGTTGTGAACCAGGCGCTTCCACCTCACAGCTTGACACGAACCACACGGTCTGACATCCAAGAGGCAGTATGTCATGCTTTAGTGTTGCATTTTTCTCCCCCATGGCAGTGAGTTGCATTACCATCTGTAAAGTAGTAAACCCACATCCACCATTAAAAATAGTCATGGAATGCCCTGGAGCGACTGCAGCAGAGCTGGAACTGCACTCTCTGAGCCCCTCAAGGAATCTCAGCTCTGGCTTAACTCTAGGGACATCACTTATCCTATCAGCTGAATATCTAGTAGACAGGTAGATGTGGACCTTCACACAAGATGTGACAAGGTGTACAGCTGCTTCAGTGAATCTGTGTTTGCTGGGATGAGGCTTTAGGGGCTTTTCAGTCCCTGAAAAGAGCAGTCATCTCCACGCCATCTAATTTCCTACAGTCTTTCCTCCACAGACAATCACCCTCCTTGTTTCAAGGGAGGAAGCAGTAGCTGAGGCCCAGCTTAGGAGATCATTTTGAAAACAGGAGAACTCAGAGCTTCTTCCCTGACCCAACTATGTGGTTACTCACATGCACCCCTCTGAAAGTGTCCACATGAGCAGCCTAAGATGCACTGGCAGCATCCTCCTTGCTCCACCACAATAGCTTAGGAAGATGCCACCAACAGAGCCACAACTACCCACTGCATGGTGTTGCTGAGCTCCACAGATGCTGCCTCCCATGAAGCTGTGCGAATTCCCATCCTTTAACATTGAGCTGTGCCTCCAACTTTCTCCACATGCACGTGGACATTTGACTTGTCCCATTTCCTGCCAAGGAGTAAAACAGAAGGCTTAACAATCCTCAACTCATGCTCTGTCTGTAGTCCCCACTCTTGCTCTTTCAAAAATTAGTGACATGGCCTGAGGAATCCAGCACTTACCCATCACACCGTGGTTAAGGTACGGGAATACACATCTCCTTCAGGAGGTCCCCTCATTTCCTTTTTCCTCAATTTCTCATTTCAATTTCTAACACATACTGCAGTTATAAGAGCTGCACAAAGTTAAATTCTTTCTCACCGCTGGTGTTTAGGTCAAGCACCTTGTCCTGCAGAACCAGCCCAGAAACTCCTCCCAAGTCTTTCCTGGTTTTGTGGGTGACAACGACTATTCAGAACTGGGGCAACCCAAGAACTGAAGAACATTCCCAGCACCTAAAAATTATTCCATATTCTCACAAAACTGGTCCTGAGACTGATCACGCTTTTTTCCCCCCTCTGGCTCTTACTCAGAGCTTTTATTATTTGCTCCCAACGATTGTGTGGTTTGATGCTCTGCCTTACTCAAGGGTTCAGAGAACCTACTTATGTACCAGACTGGTTATGAAACCTCAGGCTGTAGGCTTCAGGCAGCCCAACTTTTATCAAGTTTCTGTCCTACCTGCAAGGTAAAAATGTGCTGTGCAGGCCCTGTCTTCCTTCATGAAGGGTAGTGCAGGATGAAGCTGTGCCAGTAGAGCTGCACGCCTTACAGAGCAGTAATTCCTCTTAAACTGTATAACATGTATCTAGGTTCTGTGGTGCACTGCCCAGTGCTTGAATGACACACACAGAAGCAGACTGGGCCATGCTCTGTCTCCTCCTAGTCCCTGAAGCAAATGAAGAGAACTGGCTCCTTTGGTCACCCAGGAATTAAACAATCATGAAATTAAACCTTTCACAAACACGTGAGATGAGATGACTCCACAACGCTCTCCCCACAAACAGCCAGAAGACGTGTAGCTCGGGCAGATTTGCACTCCATCGCATGGCACTTCTTGCCCCACCTCACATGTTCGCGTTCAAGACAAGAAGCTGTTGTCAGCCCACAGCCGTACCTGGGCAGCCGCTCGGTGTTCGTGCCTCTGCGCGTGTGCTGAAGTGCCGCAGCCAGCTAATTCTTTACAGCTTGCACTTCTTAGCCTTCGTTATGGCAGACAGTTGGGCGCCCCTGTACAGTTAAAGATCACAGGCCTTGATAACCTGGCTCTTTGATTTATGACAGCCCAGACCTTAGTGATCACCTAATGAGGGGAACCTGGAGTGTCAACCTGTTTATTAAATACCCAGAACCAGCTGTAGACCCAGCCAAGGAAGTAAGTTAATCATATTTCTCATTTATTTAGTGTATCCCTCTCACTCCCTGGCTCTCCCCATTCTCTCCTCCGTTCTGCTTGGCTCCCTCTTTTCATCTAAGAAGGGGAGGGATTTCGGACAGGTCATTTACGGAGACTGTCAGGGGGCCAAAATGTTTGCGATTTCCTACTGATTTCTTAGGTGTTTAGAAGTTAATAATATTCAGCACCTCATGATTCTTTCCTAGATGTCAAACAAAGACATGAAAGGCAAGGAACCCAAGAGGAAAGGAGGGGGAAGGAGGGAAAGGGATGGAGCAGCAGGGCAGGAGAACAACTTTCCTTTTCCCCATAGTTTTAAAGAAAGCTGCAACCAAGACAAATCTGGCCTTAGTACTAACACAGAAAAAGCACAAAAGAATCGTGCAAACACCTCTCTATGGCCATTAGCAAAATAAAAATTGCTTTGCTCTTCCTCAACAAAACCTAAAAACTAAGATCCAAAAGGCAAAGATTCAACCTGTAAAAACCGCTCTAGATTTATGAGTTTTCCCTTCTATCACTATTTATGGCTATTACTTGCCTAATCCATTCAAGTTTTTACTTTTTTTGTTTTAATCTCTTTGAAGAAACTTATGAAAGACAGACTTGCTAAAAACTCACTGAATCCATCCACCTGAGTGGACACAGCTCAGGCATCCAGGGAGAAAAGATGTCTGATGTTAAAATTATATCAGACTTGAAATAAAGGATAAGTTAGATACAGTTCAAGGGCACAGAGCAAGTGCAGTTATGTTTATATTCACATATTATTATGAACTTTATAATCATTAAAAATTTAATGAAGCTCAGCTATCACCAGTTCAAATATTTTAATTTCACTCTGACTACAACAGAGCACTTTCTTGAACTAAAAGGAGTTTTGATCAAAAAAGTACACCTCTTATCAGTGAGCACAGGTTCTGCTGTCTCACAAGATGAAGCTGGCCCCAGCAACTGGGAAGCTGCCCCTGAATAAGCCTGTCTGCTGCATCTGGAAAGATAAACCTCAAAAACTGAGGCAATAAACGACCTCATTTAGAAATACTTTGGTGAAACACAGATGTGGAGAAACCACTCAGAGACCTGATCCAAGCCCATGAATCAGACTGTATCCCTTGCGCTGTTCAGAAAGGATGAGGCAGCACCAGGAAAATCCAGTATTTAGTGTTCTTAAACAATAGTTCCCCACATTTTACTTCATCCAAACCAGCATTGTGCTATTTGAATTGCTATCAAAACTTTTCTGAAAAGCTGGAGTGCATGTCTGCATAGTAGCCTTGAGGTCACCAAGGTTGCATACCACAGGTCCACAACCAACAGAAATGGTTGAAGCCCCTGGGCTAGCTCTTAGGGAAAAAGGTATTCCTTGCCTCTGCTATCATCTCAGAGACCAAAAGTAAAGAGGACTATGGGACAGCCCTAAGCTTTTGAGTTGCAAATGTCAGATAAGTATCTTCACTTCTGACCCAACAACAACCAGATGCGGTTCCTAGGTCCAGGGTCATCATAGAGTTGGTTGTTCCTGTTCATTTCTCTGCTTCTATCAGAAACTGGGAGAGAAGTAGTTGGCTTTTCAGAGGAGAACTAGGCCTGAATATCACCTGCTGTTGATCAGAATTTTGATCCTTCTAACACTGCCTTCCAGAGCCTCTTAGCAAAAAGCTTCCCCATGTTCTTTCCCCCGACCAGTTAAGAAGGTTACAGACTGAGCTCTGCAAGGCCCTCCGTGGCTGAACTAACAGGGATGGAAAAAAACCTACGTTATGATTCCTTGTTTGCAGCTGCAGAAGAAACAAACCTCCTGATGTGCCATTCCTGCAAGTCTCTCAGAGTTGCCAAGACCTCCAGGGGTCAAGCTTATCAGAAGCTGTTGCCTCATCGTTTCAGGCTCATCATTTGCAGAATCGGCCTAAGACATGAAGTGGTTTTATTTACAGAGGCTCCACCTTGATGGGATGATTTTCAAGGGCATCAGACACTCGATCTCAGCCGAGCAACTGCAATTCCAGCCCTTGGTATTTCAATGCTGTACCCTTTCCTCCCACCTGAGGCAGCACTCAAGGCAGCTCTCACCTTAGGGTGCACCTCTGTCTCCTTGTGCACCTTCCCAGGCTGGCTACCAGGCCATTAACAGGCTTTTCCAACTCAAAGGAGGAGCTCAGAGAGCTTTCTCTTCTTAAAGAGTCTGAGACTGACAGTTTTACCAATTGAACCCCACTGCCTGCTCTCACAGATGAGAGCTTCAAGCTACCGAGCTCATGCACACTCTAGACTACAGAAGAATCTGCCCGAAGCCTCCCCACATCTCACTCACTCACACTGGCCAGAAGAGCCCACAAGGGCAGCCCAGAGTGTACTTTCTCTGGTGCTTTGTCCAGCCTGCTTGGACATGATGGGGAAACGCTCTCAGTTGCTGCAAACTAGCCTGATTTGTAGCTTCAGAAACCTTAACGCTTTGCTTGGTTTCCTTTTATCTGCCTCTTTATCTGTTTAAATTTAGCCTGGTTCCTATATGCTGTTTCCCAAGTCCGAGCCAATATCTGTTACCCAGTACCCAAGGGGGATCTTTCTCTGCCACTTTCCTTCTTCCTTCAGCTTTGCTCATTCTCTCCCAGGAACTGAGGCTCCCTTGACCCAAAACAGCTCTCCTGCTGGCAGCTGCTGCTACCGGAGGTAAGATGTCTTCAAGGCATGACATCAAGGAGTACTGCAGAAAATAGAAGCAGATCCTAAAGGCTGCCTGTGTCTATATAATATATTTATTTAATTGATAGGCTCTCAGCTTTCCTTAATAGAAACTGTCAGAAGCATCAAGCAGAATTGCCTCTTGCCATTCACTGGGTCCCCCAGAGCAGGCAGGTAGCAGATGGGGATGGGAAGAAATTGCTAACTGCACTTATTGTGTGGAAATGAGCCTGCAAGCGCTTGCAAGGGGAATATTTCAAGGCTCAACCGAGAAATAATAATACAGACATTGTACAAGGAGCTAAAGTGGGAAACAGGAGCAACACGGGTCTGTGTTGAGAAGGGACTTGAAAGGAAGAGAATGTACCAAGTGGCTGCTTGCATCAGGAGGCAAGCCTTGGGGAGGCTCTCTAGCTGGGGGTGCTGGGGGGGCGGGCAGGAAACAAAAGAGTTGTTTTCCTTCCTTCTGAAGCCCCTGCAGCCAACATGAGGGACACCTGTCACTCAGTCCCTGTCTGCTGTGCTCTCTTTCACTCAGACGCCCTCGCTGGCATGGAAAAGAGCAGAACGTGTAAGGAAGCCACTCCAGGCAGCTGCCTCGGCTGCTCTCAGCCCTCAAGGCAGGAGAGCGAGCGGGCAGCGCGCAGAGCTGTCACCGGCTGCTGTCAGCCGGACAGTCACAGCTCCGAAAGGGCTGTCAGATCACCATGGCTCGGCTGGGTCAGCAGGGACATGCCTTCCCCTCCTCCCTGCCGTGCTTCTGGCTGTGGTGTGGCCCCAGGGGAACAAAGGGAGCCTCGTGGCTACTCAGCCCGCACTCTCCCCATCACAGAGCCACCGTAGGGGAGGAGACCAGTCTAAATCTTACCCGCATTCATCTCAGTTTAAAGCAAACCCTTGTCACTACTTCACTGCCTGATGGAGTTTTCTGTGCAACATGCTTCACAGATCATTGTTCTTTTTGGTTTTAACCCCTCAGCAGTCCTATTGGGAAAAAGGCTTTTCGGTACTAGATGAGAAGCGGCTGCAACACTTCTCTAGCAATCACATCTAACATCATCAGGCCACAGGGGCAGACAGAGAGAGGAATCTTTACAACTGGACACAAAGAAAATCTGTTAAAACTCTTATTCCCTTTTCGCCTTCTGTCAGGCAAAATAGCAAATCCATTCTTCTGCTAGCATCCTCCCAGAACAGCAGAGCATTATCTTGTGAGAAAACCTTCTGGGCCAGCTATGGCTGTGATGGCACCAGTAATGGGGAAGAACTTCAGTGTTTTGCCTGCTTACACAGCTTGCCATGGTGATGCTGGTGCTTCCTTTGCTGCATGGTAAATCCAGCCATGCAGTCTGTTGGTAGAAAACATCTTCACCCAGTAGCACAGACCTGTCCTCACAGCTAAAGCCCCTGTACTCCAAGAGGGAATCCCATTCTCCTCTTTCACATTTGGCTTTGTTACTGCCTAACAAAAGTAAAGCATACGCAGAGCACCCTGGATTTCAAGCAAGTCGGTAGCTTCACTGCAGCGAACTCCTTCTGGCTGTCTTGAAATTTACTCACAATTTGGCAGCAGCATTTTCATAAAATACCCACAACACTCTCACCTTCAGTGAGAATGAGTTGGGCTCCAAGGTAAGATGTGTTCTCCTAAACATCAACTCCACAAAGCTATATAGGCAGTTTAAGACACATCTTGGACCAACCTTCTTATCTCTACAAGTCACTTTGAAGTCAAGAGGAGACAGGACTAACTCACTTGGTGCTTTTGTAAAGATCACCAGGCATTTCAGATATCTATACAGCTTTGTAAATCTGGCCCTGAGGCTCAGACCCTCCAAAAAGGTATTTAAAGCTTCCAACCTCCACTGTCTTCAGTGGAAGACAGGCACCTTAATACTTTCATAAATCCAGTGCTCATGTCTAAATCACCTTTGAAAACGGTACACAGTGAAAGTCAATACCACACAGCAGCACGTAGGGCAGAGGTCCCTAAGCTGCTAAATCCACCGCACAGCACATGGCAGTGCTGCCCGGGTGTTGGGCAGATCCAGAAGCAGCCCAGCTACATTAGCACGATCCCACATTCCCGCTGCTAAGCCCCACCTGAAGACTTGCCCCGAGGCTCCGATGTCACTTAAGTGTTTTTAAAAATGTTGCCCTTCAACTAAATCCAGCTCCCAAATCAGTCTAATGACAATTCTGCCCCCTTGGCTTCACTTCTCAAACATTTATGTGACTGGAATTTGCTCACACAAACATGTGACTTGTTTTTCGCCTGCAAATACAGAGATTTGTGTCTGTATCAAGGTATTTGCTCATTAAACGCTCCCCCAACCAACTTGTATATAAAAATACAATTACTTGGGAGAGTCCTGACAAGCAAAAATTCAATGCAAGCTTGCTAGGCAGCTAATAAATTTGGCTCGTTTCTGTCTTTCTCCCTCAGTCAGGAAGGAACCCAGCTATTTTTAAATCTGGATTTGTGTACGTAGCCAAATATAATGTTCTTTCTTCTTTGAGAGAGAACAGGAAAAGATTTTAAATGTCCTAACATTTCCTAGGCCAGCTTATCTCTCTGTCACTCTTCCCAAGAGAGACCCGCTGTCTGCCTTGTCTGTTTAGACTGTAATTTATTTATTTATTCATTTTAGGCCGGAGCTGTCTTCTACTACATGTTTGTACAAAGCCTGGGACAATGAGACCAGCGCACCCTGGGTACTGCTGTTGAAGGAACAATAAGCCTATGCTGGGGGTGCAAACAGCAATGATATCCCTGTTTCCCAAAGGGATGAGTATGCAGGTCTATGTCCAGACAGTGTGACAAAATGTCAAAAAAAAATAATCAAAAAAACCCAACAAATAAAAATGGAGATGAAGCTTTCTCAGATACGGGGAGCTTACGTGCACCCACATCTAATCGCCCCGGACCCCAGCACAGTAACTGTCTCTACTTTGGTGGACTTGTTCCCACACTTGAGTGTAAACAAGTACTTTTGTACATTTTTGGATTGCAGCCCGCGCTGTCTGGCAGAGTGATAACTACCAAAGCTGATGCACTCGCTGCAAGTGCCGAGACATGAAGGCAGCCAGACAGTGGCCTTTCAAAACACATTATTATTAAACAGAGGTGTGGGTGGGAGGAGAATTCAGATCAGCAAGACACACCCAAGGTTACCACATTGTGTTCTAATTTTAACACTTATTACGACCCAGCAGCAGTACCTCTCTGGCTTCAGCTCATAATCTCTCCAAATCCAGGAAGCCATTATGATTCTCCAGGGTCAAAGGTTGCTTGCATTGTAATTTGCTTCCTCCTTTGGAGGTTTAATTTTGGAAATATTTCTAATTGCCATTGTATATGACATCGTCTTGCAGATAACCATGGAATGATTTTTCTATTTGTTGGCTATGACTCAACCAACCAAAACAAAAAGAAAAAGCAGCCTCCCACTTTCTTTGGAACAATTATTTAACAGTGACACTGCAGAGGCTGTTCAAGTCTCAGTTCTCAGCTGCAGAAATGGAAGGGTGGTGCCTCTCGTACCTCAGGCGTGAGGACTACATACAGTGACGCCCTGTCAGTCCTGAAGCTCTTTGTAAACACTCTCCCCAGGCATCAAGATCCCTGGTCCAATTAGTGGTTGTTCCACAATCAGTTCCAGAGGCAAATCTCTTCAGTAGCTTTGAGCAACACTATTGCTCTCTGGTTCTTCAATGCTCAACCTTCTGGTCCTTAGTGACTGGACCTAGATTCCTGCTCTCAACAAATTCCCTGATTTTGCTTTGGCCCAACCGCCTCCCCATCTTAATTTTCATTGACTTGTTCCCTGAACTCTTACTCCTCTCTTTTTGGTTCTTGATATTAGCCTGACTGCAATACCCACTTCCATTTCTGTTCCTACCACTGCAGACCTTTCAGTGACGACCACTTAGCAGCACTTCAAGAATCACTGGGTGGCTGATGCTACACGAATGGAAATAGAAGAGAATATCTCATCCAAAGGAAAAGCATCAGAAACTCAACAAGTCTAAGCCTACAATGCTGTTTAATTTCTCATTTTCTCCTGATTTCTTGCACTAGTAACTCGGCAGTTTTGTTACTGGTTATTATTGTTCAGTGGCATCAAGAAAGCTTGAGTGGGCAACACAGTAAGAATGGTGCAAACACCTAGAACAGAAAGTTACAGTTTCTGTCCCAGGAAGCTTGAAGACCATAAAGACAAGATAGGCAATAAGAGTGAAAGTGATTCAGTCCTTTCCTGTAGTCGGGCTCTTTTTCATTCATTACACTCTAATTCACCTTTATTTAGAGGATAAAATCTTTATAGACGAGCAGGTTTACAGACATCAGGTTTGTGCCCACCACCTACCACAGTGGAGTGTGAATCTTTCAATGGGACCAGTAGGTGCTATTATAACAGTTGTATGTAAAGACAAGGCAGGAAATAACAGATTTGAGCAAACGGAAGGAAAAAAAATATGGATTCACTACAATTTATTTTTTTTGTTCCACCACTAGTGAAGAGTTAATGCTTTGGCCACAGAAAATGCTTCACTCCCTGCAAGTGTTCAAGTGCAATGGACTAAATGCTTTCAGACACCACCTTCTCCCCCAAAACAAAATCAAAATAGCCCTTCAGGATTAACAGCTTCCAGCACGCTAACCCCCAACAGTCCACCCAGTCGTGCGGCTGGTGTGGAGGAGGATTGTCTGGAATTCAAACACTTTCAG
>VZZY01004577.1:396747-429589 GCA_013400335.1 Eurystomus gularis
AAGTCAGAGTCTGCCAGAGAAAGTGTGAACAAGCCAATTAAATCCTGACACTTCTGGACAAAGAGGTCTCTTAGGAAGAAAGAGATTAGCACCTTCTATTCATCACCGAGCAGCCGGCTGGGCGCACTGCAGGCAGGCAGGGAGGGAGGGAGCAGCAGCTTTCCAGGGGCTGCCCTCACCTCTCTTGAGGAGCAATGCAAAGGAATCCTGCCCTGCTGTCATCGTTGGATGAGTGTCCTCACCACCCAGCTGAATGGCACCTGGCTCTGTAATGTTCTATCCTTTGCCTTTCTGCAGCTCGAGCGCGTGTAAACAAAAGCAGCCGAGCAAGGAGAGCTGTTGAAATTGCTGCCGTGCTGTTGTTCCTGCTTTGTCAAGTCATTCTCTAGTTTACCACCAAGCTTATATTAATTATACCTATTATCTCCACCAACAGTGCAGCAGACTTAGGCCACCTATTCCACTGTCCTTTCTTCAAGCCTAGGATCAATATAACAACACCATAAAAAATAGAGACAGCCACAAGCACCTCAAGTACTCGAATGAATGTGGACCTGGGCATTTGTTCTGGCCCATTATGGATCTAGGGACAATTTGAAGCTTGGTCAAAAATCACCATGACACATACATTAAGACTATGATGGATCTAGAACTCCAGAAAGACTCTGCAGACCGGTGAGTTGGGCTTTTAAAGGTCCCAGATAAAAACAAAATCATGATAGTCATGGCAGCAGGGTGTAATATTTGTAAACAATGATAACATGCAAACGAAATCATGTACAACTTCTCACTTTGGACACTCAATGAGGCACCCAAAGTACTAGGAACTGCTTAACTTCTTGGACATGCTTCACTTTTATTCCTAGAGTACAATTTCCAACAGTCTACACCTGACAGCTCCCGTAGTTCACCACTGCAGTCTTTCTAAACTCCCACTTTCCAGTTGTTTACATAATGGCACTCGCAAATCTAGCCACAACTTTGACAAGGCTTAGTAAAAACAGAGCTCTAGGATGAATGATTCCATGTTTACCTACCAAAGTAAGCCACCAGGACATGAGGAGGTGATGCAGCTACGGGAACAGAAAATACGTACTTTAAAAAACCCCAACAAACTATGGAGTAAGGTGCTGACAACTCAGCTTTAAAAATGTGGTAATTTTGAGACTTCCTGCTCCTCTCTTCTTTGCCTTTTAGTTTCAATGCTGGCCTTGGACTGCCTAATGCCACCAATATGGAAAACATTTTAAAGGACCTCTTCCTTTCATTCCATTAGTTACCACTGAGTGCACACACATGTCCCTGAACAGTCATTACCCAGATGATATTGCATAAAAAGCAGAATCCAAAATTCATACATAGGTTAGTTCTTGCACCTGAAAGTAAGTGGACTTTCATTTACCTCAGCACAATGACCAAACTCTGTGAATTATCTTCATGTGCTCCAGCTCAGATGCTGTATAGCTCTGGTTGTGACTGGAGATGTGAGTTCAGTTTCTGATTTATGTCTCAAATGAACTTTCTACAACTTGAATTAAAAAGGCATGTCCCATTTTACAGCTTCCTTGAACCCCTCCACACCTCATTCCCTTGTTCTTGACATAATGCCAGAGAAAGCACAAGGATGGAGAGCTGGGTTATTAATTTGTGTAGTCAGGAGGAAGCAAGAAGCCCGAGCTGCTAGCTCCTAATGAGAGCTGATCAAATGCTAGACATTCTCTATGGCTATCCAACCCATGAATTCATTTTGCCTGCATTCACGTTCCTTTGGGGTTCACTTTCCATGAACAGTCCAGCAGACCAATTTCTTGGCAGGAAAAGTCTCCAAAGCAGCCAAGTTCTAAAGAAACATTTAGAGAACACTTGCGGAAAAGGAATTTTCAGATTGTCAAACCCAAGTTTCATCCTAGCAAACAGGTTGTCAGCGCTGATGTATGCGTTCATCTAACCAGGGCAAAGAAAGATGCCACATGACCAACCTACCCAACGAAACGTAGACAAAATTAGTTCACTTCTGAAATTTTGAGTATTCGCACGCAGATGCGATTTGCCAACATTTTCCAGTCAATTATTAAAAACATTATGTTCTGGAAGACTAGAAACTCTCTACCCTAAACCTGAGCTCCATTCACAAACACAGAATGTTATAAGTTCCTTTCTGTGACTGCTAAGTTAGCCGCCTGGAACAGCGCATCACTGAGCGGTAATCTCGATCTGAAATGCGGACATTCCTGCTCTGTAATATGGGCTCAGACAGACTCAATTTGCATTTTTAACCCTCTATGCCAACTCAAAACTCTGTGTATTTGGCAATGAAGGACAGAAGATCTCCTTAGAACCACAGAAGACTTTCCAAAGTGGTTAGGACTATATTCTAGGAACACGGACAGAATAAGAAGGCTCCTACTTGACATTATGGCTGCGCTTACTTGACTAACTTGAGAGATGTACCTCAACTGTAGATAACTTCAGTGACCTCAGGCAGCGAAGCAGATACATTTTCCATGTTCAACCTGAGAAGTTCTTTCAATATCTATTGGAAGCTCTCTGAAACTAAAAATTGTTGTTCCATTAAATCCACAGACATTGGATTAGGTGAACACAACAACAGGAAAGAAGGTGTCCTCCAGTACGTACACGACTCCCAATAAAGCAACTTTTTGTCTTTCAGTTGAACCAATGGCCTCCTATATCAGAGATCATTAAGGAAAAATGAGTTAGTTTGGTCTGTTCAGTATTTGATTTAAAACCTTCAGTCTTTCTCCTTAGGGCGTGTATTCACTGGGTCTCACTGTGTTTGGGTCTTTTCCCTTCTCTTCCCGCATTTAATCACAACATTACTAATGAAAACAAAAAAGAAACTCTAGCTGGGCCTTGCATGATTTAGGTACCAAGTAAACAGTACTTAACAGTTCTAATTGAAGGTCAGTAAATCCCCAAGAGATTAAATGAATCCTGCAGCGAGATGTGTAAATCTCTCTGCCTTTTACGGCGTCCCAGCCAAGACCCTGCGCTCGGTTGTGCAAGACTTAATAAATGTGGTATGCACTTAATCAAAACCATTTTGCCACCAAAGGGGCAACGGGTGTAAATCACAATTACTCTTGGCACTGAACCACTGGCACAAAGGGGCCCACCGATGCCAAATATCATCAGGGGCTGAGTTCTAGCGCCTAGTTAGCTGTCTGGCACTGCTCGCAGGTCTGAACGCCCATTCTGCTGCTCAGCAGGGGGAAACCCAGATGGGGAAAATAAAACTCTAAAAAGGATAGTGAATGCATAAGGGTTGTGCTTCTCTCCATCTCGCGCTCCACTTGCCCTCTGCCAGCTCTCACCCCTATTTAGTAACTATTAATAAGCTAAAGCATGGAGCTTTGGCAACAGCCTGGCTCTTTGCAGCTAGACCTTGTAGATTTAAAAATCCCATCAAAGTTTATGTTCCAAATTGTATTTCAAGGTTTAATAGCTGGTGCACTGAGAATTCTCTGGAAAAAGTCTTTGGGAAGTTGGTTTCTTTTAGCCAGGCAGGAATGCAGAACGGGCAAAGGAAGAGTGAGCCGCTGAGGTCTCATGATGGTTGTCACCTTTGACCTTCTATGTGCCTACATCAGCTACCAAAGCAGAATTACGAGGCAAAGACATTGGATTCCTCAAGAGTATAATAATGTGTAAAAACAGGTGAAGGCAAAGAATGGAGGATCTAACACTCAGCTCCAGTGCTAAGGAAGTTCAAAGCAGCTACAGAACAGATCATTGTTTACCAGTTACTATAAAAGAGAAAATCATGATGATGCCAAGCAGCAGGGAAAAGAGAGAAGAACCTCAAACAAAGCCGTAGAGATACGTACCAGCTGTAAGAGACAGAAACCCCTTAGTATTCAAACAACAAAACTGGCAAGATAGAAGAGATCTAGTAATGCTATTACGTAAGAAAATATTCAGGGCTCATAAAGCAGATTCAACCCCTAATTGAGCTGTACTCTCAAAATCTCTTGGAACTTTAGTTTCCCAAGGGACTGATCCCTGTATCTGTTCTAGTAACTTAACCAGACTTTCTCCATGGCTCAGTGGGTGAGATACACGTCGCCCAGCTTTCCAAGTTTTAATTTTAAGCATGAATTCTGAGCTAGCCATTTTGAAGCAGGGTGTTGGACGCATCTGATTAATTGCTCTTGAAAGTAATTCAATGGTTCTCTCTGTTAATTATAAAGGAGCCTATGGTAACTGTTTGAGGCAGGCTAAAAGTGAGATCCACAGAGCAGAACAGAACCCCACAGCGTATTTCTTCCTGTATGCTTGCACTATGATCATAAATAGGTTCATGGGTTTTGATTTGAACCTCTAGATCAGAAGTTACTAAGCTAAAGATTACAAGATGGGGTTGTGACAGAACCGGGGTCAAGCAATCAAAAAGGTTATGGTAGCACTTGATGTTATGAGCACTTCTGATTGGGGCTTGTATAGCACTTGAGTGCTGCTGCTGCTTTACACAGAACCCTAACAAAGCATACCGGGAATGTTTTGTAATGCACAATCACCATCCTGTCTCAGCGGAAAGAAATCAATATAATAAATGTGCTGCATTATGTGACTGTGCTGCATCTTGACCCTAAGGGAGAGTGACAGGTATTACGTGTTCCTGCCTTATGAAAATCCTTCACCTGCCCAATAGCATGTTTTGTGCTGAATAGACAAATCTTTTATCTCGTCCACCTCTTACACGTTATGTCCTTTATGCACACATCTGGGACGTGGCTTGGTTGAAGGCACCAAAGGTATTTATGCCTTGCAGAGATGCCTTCTCCAGCCACGTAGGGAGAGCACTGCAGGACTGTGCTTTCATTTTCCACCTCCCCTGCCCATGTACTTCTCGGTTCTGTGAAGCTGTTCTTCCCCACTGACAGCTGTGAAACTGCAGCTCACTGGTAGCTCACTGGAAGGCAGGAATAAAGGGATTCTACAACACCACAGTCGGTGGATGGGGACAGTATGCTTCTCTTACCATCAGCCAGCAGCAAATGGCTAAAAGCACACAGGTTGCCCTTACCTTCCTGGTTCCATTGTTTTCCTTGCCACCTGTCTTCTCCTATCACTTTCTCTCTTTTTCACCTCTCATGCAGTCACATGCTCATTCCTTTATTTCCTTCATGCTTCCCTTCTCTTCATCTTTCCTTCTTCTAAGACATTCTCATATTTTTTCTTCATTTTCCTCCTGACTTGTCTCATGCTGTTCTTATTTCCCATTCTTTCACGCTGCAGTTCCCCTTTCTTCCCTCTCCCTACCTTTTGCTGTCTCTCCTTCTCTCCCTGCTTCCCATTATCTTACTTCTCCGTTATACCTTCCTTCTCTCTCTCCTCCTCCCCCAGTGTGCCTGGAGCTTGAGCAAAGTCGGCTGGAGCCTTAATTGCTGCTCCCCTGCCTGACGTCAATCGGAGATGACATCTCCTGAACACAGAGCTGCAGCCGTCCTTTTGCATATTCCCTCTGTCTGAGCGCATCAGGAGAGATGTCACAACCAGAAAGCTAGAAGCCATCGAAGAAGCAGGGAGCCACGGAGATCATTGTGAAGCTAGCATGAAACATTGAAGAGGTTGGTAAACCTCGCTTCCACAACGGGTTCTTCCAGCGCTTTCTGCACTGTTGGTCTCAGGCTCAGAGCATTTACAGGAACTGACATTTCAAAAGTTGCACAGCAATGTTACACCAGGGTTTTTAAACAAAACAAATGTTTGTGTTCAACTCCATTACTGCTTTGTGGCTCCCTGTGGGAGGGTGACTTTCCAGTAATTGCACAAAGATGGTATTTCATAGCATAGGGAACACCGAGTACTTACACCATTTTATACCTAATCTGTGATTTTGAAGATGAGATGCTCACAACACAGGGGAAAGGAACAGTGTAGGCAGCTGTGGCAACGTACTCAGCTTCATGACCTGACACAGGAGCTTCCATGCATGCCTCCCCTGGAAGATAGTATCCCAGAATCATAGAATTGTTCTAGCTGCAAGAGAGCTTAAGATCACCAAGTCCAACCATTAACCCAGCACTGCCAGGACACCACTACACCATGTGTCGCGATCCCTCAGCACCACATCTCCACAGCTTTGAAACCCCTCCAGGGATGGGGACTCCACCACTGCCCTGGGCAGCATGGGATAGGGCCTGACAACCTTTGCAGGGAAGACATTTTCCTCATGTCCAATTTAAACCTCCCCTGGCACAACTTGAGGCTGCTTCCTCTTGCCCTGTCGCTTGTTCCTTGGGAGAAGAGACCAACCCCACCTGGCTCCAACCTCCTTTCAGGGAGTTGTCAAGGGCGACTTGATCTCCCCTGAGCCTCCTTTTCTCCAGGCTGAACAACTCCAGAGCAGACCATTTGCACTTCAGCCCTCACTCCTGCACAGCCTTCCCCCAATCACTTCTCTACAATAGTTACTGTAGTATCAGTCTTTTCCCTATTAGCTGCTTCTCTTCTGGTCTCTCAGCATTTGCTATTCAACTCCTTAACCCCACTTTAATCCCGCAAATACACTTCTCTAGATCTGCAGTCAAGATCCATGAATGCCAGGATGTCGGTTTGGTTCACATCAGCATACTAGGGAGAACTTCCAGCTGAAACTCTCCCTGTAGCTCACGTAAAACAGTGCTTGAACTTTGATCCTCAGAAATACTAGGCCTAGCACTGTAAATTGTATAAGGGGGTGTAAACAGTAAGGAAATCCTATCCTCCAAGTCCTGAGCAGGAGTATTTCTTTTGTATCATCCTTTGTTCACACGCATAACCAGGCACACCAATAGCTGCTCTCATTTTGCTATGCTAAAGTAGCAACTTCAACTGCTTGCAGAACACACGCTCTGCAGCAATTATAGATTCTATCTTCTATTTCATGGCTTTGACTTAATTAAAAACTTCTTGATATATATTTGACTTTTTTCTTCTTCTAAGAGACTTCTATATATTGCCCACCAAATGGGTGAGTTGAACAGAAAACTTGTTCAAACCTTCGGTCTTATCTGTGTGGTCCATTTCAGAACTCAAGTTCCAAGACGTAAAGGCCTGTCCTGTCCATAAAAGTTCAGCATTCTTCATATATATTTTTAAAATGCAGCACCTCCAAACCCATACAGGAACACATACCGCGCACTCACATACGCACCAGCAACTGCATGTGGTTCACATTATATAAGAGTCAAGAGTGGAGTTTAGAGCAAGAAATTTGCTTTATTTGGTGCCTCTGAGATTTATTTTAAGATTTTATCTGAAATGGACTGCAATTGTCACATTTTTAAGAACCAAAATAATAAAAAATGAGTAATTTCATTTTCATGTTAAAGTCATCAAGTGTCAAAATGTCCCGTGTTTCAGACCGGGAGAGTTTTCTTTCGTGATTTTCAATGTGTGCATGTTTCAATCCTCTTACTTTTCTACGGTTTCTATTTTATTAAAAAGCAGCAATACAGTTAAGAGACAGACCACGCTGTGCAGGCATGGCATTGCTAAACACCTACAGATCAGAAAGGACTTCTCAGAGCAAGGTAAGGATCCTTCGCACCACGTTCCGTATGAAAACCCTGAGACACCAAGAAGGGAATCAATGTGCTGTATGACCACAGGCGAGTTCAGAACTCGTGTTCCCTGGCTCACAAGTCACTATTTGTTCCCATCATACAGGCACTGAAAATTCCTTCATTGCACAGCAACTTGGGACTGAATCGTCTAAGTGTAGCGTCTGCCCACCACTACAATTCACAAGCACAGCTTTTATAATAAGAATTACCCGAATATAGTTAGAATATTTGCAAAGTACTTTTAGTACTTTCGTACTTTTATTTGCAAAGTACTTTAAGTTATCTCACTACTACCTAGCTATTCAATAGCGACTCTCCTCTACCTTCACTCTCTTCTGATCCATTTCAGATTAACTTTACTATTCATAATAAAAACCTGCAGCAGATTCATGCAGTTACTAACAGGCTTAGACTCTGTCTATTATCAATATAAAGAAAAGAATAAGAGAGGCATCAATGAAAACCAGTACCCCAAACCCAGGTATCTCAGCAAGGAGGAAGGAAGAAGAATACTGACTGAGAGCTACAGCAAACCAACAGCTCCTAGAGAAGCAGCTAAAGAAAGCCCCTCCAAGGACAATGCATTGGTAGCACACTCAGCGTGACTCCTTCTACGGAGAGTTAAGACGCCCCCAATCTCAGGGGCTAGAGATGGTTGTTTAGCAGCTCTGACTCACTGGCTGAGAATTGTGAGTGAAACACAATTTAGAAGTTATCTAAAGAATCTTACATGTTCGCTTCATGCTAACCTCTTCTGACAGATCACACCTAACAGTGCCAGACAGAACTATTTTCTTCACTGCCTCTTAAATGAGAACTCACATGTGGCTCTGGAACACAGGTTCTCAGACACCATTGCCTCAAATCACCAATTTACACTGTGCTACTGCAAAACGAAAGGAAAATGTTACAATTGTAACCCAATGGTACAAAGCCCCAACTCTTTATTCAATAAAGAGCTGGGCTCAATTATTGTAAAGACCTGATCTTGCAAGACGCAGCCACTCTTCAAGGCTGTCTAAATCCTCCACTAATCTCACAGACACCCAGAGTTCAGGATCTACAATGGAATTTTAAAATGCCATATGGGTAAGAAATACAAACCTGCTTTCTCCATTTTAAACCGCTATATGGGACAAGGGCTCTCTGATTCTAGCAGAAGTGTCTGTTAACATGCTATCACCCAGAGAAGGACTTCTATAACTTGCTTAAATCACAGAAATAAAAGCTGGCAAGAAAACCAGAGCAATGAGCTCCTGAATAAATTACAACCATTTCTCATCAAGAGCCCCAGGCTGGCCTAGGAAAAGCAGTTTCAGGTTTTAGAGATAAGCCAGTCAGGTATAAAATAAAATGGAAAAAAATAGTAATAAAGAAAAGAGGGAATTAAGGAGTCACCATGCCAAATTCAGAGGACGGACATACAGGATGGGAACATGAGAACAGCCAGTGGTGCTCAAATGAGAGCCAAATGTGTGTAGTTGGGCGAGCGCGAGCGCAGTACTGCGCAGAGAGACTAGTGCACCAGCTACTCTCAGTATTTCATCTCTACTTCTATGACACCGCGACACATTGTCTGACAGACACACACAGCCACCCCAAACTCTAGCGATTTGAACCTGAACAGACGCTTAAGGAAGGTCGGATTTGACACACTGCAGCTAACAAAAGTGAAGAACAGCAAACTGCTCTCCTGCACCGGGAAAAAGTGGCAGGTTGCTTTTTCCCTCCATCTTAATAAAAGATGAAAAGTTGAAATTCTGGAAAAGATGTAATCCAGTAAGACACCCTCCAAAAAATTTGGTTAGATCAGGTACATCACCAGCTAGAAATTCTGCAGTGTGGCATTTTTGAGGCTTGCTTTAACTGTTATACAAATTAACCGAGGTTGCAAAATAAAACTTCCCCGGGTGCATTTTGGAAGCACTGAAACAAAGCAAAAGATCAAAGGGAAGAATCAGTTTAAAAAATTTTAAAACTTCTTCCTTTCAACCAGAAGATCACCAATTTTTCAGCAGGAATTGTTACCCTGGCAAAATTGTCATTGCCTTTCATAGCTTTGGTTTATAAAGTTCTAAGATCAGAAATCCTTGAGCCCCAAAAGGATAATTTAAATGTCAGCTATTTGAATTGTTTCATTGCTGACTATTACTCAAGTATTTTTGTTTGAAATCTCTATCCTCCAGCTGGAGTGACCACTACTGCTTCACAGGCTGGTATGGAAATTCTGTGCAAATTCCAAAAAAGGAACGGCCCCCACCCTTCTC
Source organism: Eurystomus gularis (assembly GCA_013400335.1). Classification (NCBI taxonomy): domain Eukaryota; kingdom Metazoa; phylum Chordata; class Aves; order Coraciiformes; family Coraciidae; genus Eurystomus; species Eurystomus gularis. The sequence goes on from VZZY01004577.1 coordinate 406,586, forward strand.
TTTCTTTCCCCATTGTGTCGGCCTTGTACTCCTAACAATGCCTTCTTCTAGGCTGGTATGGATGTTAAGGCAGTGGACCAAATAACTAGTCTGGGTTACAGCTAGTCAGAAAAAAAAACCAAACCACAACAACAAAAAGTGCTTAGCTTTAGCCTGTATGAATGCCTCAACCTAAATCAGTACAGACCCTCACAAACAGGCAAACCGGGACAACAACAAGAGAGGGATCTTTCCATGGCACTGTTGGCTCAAAAAAGCTCCAAGAACTACTGGGGGTGTGCGTGCCAATGCCTGCACACACATACACAACCCCGGCACGCACATCTGCCTCAGCTCCAGCATTCCCACAGCTCCAGCTGAAGGTTCTCAACAGGAACTTCTGTTTTCATACTCAGGATGTAGATTTTTGTTTTGACAGGAGTAACCAAAAAAGGCAAGTGTGAAGACAGCTTAAGAAAAATAGTGTTCAATATCACAATCAGCAAGAAGGGACAGACCGTACTGTGTATATTACACACTCCCCCCTCCCCCAAATTCTCTAATTTCAGTGGAACTGCTACACAGCTCCCCACCTTCCATTCCACCATAGAATTCCCTTCCCCACTGCTTCGTCTGCCAGGTCGGGAAGGAGAGATGTGAGCATGAGGCGTCACGCTCTCACCTCACAAAACACGATTGCTGCAACTTGTCCTAGTGCAGGTGAGAACCTGCGGATGAAGACGCCAGTAACAGTCCCTCACCCTTCTTTCTCACCAGTATCAGCTTAGCTACAGAAACTAAATATTAGGGACAGCAATAAGTCAGAGTCACTCCATGCAACTGAAATCTTCTATTCTCTTAATCATCGGCAGAATCCAATTGCCTTTTCCACTTTATAACCCATCCTACACCTAGCCTAGCCTTCACTCTGCTACTCTAGGCAGCTTGTAACCAGCAACAGTGAAAATACAACCAGTTATTTTCTCTTCCTCTTCTTCCTTGAGACGGCAAGGCCTGGAATTTTAATTGCAGAAGCTCCTGAAAAGTACCGAGGTAACACTATGCACATTAGATTATTTCGGTTGTGTATACTATACATTACGTGTATATATATATCTCTCTATGTAAATATATATAAGAGTTTCATTTGAAAAACAATTTCTGCTGTTCTTACTTAATGTGGCTGCCTCTGAGAGCACGTCTAAAGCTTCAGTTACATACTCAGAGAGACGTACCTAGCGCATGAGATAGAGGAAGCTGTATTGTAAAAGCAAAATATTAATTCTAGCTGATTAATCTTGCTTCTATGGTTTAGGATGGAGGCAGCCAGTGACCCTCAGCCTGACCTGACCAGTGGCTCTCAGTGAGTATCTCACAGGATCCAGATTGCTTCCAATGAACCACACTGGTTTGCAGAGAATCAGTTGAACACGGCGTGGTTGATTATCAGAGATGTTCATGAACCTGCTGCTCTTCTAGAGAGAAAAAAAATGTAGAAAAATAAGCCCAGATTGGGGGTGTGTGTTTTGCTGGTTTGTTTTTTAATTTTAAAATTGTAATGTACTCAGAGACAAAAGAGGCAGCTTTAGTGCTGTGCAAATGCAGTACTACAGAATCAACAGTATGAAGGAAAAATATCCTCAGCCGGGGGTAAGGAAAGGAAGAGATTCTTGAAACAACCCTTTCCATATCACTGACAAAACAGTTCAAAGACTTGAAGACCTTTGTGTTCAGGAAGGGGGTGTAGGCAGCTGCACACAATAAACCTCAGAAGTTTTTCAGAAATATAGCTAGGTGATTAGTTCAGTCAACTCACTTAGCCTGGAAGACCAAGACCACACAAAGGTATGTTTGTCTGGGATTCAAGCTCAAAAATCCTTGCTTATAGTAATGACAAAAGATAAAATGTTATTTTAAGAACGTAACCGCACTCTGTCTCTGCAGTGAGCCTCTCCTGTCATCACTGACATCACAGCACTGGGCAGGATTTGCATCCTGACGGGGAGGCAAAAAGTTACTTTCTCAAACCCTCACAAGAAGGAAATTAAGGAATCTTTCAGAAAGTAAACACACATGAAGGCACTATTTAAGCTAACCTAGTTTTACGTTTTCTTTTTGACTGACATTTTAAAGGTTGTTAGTGAGAATCCTCCCGTGCAAACACTGAACGGTATTTTTTCCCAACAACAAACCCATCACAGAGGGCTGTGCCATTTGCTATACTAGGGGTACACTACAGTCTACCTAACGGAGTCTGTGACCTTTAGCAACATCCAATAGCTAAGGGAAACAGCGAAAAGTAAAATTAATTAAAATCACCAGGCTTAAAGTGATTCAAAAGAGCAAATGCTAAGGCAGCATAATCCACCGCTACAGTAAAGCTCTTTGGTTTTAGTGTGGGTATGTCCTCTACCACTGCACTGAATGTCCTCAGCTCAGGGGGGACAGGGACACAGCTGCAGTTAAAATCACAGAATCCCAGCGTGGTGGGGGTTGGAAGGGACCTCTGGAGATCATCTCGTCCAACCCCCCTGCTCCAGCAGGTCACCCAGAGCAGGGTGCCCAGGCGGGTTTGGAATCTCTCCAGAGAAGAAGACTCCACAAGCTCTTTGGGCAGCCTGTACCATTAAATATTAAGTCCTTGTAGAATTAAGGCAAGTTGTGGCATTATATGTTTTAGCACACGGTTAAACTCACAATTCTTCCCTTTGGCTTCTGTGCTTTTATCCCACCTAAAAGACTTCTAACCAATCATCAGCACGTGCCACACTTCTCCCTAACACCTAGCTGATAAAGCTCTGCTGAAGGACAAGCACAAGGCCACAGCACAGATACTGAGACTGTCCTTGCCCCTTAGAACATGCATCCCCAAGGAACACAGCAACCTCAGGTCCCCTTCAGCCAGGAGGTACCTGCACCTGGCTGACAGAACTAGGAAACAAGGTTTCAGAGCAGCATTAGTGTGTTAAGGTCAGTAGAGAGGCATAACCATGAAGTCACGCCCAATGAAGGCTGTGAGGTAGCATACTTGGGTATTCAACTCATACATGCCTACAGGCAAGCTGTCCTTAGCTTATTCTCTGAAACTGGCTTCTGAAATCTTATTAATCTCCAGCAAAAGCAACACTCTATACACAAAGCATTCTTGTACTCTGATTTGCTTGAGTAAAGGAAATTTTCACAAATTTTGCAATCCTATTGCAAGATACACACTTCTTAAAAATTTTCCCCTGGTGTGAAATAAAGGGTTTATCATGTCTTCATCAATGAGGATCATATGAAACATTAACCTTCTACCCATCCCTCTCCTCTCAATCTCCCTGCTCCCCCCACCTTCTCTTTCATTCCCTTCTTAACCCCTCCCCGGCTCCTCTCTCAGCTCCCACTGTCCCAGACAGAGCAGCTAAAGACATTAGCTGACAGACACAAAAGGCGGCAGAAATCAAATAAAAGGCAAACGCAGCAGCCGCAGGTCAGCCTTGTATAAATATTTATGCTGGAGGAAAGCTCAGTGCCTGAGTAATGACCTTGTGGCTGGTATTAATAGAGATAATGTGAGTCTGTGAAGACATGCTGCCAGAGCGAGGGAGAATTTGGAAGGTTATAAATCTCTGCATCAGGGTGCAATGCTAGCTGACCTTTACACTGCTTGCTCTCCTGCCTTCCATCTTTCTTCTTCTTTCTTTCAGTAAGAGAGAGATTGGGAGAGCACCTCGGCAAGGGGAGGAGTCCCAAAACCCAAACCATTTGCACAACAGAATCTGGATGCAAGTCAGGGTTCTCACAGCCACAAAAACCAGAGTGGTGAATCCGATACACGCACAGGTTTACCTATATGACGCATGCAAACCCACACAGACTATCCCACGCACACACCCACGTGCTGCTCACAAATCATGCTCGAAGGCACCCAATTTCTACCTTCCGTGACTTGTCTGAATGCATGTATGTACATATTTGCATCTACATACATACACATCCATGTAAATCTACATAAACAGATACCACAGACCTATATGCCCACGAAAGTAACATGTGCTCTCTCAGATACATAATAAGCAGGACAGAGAAGGGGGAGCTGCAAAAAGCAGCTTCAATGAAAATTTAAGGCTACACCAAAAGGGACAGAAGTCTCTGCCGCATACACCTGCCTGAAACAGGAGGTTTCAGAAACTGCAGTTGTATCAGTTCCATTTCCAACAGCACCAGTGTCCCAAACATCTCTGCAGAAACTGAAGTAGTTACGGAATCTTCACTGAAGTGTATTCAGCAGTGGGAGCACAGGTCCTAGTACGAGGGGGTCCTTTATTCTTGATACTGAGAAATTAAGTCATCTCCCTCATTAACAGTGGAAGACAAGAAAGTAAATCTTAAAAAAGCATGGGCCCGGGTGCCTGGGACTGTACAACAGGCAGAAACAAGTCACAAAACATTGCTGTGGACAGTGTTGTTCCAGTGCTCACAAGTTACACTGAAACTTCCTACTCTAATGTCAGAGACGAGAAGAAACTGAAAGACACACACGTGCAGGACCGTGCTGAAAATCTGATCACAGTAAGTCTGGCAAGAAAACCTAGAGCTGATTATTGCAGTAGCAGAAAAAGGTGAGCTAGGAGCAAGGTTTTGATCCACCATACAGTACATCAGCACTGAGCACTGCTGTCCCTTATTAAAAGCTACTCCTACCGCCAAAGTTCTAGTGGAAATCTCCAAATGATTATAAAGTGAACAGGACTGAGATCTGAAACAGCCACAACAATTCCCTCTTGGGTGAGCATTACTGGGCCATTAGTCTTGAGTCCCTAGAAGATTAACCCTTTGCCTTTCATCATGTATCATGTCATCTGTGCTTTAGTCAGGCAAACAGAAATGTGTGCTACAGAAAACAGCAGCATTCCAACTAAAATTGAAGGGCTAAAAGATGGAAGAGAGAAAATAACAATTTTGTGGGTTTTGCTGGCTTTGCTCTGTAACACTTGAGTAAAAAGAAAGCGAGAAACCACAGCAAATGTGCATAAAGTTCCATTTGGTAGGCACTTAGTCTTTAATATAGATTTATGCCTCTTGGTATTTTTCTGCTTTAAAAAAAAAAAAAACAAAAAACAACAACCCAGTCAGCTTATTAATATTTAATGGAAAAGTCATTTGGTAGAAACAGACTCCACAATCTTTTTAATTCAAACATCTAAATGACAACTTTGTTATTTTATTGCACACTGACTCAGAGCAGGACCTGCTTTCTGCTGGGTCATGTAGGAAGTAAGAGATGGGGATAGGCCATGCAATGCTGTTGGTGTGGAGTTGGGCAGCTAGAAACCTTTGAGACTCAGAAGCACTACCAGAACAAGGGGCTGGAATCTGGAATGTCATTCTGAGGCCCAGCAGGTATCAGCTACCTGAGGAAATGCTTCAAGATGAGGGCGGGCTGAAGAGATGTTACTAGCTTCCTCGAGAGAGACAACAGAAGGCAGACAGAACCCTAGGAGGCTCACCATGGCCAGGCAGCAGAACCAGAAGTAGTTTGGCACGTGGTTCATTTAAGAATTATCACTAACATTACTGATGTTTCTGTCACCAGCACCACCTAATCCTGGTTCTACGGTATTTGCAACAAGGGTATTTGCCTCAGTCTCTGTTCAGGCCATCTCTAGGACTCTTTCCTTGAGTTTCTGTTCATTTCTACTCTACTGATTTGCATCAGTGCTGCCCTGCATACTCCTCAGCGACCATGGCAGAATAGAGTTAACAGATACTCAGAACAGAATAAACCCAAACTATTGTGAAGTCTCTCTCTACCTCTTTCTTAATACAGTCACAGTATTAGAATCCACAGAACAATCTCTCAGCACACGGGCATTCTTTCTAGTCTGTATTTCCTTCTACCTGAGCTTCGTTCAAAGTTTTACATTAAAAACTAAGAGCAGTTCCACTAATACTGTCTCTTCTGAAAATACATTATGTTACCAAATTCTTGATCCATATTTCCCCATTTGCATCATCTGGGATCCTGCCTTTATTCCCTACAAGGCATTCGTTCCATGTATGACTTGTTTTGATTTTTGAGCTACGCTGCAACTACCCTGCAGGCCAGAATTTGCAGGATCTTCCCTAATACTTGCAGACATTCCTAGCCCAGGGATATTTCAAGAAGTTACTACCTACACAGATGTCTGTGAAAGCCCTGATTCTTTGGTGGGTATATAAAATACCTGGTTAATGCCTAATTAGCCCATTCATGGATAATTCATGATTAGATATTAACAAAAGCAAGAGCTATATGTTAAAGCTCTTAAATCATGGAACTAAACATGTCATACAAAAAGGAGGATGTATGATTTATTCAGGAAGGCAAACGTGGAGCCAGGCAACCACTGGGCAGCACAAAGCACCTCCACTCCAAGAAACTAAGCTTGTCAATCACCTGAGATACACAGAAGTAAATGCCTGCTTAACAGGCCGGTGTATACAGCGGCTTTAGAAGAAGATAAAGGTTTGTGGCTTAATTCTGTCTCTTCTGAATAGGTCTGCATAGAAGAGAACAGGATTGTAATGGAAAAACAGAGTGGCCCCAAGACATTTCGACTGAGAGGCTGACATGCCAGAACATCTTAATGGATAGTTTAGGGACTATATTTTTTGGTCTGAAAAGGAGCTGGATGTCACCAATAAAGCCTGCTACGCACCAGTACGTGTGCAGTAAGAGAAAGACTCAAACACATCATCCAAGGACAAGGAGCATCAGTGGCTGTGCACAGTCCTCTCCAAACACTAGATCCCTCTCAGCAATACTGTTCCCCTGTATAAGTAATTCCAAGTTAATCGTAGCAGAGACAGGAAAGATACCACGTGACAGAGGATCATCCCCTATATTACACAAGGTTTTTATGCAAACTGCAAGAGCTCCAAGAGGAATTTTACGAGCTCAATCCCACATCACCTCAAAGATTGAGGTAAGACCATTACTTACATCCGTCTGAATTATTCTGCACCTATCTCAAGATCTAAGCAGTGGAACAAAGCTCTCCTGAGCCTGTTTCATTATTTCTGAACCATACATTTATTTAGACACGCAAGTTTTATTCACTTTGTGATGGATGTTTGAGCAAGCATTGCTGAGGTTCCTCCTCTGCTGCTGAGCTACTTGCAAAAGGACTGTTCCTCACACTAAAAACCACATTCCTGAAGATCAAGAAAGGTTTCTCCAGCAAATTTAGGTAACTGCTCCATATCCCAGAACAATCAACATTTTTTTCCTATAAAATTCCAGGAAGTAGAAACACCACAGTATTTCAGTGACCCAGTACAGAACATGAACACACGCACAAAGGCCCAAGCAAAGAGAAACCAGATGCAAACTGTACAAGGCTACTCCTATTGGCAGAAACATCTCCATATAAAGTGGCTGCTGAGCAATTTCGAACAATGAATACATTGCTAAAATATGTCTACTTGTGCATAATTCATGAACAGAAACAAGCACTAAATCCATTGGATAAATTGTGGACTATGAATCGTTTGCCCTGCTCTAATTATAATTCCATTTCAGCCTACTAATGGTACCATAAACCATTTGAGTTTCACCCTTGTGGTTTATTGCCTCATTAGCTCTCCTTTGAAGTAATTAATGCTTTGTCAATTTACCTGAATAGAGCTCCCATGGTGGCTATGGGTCAGATCCAACGAAGTCTATGCACCCAGCAGACCTAGAACTTTGCTCAAGTGGAAGACTTCAAGCTCTTCAGGACTAGGGCTTTCTGTTTCCTTGTCCATATAACACCAACAGGCCATACTCACCTACAGCACTGACTACAGTTTTTTATTGCTACTATAAAATGTACTTAAATCTAGATATGGATTACTGCATTTATAGAACAGTGACATCAGGATTAATTATTGAGGGGGGGTGTTTCATGGTTCACTTTGCAGTGATATGATTGTTTTCTCTCATAAACCCTTGCATGTGAACAATAGGCAGTAGATCTTGGCTTGATTTGTCTGAAGTTAATACCATAAGCTTAGCTCACTGAAAAAAAAACACCCTCTCCTTTTTCCCCATTCCTCTCTCTCACTCAGCCAGCCAGAGAGCTCCCTATCCTGCCTAACAGAGGGGAATCCCGGGCTTGGGCACAGAATACACTTTGGAAAACTTAGCAAGTCCCACGGTTGGATTCCAACTGGACCACACGTGAGAAATTCAATAAACATTTGTCAGAAGCCTTTGTCGGCTCACAGCTGTATTTATTTATAGGCTCCCTTGTTATTTATAGGTCCTTGCACTCTTTGTAAAAGCTTTGCAAAGGAAAAGTGGTCATGATGCAGAGGGAAGGTAAGGCCAAGTGTTCTACTGCCTATACCAACACCTGAGTCTCTTTTCTAAGGAGAACAAACAGCAGCACGTCTACTTCATTTCCCATCCCCTTCACATGGACAGGGGAACCCGTAACAGTAAAAGCTTAGTAAAGCCACTTTCAATTTAGTTACAAAAACCATTTTAAGAACTACAGCGGTTTCAGAGTTCTCAAAACCTGGCATGCTGTGTACTCTTGCTAAAGCCAGATGACCTCTGCAGATGTTAACTACTACAGGATCTTCTCACGTACTATCCAATGCAATGTGTACCACGACCATCTCCCTGCCATTCCATTCACCAAACCTTCCATCAGGTAACAGAAGGGATGAAAAGCTCAGCTGAGTTCATCATGTTGGGATGGATACAGCAGCACAGGTTCTACACCCTCTGCTTATTACCTGTTTCGTATCAGATCCTTGGATTCAAGTTTTCAAATGCACTGTCAACGGATCCCCTCTAAATGTTGAAAGTCTCCATTACTCTCACTTCTAGGATCATTTAATATTTTATTGCATCATTGTGTGTTTATAATGCCTACTAGAGATTAAAATTACAGAACACTTCAAACCTACTGAATGTCCTAATTAGAACTGACACTACTCAGCTTAGTGCACTCTGAACTTTAGAATTAGATTGTAAACTCCCTTGACCTGAGGGTTTCATTCTCCCTGTAAAATTGGAACCCACAGTGGAACACTTTGAGTTTCAATTTCAAAGAAATTTTTTGCCTTTTAATGAAGGACTAGTGTTTAGTTCTGTTGAGAAGGGTTTGCCTGTTTATTTGTAGCAGAGGCACCAGAGTATTGATTTAAAGTAAATAGAATTGATATTGTACATTTGAAATGTATCCATTTTAAACAATTTATCCATTTCAGGGATCATAAATTCACAACTGAGAATAACAGCTAGTAGCAATGGTAATGAGAAATAAGGACCTTCGTACACACGGTATTTCTTCACTTGAATTCTTGCCAAGCACTTTCCTTTCCCTTACCAGCCCAGACCAGCTACTGTGGATCAGATCAACCACATATAATTTTGAAAAAAATTTGGAAGTTTCAAATAACTTTGCTATAAAAGGTGGTAGACAACAGAGTTTAGACAACAGAGTTTAAGCAAGGCAGAAGCACGAAAAGCACAAATAGATCCTATTCTGTTGGACTTTTTTATTAGGACTTTACATGACAACGAAATTACAGGTTCACTTCTGGACATACAAGTTCTGATTTTTTTTAAACATCAAAGAGAAATGCTTATGATGTTCAAAGACTGACTGCTTGTTTGAAAGTGGGAAGGTTCAAAATTCTATTAGAGTTCTCAGTATACTTATGTTGCAACAGGTATGTTACCAAGCTTTATCCTGTCAGTGCTGTCACTATTTCTGTATTTCCATCGAAATGAACACATTTCCAAACAGCAAGTTTATAAAAGCTTAAATCAAGGAGACCAAAGAGGGGGAAAGAAATCTGCTGTTGGACTGAGCAGGTGAACCATAAGCAGAGTTCACTGCCTGTTCTTCTGGAGTATCTGTGTGACTTAGAGATGGTTCCACTAATGCAGTCTCTTTAATGACCTGAGTAACGAATTCCATCCTGCCATGCATGATGGGTAAGATACAGGGATGTGCAGTGATTTAGAATGAAATAGTGTACTCAAAGAAGACAGAGAGAAACAAAGAGCAATGACATACACCTAAGACCTATTTGGGAAGACATGGGGGTCCCATTTCCAGTGATTCATCCTTCTATTTCTCATAGTGTTTCACATCCCTGGTTCGTCCTTGAGCTTTAAATTCAAGGGTCAGTTCAGAAAAAGCAAGCTATCAGCTACTGGCTCACTGCAAGCCTACAGACACTTCAGCATTTCAACCAGAGACTGAGCCACGCCAGAACTTTGATCTAGACCCCTTTAAATTACTCTGAAGCCCAGGAACACTATGACCAAATGGTCTGAACCTCTTTATTTACTGAATCCTCTGGTTCTCTAACGGTTGAAAGACAATCTTGAAAATGAGAAATTACTTAGGAAAAAAAATAAAGACATAAACCTTGTCGACTTTCTTTTCCCAGCACAATACTCACAATATAATATAAACCACAGAAAGAGCTACTGAACGTTTATGTGTAGTGTAAGAAGGGAATTTCCCAGACCTCTTTACAACACACCACAAAGAAGGTTAGCGGTCCACCCCAAATAAATTCTAACTTATGTATACACACCCCTCCATGCACAGTACTTAATTCTGCACACCCACAGAGAATACTTAATACTTTCTAGTTCTTTACTTCAAAGAGTTGGATTCATGGTACAAATCAACACAGTCTTATTATAGCTCCATTAACAACAAGGAACCAACCCACTAATTAATCAAACACATTCATTTGGGGTTTCCACTAAAGATTATGTAGTAGCTCTTGAAAAACAAAGAGGACAGAATAAAACAAGCACAGAGGTGTCATACCCTCACCAAGCATTTTAAATCCTGCATGTCCTTCTCCTTACGTTCGTTTCCTGAGTATAAAAGCTGTAACAGGAAGAATATTCTTAAATAGAAAAAGCACTGCAGCTCAGGATACACTCCACCATCTGTACTTTGTACGATCAATGAGAAAATAGCAATTATATTCTATGTTATTTGACGACAGATGATCTTATTTGAGTGGTGAAGAGATTTCCGAGTTACAGGACAAGAAAATCTTGTACACTCATCAATAGCTGTATCATTTCTAGCGGGCTGGTGGCTTACACTGTAATATACTGTGGCCTTGCCTGCAGACTGCTGCTGTTTGAAAAGTCATTCAATACCCTTAAAGCTGATGCTGATTGCCCTCCAAAAAGAAAATCTGGAAGAGACACTGTGCTCGGAAACAGGCTAATCTCAAAATCTAGACATGCTCTCAGTGAGGTACACAGTAACCTCAGCTACCAGAGGTACAGTCAGATGAGCCGGTACTGTGAGCCAGATCCTGATGTCAGCCTCACGTAAATCCACAGCAACTCCACTGCAGAAACTGGCAACATTCCAGACGTATCCCAATGGAACTAAGATCACAGACCTGCCTTCTGAGAAACTGTTTTGGCTCACTTTATATACATCCCATTGAATCTGAATTACATCTCCCTGCCATTCCCTTCCCATTAGACCGATTTCCATGAAAATGGAATCTTTGTTCCTTAAGGATTACAGGTTTCTCTTTGGCAAAAATACATCAGGCCTTGTTCTTTGGGAAACTTAGTGGCAGTTCCTGCACTCCCTACTGCTTGTCTCTGTTGGCAGAAATTGGCAGCAACACACAAACATTCTTCGGTTGGGATGTGGGAGGGTAGGAACACTGTTTGAAGAAATACCGGCTGGTAAACCTTCGTGTTATTTTTGGCAGGTGTGGGTTTTGCTGAAACAAAAGGCTTAAGCAGGCTCTGCTGGAGCAGTGTGGCCTGTGATGTTACATGGCAAGTGAAGAAGGCCTTGCTATGTTTGTTCAACAGTAGAAAGGGTTCATTTTACAATGGTTGGTTCTGGGCTGGCAAACAGCATGACCTAGATTCTGCATGCAGGGTTGTAAAGCAAAGACATGGATTTCTTCCATGAACTACTGAATCCAAGGCTGCAACGTCCAACAGAAAGGGAATACCTGTACTGAAGTAGTCTTAGAACAGAGGCTATCTCACTGCAACAACCTAGTTTACATATGCTGCTACAAAGGCCACGTAAAATCTACACTCTCCATGCAAAAACGCTGCTCCCAGATGGAACCTTTGAGAGGAACCATGGCCCTTGCCATCCCTGACTTCTAGCAGCTTCCCAGCATGAGTCTACACAAGTTTAAGCATCCAGAGAATTAATAACTACTGATTCCCCTATTTGCAAAACTGATGTGTAAATTCACAATTCCAGGAATTCGAAAGATACTCATGGGATCGTAAACCAAAGAGACAAACAAAAAGCAACCAGTAGCTTCAGAGTCTGAAAAGACCAAAGCAGGAACTATTTTCATTTGTCTTCTCTTTTCTCAGCCATTATCACACTTAGGGAACACACTTTCAGGCTATTCTCTACAATGAGGAAGACTAGAAATTTGACCCTTTAGTTAATGATAAGGTTGTAATGAAATTCCAGAACACGACACACCCTAAATACTGAAAGATTTAGTAACACTAAGGCAGATGCAAATCAAACATCAACTTTTCTTGTAAAGCCAGAAGAGATGACAGTAGCTCACGTGGACTTAATTTTATTTGGCCTCCATACCCTACAGGACAATCAAATCCTTCATTTTGCAGACTGAACGCTACATAAACCTGATACACAAGCTAGATCATAACTGAAATGACATGGAAGTTATACACTGAAAGATCGGAGCTTGGGGCTTCAGCAGCAATCTTGTTACCTAGCAGTCCTCTCCTTCTCACTTAAACTACTGGTAGGAAAAGCAAGCAAGCACAACAATGCAAGGGGAAATGGCAATATATGCATTAAGGTGGATGGTATTACTGTACTACTGTTTCCACCAAGAGCTGTTGTCTGTACTCTACCTCACCAGGGGAATTAAACAGCTTAGATAAGGAAGTGAACAGTGGAAATTGCAAAGGCAAAAGGAGACAGAATGCAAGAGCAAGGGCTCAAGCTGTAAATTTAAGCTGTGTAGCTGCCAATGACCCCCAAGGAAGTGGCTACTGCTTGAGGTCTTCTTTTAATGATAGCAACTGCTAGTCATCACTGTATTTGGTCACATTTGTTTACCTGTCCAATAAACAACACTTTTATTTATTTATTTTGCACAGATGCAGGGGATGGAGACCTAGAGACTACTAAAATGCCTGTTATCTAGAACATCAGATGCTGTCACAAATTACGCAGGCATGAATATTGGTTTCCTGGACCTCCTTACCCTGTGCTAGTCATATTTGGGGTCTCCCGCACTCATTTACTATCAACTGGCCCAACTTCAAGCTTCATCTTTCACTGAAAAGTAACAACAAAAAGTCCATGAAATCAGGTAAGGAAAAATTTTCAATAGGGAAAAAATAAAGAAGGGAGGGCAAGACAATCAGCAAAAGCTTTTGTTTGGAAGGATAACATTCCTAACAGGAAAGATAAATTAATGCAGTTGTTACAAGAAAAATTGGTTTTCATAACATCTCCAAAGGGCAAGGAACCTGTTCTTCCTAAAGCCAGGTTTTCTGTCCTTGCCCTCCCCCAATTCCTAACCGTAGTCTTTTTCTTGAGCACCTGGTATGAGAAATTAGAGAAGCAGAGCTACTTTGCAAACTATTGGTTCCATCAGCATTCACAGAACTTGCCTGCAAGACTAAAGAGCGTAACAAATATGCCCCCATCCTGGAAGTTAAACTGTATTCAGGGAAAGAAGAACTATGCGAAGAAGAACTAGAACAAAATTTTCTGTGTATTTCACTCCAGATTTTGTGAGAGACACTCCAAGCAAAAACAGGATACCCAAACCAAGGGGGAAAGAAGAGAAGGACTAGATTTGAAAAAGTCTCTCCTGGAAAAGAGAAATCAGAAACACTCCACATGAGGGTGAAGGATATGTAACAAAAATTTCCTAAATTCTTTGTGTATTTTGTAGAATACAGCATGAAGTATTTTAATATGTTGTAGTATCAGCCACTACTAAAAATGCTATTCATAAAAAGTGTACTGACATAGCATTTATTCCATCCTTTTCAGCACCTTACTTTTAAGCTGGCACTTGTTGCTGGAAGAAAGCAGATGAAAGAGTTCATTTACCACCATGGTAGGCCAGCCTCAAATATGATTTTTGGCAAAGGTTTCTTGACAAGACTGTTTAAGGAAGGGGATCCAGCAACAGAATGAACTTGCAACCAGTTAGTGTCATAACGCCTCAAGTCAGTCAGAGACCTCTTTGTCTAAAAAGCTGAAGTTCCTTTTGTTTGAGGGAAAGACTTACACATTTTTAAAAGTAGCAAAGTAATTAAAAGATAAATTCCTTTTTAATTCATCAACCCACACCACGCAAGCAACTTCTTACCTATCTCTTCCCTAAAGCTACTCACATTATTTCTTACTTTTAGCTAAATAAAGTCCTTTTAGATACAGGTTTGCAAACAATCCACCCCTCCCAGGCTTGTCTCTTAAGTTTACTGCTTACAAACAGTTGAGAGAGGGCAGTGGACAATATGTTTCACTGTGTAGGAACAACGAGGAGTGGGATGATCCCATGGTAATTCCTTCTCCAGGAAAATGCGTACCAATCTTTGTAAACAGGAGCTCCATGGTGCTTTTAGGGTTTTGCAAGAAAAAAGGTAGTGGTCAAGCTAAGAGACACAGAGTGCACGTGGTGAGGAAAACTGGGCCTGAGGGGAACTTAAAAACCTCTCCAACTATTAATTCAGAAAAGCTATAGTCCAATATATTAAAAACATTTATAAATTTGTATCTACTGAAATCATTAAGAGGTTGGTACCTGGTTATAATTAAAGAATTTGGCTTCCATCTGCTGACTTTTAATGAGACTCACACGTAAGTATCTGTGTCACTCCTGGTAACAGTAACAGTACAGAGGCTAGGAGAAAAGACTTAGGGGCTTTGGAAATGCAGTCCCAGCTTAACTCAATCTTTAGCAAAGAAAGGGGTCAGTGTCTAGGTGGTAGCTAGCAAGGAACCCTGTAGTTCTGACAGGAGTTATGTAAAACTGAAAGTCCATAAGTGAACGCACTGGAAGCCGATTCTTACTCAAAGGGTCCGATTTAAGGCATTCTCCTAGAATGACCTCCTCTAATAATATGGCCTACTTAGTGGGCTGCAAGTGAAGGGAAAATAACTCCCTCGGTAGGAACACCAATCCTTGCAACGCTTTTCTTTACCAACAAAGATCTGACACTAAAAAGCTGCATGTTACAAGACCCTTAGGTGCCAGTTCAACCCCACAGGGACTGCTGAGCTTCTGGCAGCTAGGGCCAGCAGGAGAAACAAGGTGGTTCACAAAATACAGGTTCCACAAACCCAAGATCTCCTACCTTTCTGGGTCTCAGTCATTGCCTCTGCTGACTCTGCATGCACATATCCCTCCTCCAGCATATGAGGCACTTGGACCTTCCCTATGCCTACTTCCAAATGACTTTACGAGGTGTAGAGACTGCTATTAATGGCACTTGAAAATTCTAGGGAGCACAGGAATTGCCATTCATGTCTAACAATTACCTGGCTAAAATAAACCTTTTGTGGGCAGATGTGAAATACTCTGACCATTATGAAATACCCATAGTAATGCTTTATTACCACAACTGGTACTGCAGGGCTGTTGATAAGGATCAGGTCCCTGGAACAGTGCAGAGGAAGCACGTCTCTCAGGACACTTAAGAGGTGGCTCTGCAACTCTTCGAAGAAATGAGAGACAAACAACAAAACCAGCAACTCTCTTGGCAAAGCCTGATTTTAACCTCTGCTAGTGTGTTTGCTCTGCCAGAGGCAAGGTGGCAATCATGCCATTTCCTTGCATTGCAGGGGTGTTAGGCTAGTTAGTTAACGTCTTCACAGAACAAAGTAAGTGCTGACTATTATTACTGGCGTATTATGTAAAACCACGTCTCTCTGCTCAGTAGGATAGGCAACGCTAAGCGGAAAATTGCAAATCTAACAGCTAAAAGCTTATTCACTTTACAAGTTACCTCAATGTTTTTCTTTTCAGCTGTCAAACAGCTTTATAAGAAGCAGTTCAGCTAAGCAACCCTCACCCTTAACAATTTGGTTTTGTTTGCTTCCTAACCTGGAAATGGGCGTCTCTTGTCTTTATTTCATATCCAAATCAGGCCTGAAAAGAAAAGCGCTTGTAAAAAAATCCTATAATTACTGGATCTGATTTTCATTTGAACTTTGATTCTTTCATACGTACTAACAACTTTCCAAATTCAATTAAACTAATGTCATTAGAGTTCAGATGAAAGAATGAGTGGGAAAGTTTTTGAAGGGCGCGTATATGATAGACTGTATGTCCGTGAGAGAAAAAATGTGCTTAGAGGATTGATACAGTCACTGGAATTGTAATATATGAACAAGCTTTTCTGAAGAACCCAGCCTCCATTTGGGCATTAAAATAAGTGGCTTGATTTTCAAAACTCCCTAGCTTCCACCATGCTGAGCAATTTTGATTATCTGGCCATAAAAATGTCTCAGTGAGAACTGCTGGGTGCCAAGCACTTTTGGAAATCTGGGCTCAATTGTGGGCTCGGAGCATTTAAGAAACCACTAGCTCCAAATGTAAATAGCGGTTGCATGAAGCAATGGGTGAGAGTCCTAAGAAGCATGTATGTGTCCCAAAGTATGCACATTTTCTTAGTTTCCCTTAAACACTCTAATCTGCATTCTCCTTCTGCTCATTACCATGTAAAAAGACATAATCATGTTGCAAATCTTTCTCCTGAAATAAAAACAAACCTCAAAATTAAACTAAACTGTGTCCTAAATACTTTCTGCCTCAACACGTAGTCTCTCAGGAAAACTATGATGACGCTCCTTAACAATATTCTGTCTTCATCTAAATGACACAGGATGGTGCCAGTAGAGGATAAACTTAATTACCAAGGCAGGAGGAGCCATAAAGTCTTTAAGAGCTAGATTATGACAGACAGTTCATCACACATCTGAAAGTGACACTGTCTTTCCAATCCCACTGGAAAAATAAATACACAAGAAAGGAGCAATACAACTCAAAACAGCAAACACCCGCACCTAACTCATAGCAGTTAAGTGCATGTTTTCGAGACACCACCACGCCCTGTGCCATTGCTGGTTTTACCTACCACGATTGCCTGGATTCGCTTTCCAGGCAAAGTTACCTGCTTGTTTCAGATACCGACTCGCCACAGCCCAGCTCCTCTGAACAGACCTGGTAATGTCAGTGCTGACGTTTAAAAACTGTCTTGGCCATCACCACTCCTTCAGTCCCTCCTGTGACTCTCAGCACACATACCCCACCACGCTGCTTAATGCTCTTCAGGAAGACTTTGTGGGACACTGCTGTTTTGAGGCTAATTCACACAAGTGCCCCAAGTTTTCATGGAGGATATCTCTCAGTGATACCTTAAAACTGAGGATTATGCTTCCTAGAGCTTCTGAAAATCCAGGATGCGGGTTGTAAGACCACTCTGACTAGCAGTGCTGCTTGGGGAACACTAGTATACACTGATGCCCAGAGAAGAACCAATCACAGAGTCATTTCAGCAATAATTTATACCATTGGGTCTGTTCTCCGCAAATATATTTTCTGCTGGAAAAGGTGTGTTTGTGGGTAAGGAAAATGAGGAGTTGTGCTCCTATACATCTGTCCAAGTGTCTGTTCTGTCAGCGTAGCCTTACTGATAATGATAAGGATCTTCCGACTACGTAACCAAAGCAGAACAGAAACAGATTCAGGTGATCTAGATGACCAACTGCATAAAAAATTGTGAGTACTCAAGGAAAAAAGTCTCTGAAAACTGTGAACAGCTCCAAGCTCAACTACATACATATGCAACATTTTTTAGTATTTTCCAGTAACAGGCATAATTATATAAATGCTTATGGAATATTTATAGACAAAATTTGCCAGCGCTATGTCATCATTTTTCTTAAAAACAGTTTTTCCATCTCAATTCACAGCTCTGTTAACAATAATGTTGTACTTCATCATCTTTAAGAATTAAGAAGAAAATGAACAAATACCAAGTGATTCAGAAAGCTCCAAGGTAAAAAGTTATAGCCCCTTTACGAAGAGGATAACTTCTACTAATCCCACATGCCAGTCATTTTCATTTTGTAAAAAATAAGGAGTTTGAACTGTTGCTCCGTGCCCCACGGGACTCTGCATCTTTGGACAGATGCTGCTAATCTCAGTGGTCAGGCCAGAATCACAAAAAGAAGTCAAACACCCCACACAGACACAGCTTCATTAAACATTAAATTAAACTGGTATTAATTAGAAAAGCACTGGTTAGTAATTTAACGAGAAAGATGGACACATAAAAGAAGGTAGAACAGGAAGACGTAAAGAAAAAGACATGAGTGCTAAAAGAAAAGAGTGGCATAAACATTTTCTTCAATTGCTTTTCATGCTCTTCAGAAGGGAATACACAATTCAATGAAGTAACATTTGAACAAAGAGGGTATTTTTGTTCCAATAAACGCTTCATTTCCCTCAAATCTGGATGGCAATGCTTCCTCTTTCAAAAGTGCCTCGTATTGATTCATAATAGTTAATCCCCTCATTTTTAGGTGACTTTGCGGAAGCGGGGGGAAAAATCAGGAAAAAGGGTTTTGTTTCTTATTTTGCTTTCCTCACTGTTATCTGAGAGCTTATGAAAAGTACATTCTTACCTGTAACAAGATTTCCAACAACTCCAATTTAAATGTGCTAGTGGAAATGCTGGAAAAAATGGCAACTTTTACATGTGTGAATGCTTCTAAATTAAAACAATGAATCTTTTGTTGTGAAAGCTTTGGCTGAGGTTTATTTGCTCCCCTCTCCTCCACCCTCAAGTCCCCTGCCTCTCCTCCTCTTCAGGTGCTTAAGAAATCAAGTGGCTGTTTTGTGCTTCAGTGTAGTAGCTCGTAAGGCAAATGGATCAGATAGTACAGATTATGCCCCTTAGGCTTTTACAATCCAAAACAATTTTTCCTTTTTAACCGTATAAACCAAACGTTTCTTCAAAGCACAACTATTATTAAGCTCCACCAACCCCTCTCATCTGTATCAGTCAGAAAATAACTCTCATATACCAGAAGAGGATTGGTGCGCTCCCACTCACCAGCTTTAATTAGGATGAGGAAACTGTCTGAAGTTCAAGTGTGCAAAGCATTTGGAAATTTTCTCTTACTAATGCTGCAAACTGTGCACAGTAAGGTCTGCTGGATAGAAAGGGCTCCTAGACAGCAATGTGCACTTCTGTGCAGAGTGACTCTGCAACACGCCTGAATGTGCTCCACAATCAATGGCAAGCATGCGCAGGCAGCCTAGCGTGCGGAGAATGTTCGGCTTCTTCCGTCTGCTCCGCTCAACTGCCCAGCGTAGCACATCCTACACGCGAGCACAACACGGCAGCTGCCTCTCTGCTACCTGTGAACGTTCAGCAACAACAGCAAAACTACAATTCCAGCAAGGCTGGTGAATGTCAGGAAATCCTGGGCAAACAGGCAGAGCACGAAGCCCCTTTCTATTTATAAACAAAATTTCTGGACAAGTCAGATATACAGTAGCCCACACTTGCAGTCATATGCCACAGATTACAAATGGTCACCACTGAAAAAAAAGGAGCCCTTGGCAACCCAGGACTAGATGGTCCTTGTGTACTGTTTTGTCAAAAGTAAACCTACCGGCATTCTGCTCCATTTTGCATAAACAGACAGATTTTCACAATGGCTAAGCTGTCATTTAGGCTCCAGAGTGACTAGACAGATCTGGGCAATGAGCTAAACCTGCCTGTCTTGGATAGGGAAAAATATTTCTTTGCCTAGGTGAGAACTGAAACCGTCAGAAAATCTGCCCTCAAATGTACTTTGTTTTGGTGCAAGACAAAACAAATCCTTCTGAATTAGGCCTGGTTAGTATTAGTTCATCTTCCAGCTTCTACTGGACCAGAATTTTCAAGGTAAGTCATCAGTATGGACTCATTTTATAAATTGATTTTTAGCAGAGATTAGCTTTTCTCACCTCACCGCAACTTCTCGCATTGAATTGCACTGCAAATCCCATAAAAGGTAAAGGATTGAGAAATAAGTCTTTGAACCATTATGTATTCTTCCAGCTCAGCGGTAACTATTATGTTTTATCCTAGAAGTAGCTGCGTTTCAGTAGAGAATGACAGAAGGTACCTTATATAATCCCACCCTATACAGAGTGGTTACAGTGCCTTCTCAGGGAAGAACTCTCAGAAAGCAACAACTCTCACAATGGCTGAACAAGCTGCGAGCAGAACGCTGCCGAGCTCCTTACCCCTGCCACGCTGAGAAGACTTACTGAGACAACAAAATTCCCACTATTGCTCCCAGCATTAAACATCACACAATTCCAGTAGATTTCTGGGAAGATGAGAAAAATAGAAGAGATATTTTCCCTCTTCCCCATCTGTGCCCTTTAGCTTTTCTCACTAACTTCTCCCACATGCAGACTCTGCTGCTCCTGGGCCCACGGCGCTCGTCCGACAGCCCTTCCCATCCCGGCTGGGTCCCCTTCGCATTGTCGCAGGGCAAGAACCATGAAACTACGGGGAGCTGAACCTGCAAATACTTTCTGTCACAACCGCATATCAATACACACAGAGATTTTGGGTTGGTGTTTCATTTCGGCTTTTTTAAACTTAGGTGCACTACTCAACAGAAGGCTTTACGGGCAAAATTATTTTTCGCACCATCAGTGCAGTCATGCCTGGATCACTAAAAAGCATCAAATGCACGGGGAAGTGACATGGTTCTTAAAACATCCTGGTGTCGATGTGTTTAATTCCTTTTAGGTCCGTTTCATTTTTATGCCAAGAAAGCAAGAAATGCAGTTATCTCTGTATATTTTTTTCATCCCAGACATGCTTGGTCAGAGTCACAGTCCTGAGAATGCTTCTACATTTTCTTTTAAAAGTTGTATTAATACTTATTAATAATAAATGTTATAGAATTATATGCAGTATTAATTACAGGCTCATTGTGGGCGCAAAAGAAACTTTATGAGAAGTGCTATATTTATGTATGGACACTGCTGACAAGCAGAGATAAAAAGACAAAGCTGTTTTTAGTGCTTACAGATGATAATAATTGTGAACATACATGTAACACGAATGCACGTGCCTGTATACAACACGTAGAAGGAATCAGTCCCTTCTGGCCGCTCATCAGCATGATCATCAAGGGACTTTTCAGGACATCTTTGGAGTTCTTTATAGCACCTCCATTTCATCGTCCAAAAATACAAATTCTGTCCAACCACCAGCAGCCTTCCAAAATTTAATCAGCTATGCATTCATTCAATTTCAGTGTAGAAGACTCCAGTTTATTCTGATTTTCAGTCCTGCATCTCAGACTACATTAATCTGCTCATTTTTCATTACATACACAATTATTAAAAAGTTTAATCTTGGAAATACTCCATGTAAATGTTTCCGAAAAATAAAAATTGAACATTTCAGATTTCAACTGCAGCAGAAAAAAAATCTCTCAAACTGTTTTGCTTCTTTTAGTGTAGTTGTTCTTCCAAACTGTACTGCTTTCTTTGTTGCCTATTATGACAAATGTTCCTAAGCAGGATTTGTAAAGCTATGCATAATATTTGCAAAGAAAAAAAGAACATGAAATGTGAATTTGCTTTAAGTCAGCCAAAACAAACACCTAGATAAATGCTGAAGTATTTTGTGCAGGGGAAAAAAAAAAAAAAAAAAAAGGATTTTGAATCTGCTCTAAATATCCATGCATTTAAAAAATATATTTATGTACATATGATCCTATCTTGCTTCAATTGTTTTTAGAGACAGCAACATCGTCTGCATTTAGCTTCCAGCAAACAGTTGCAATGGATTTTTAGTGTATATTCCTTTCTATCTATTTTTGAACACTGCAAACATTGACGATAACTTTGAATTTGATTTCCTCTGTCACTGGCTTTTAACCTGCGAGAGAAAGGAATATGAGCCCTTCTCTCTTGTGTACTTTCATGATTTGAGATATATGGAGGCAGAGGGTCTGTTTAATAGGAAATTATTTCCTAGTATTTTCTGCCTTGCTTGGATTTCCTTTCTTTCTAGTATTTTTAGATCCCAAGATAAAAAAACTCTTAGTTTATTTGTGTTGTAAGACAATCCACCAAATAAAGCACGGATCACTGGGAGACTTTCTTCAATGAAAGGTCCAGTTTAACTGGTTCACTTTTAATTTAATGAATGGCTCTTTCCCTCAGACAAGAAGAAACCGCCACAGACATTTACAAAGACACAAAAGCCAACACTGGGCTGTTTTATGTTAGTTTCTTTTCTTAAAACATTTGTTTTTAACTTGAAATGTTCAAGGCAGAACTTGCAGATACAAATCCTTCCCCTTATAGAAACAAAAGTGTTTATATAGCCCACGGTAAATAAACCCTAATTAAATGTATCCATCAACTGTAGTTCTTTTATTTCATTTATTATTTGTTTTCAGAATCTAAGATAATGTTTGATGGAGACTTAAAATTAAATCTTATTCATATATCGATTTTCATTTCTTTAGAATGTTGCACACACTTTTCTTCTTTAGAAATCCAGCGTTTCTGATATATGCAGCTTCTTACTACTAAATCCAGTACAACCTTCCGCCCTGCTTGGAAGTATTTTCACATAAAGCATAACCATTTTCTGCCATCAATTGCTGCCTTTAGTTTAGTCCAGCTGGTAATTATTGCGTATTTCTACAAAACATTATTTCCTCTTTTCCTCCTCCTCCAAAATCAAAACGCAAACAGCTCAGTGAACACAACAGAAAGGAAAAAAAAAAAGGGAAGAAAAAAGAGAGAAATGAGAAGAAACAAGAAACAGGCCACCTAATACAGTCCAGAATTTTTTTTTTTTTTTACTGTTTTTACAGAGGTTTACGGGGAAGACGGAAAAATTCATACTTTGTTTTCTGCCTTTCTAGCGGTTTGCGCTTGTTGCGGAAACCGAGCACTACAACCAGCGAGCAGAGCGGGGGGGTGCGGAGGGAG
>VZZY01004577.1:429628-441434 GCA_013400335.1 Eurystomus gularis
GGGGGGGTCTCAGAGTTTAACCTTCAGCATGACAGGCTTCCCAGGACTTGGTAAAACTCTTGTGCTTGATGGTGACATAGGCAGGGAAAGTGCTGACCGCGGAAAGAAGGGGCTGGGGCAGTCGTGTATGATCATTAAAAAACATCCAGTGAGTAAAACACTGGTCGTCATCTCTGTCACTTCACTACAAGCCTGACCCTTTCCGTGCGGTTTCAAACCTGTGAAATTTAGCTAACTTTCTGTATAACAAACATATCTAACAATGTGGCGGACTGTAAGGACCCCGTGTATTCTTTCATTACTACATACAGTGTCTTCAGGGGTGCAAACCAGAAAACCAATCATGGCACTTTTCAGATCTCCTGATCCCAAGCCTTTCGTTTATCTGATAAAAATTCCTACAGAGGCAGAAAGACTTCATTATCATGTTTCAACATTTTAAGATGTATAATTAAGCACAAATTTAGGCCAACATATCGCGCAGTTTGTGCTGTCGTACAATTTCACCGTTACCACATTCACTGTTTGTCTTGATATTGTGTAAAATCCTCCTTCCCAAACCATTTTCTCGGGTGAAAACAGACAGAAGTCCCTCACAGCAGGAAATAACAACTGTTTGAGTTTTAAATCACGTTTCTTTTCAATGCTAAAGAGAATACTAGCCTCAAGAATTCTTTAGTCAATTGGATATTTCATGTGATTCTCCTATTTCTGATAATTTTATCCTCTACCATATAGACTTAAAGGAAGTTTAAAAGTGCATTAAATAAATCTAGTATTTTAACATTTGGTATTTCAAACCTTGCTTACCAAACTCATCTGCACAATAGTCCTAGTGTCTCAGAATGGGAACCTGTACAAATACTGTGTGTCCTTGGGGTGTGTATATATATATACACACATACACACACATATATATATGTCTTTGTCCCGCTATACAGGACAGCTCAGTGCAAAACCCATTTGTGCTTACAGTACTGCTTTTTAAAGAATCTGTAGAACTTGAAACAAGGTTTAACTCAGCACAGACAGAGGTGGCTGCCTTGTACGTTATCTGAAAAGTTAAAAATGTAGAAAGACACGCATACATGAAAGTATTTCAAATTGTTGATAAACTCATGAAGCAGAAAACCCTCAACTATGTCAGGTAAAAGCCACCACAATTTGTCACTCTCACAGGTACACGTATACGCAACCGGTAACCACCTTGGGAGCACGATCTACGTTTTTCTTTCACACCCAGCAAGGAACAAGCGTCCTGTCCTTCAGTTCTTACACAACCAAGAGCTCCATTTCTTACACACACCTTCCAACTGACCACAACAGCACCTGGATCTAACCTAACCTGTGTTCTGGTAAGAAGACAACAGGTCTTACTCTGATCTCACACCATCTGATGGCACAAGTTTCAGGCAAGTTCTGTACTTCCTAAATCTGCCATGAGACAAAAAAAACCAACTCACTCAGTGACACTAAATCTAGTAAAAGCGGCCTAAAATCCTGAAAACTAGAAATCGTTTGTAAAAAACACCTTTAGTATGTGTTTGAATGAAAGATACTGCTCCATCGGGAGGAGGAATTCTTTGGTCTCCAACAGTCATTTAAACACTGGCTGGTAATTGCAAACTGAAGGAGCTTTACTCAGCTGGAAAATACAGGAGGAGATTTTTGTAAGAAATTCTTCTCAAATTCAGATTCTACTTCCCCAAGAGCTAGTGTTTTGGCTGCACACATAAATTATGTTTGTATATATTACAACATTCTGGAAAATGTATTTGCCCCCTCTTGGAGGAAATTAAAGACAATTTTTTAAGGTTGTGACACAAACCAACAAAAGCCAGGAAATGCAGTGTTAGGACTGACGTTGAGTTCTTACCTCTCTCATCATTGTGCTTTCTCCCCACAAAATGTACTTACAATAGTGTGAGGCAAGTAGGGAATATCAGCCTTAACTTACATTTCCTGACTTCTTCCAGCTGGTGTCTAAACCCTCATTGTTGTTTAGGCATAACCGAGCCCTTTTGTGTTTCACGTTTGTGGTGTGCGTGCATAAACACAAAATATATCTAATTATGAAGACAACTAAAAGAGTGAATAAGCAACTTTTTGGTGTGTTAAAAAAAAAAGACAAATCGTGGGTTTATTTCTGTGCTAAGAATGTGGAAATAACTAATAGGGATAACTACCAAAGAGAAATAAGCTACTTTCAGTCGTGAATGCTACACAATGCCCTGTACTATTTCAGCATTCAAAAGGCACCAATGCAATGAAAAAAAGAAGGCCTCAATTCTCTCAAGATTTTTGTGTAAGAGCACAGTTGATAAAACATCCAGGTACATTTGAAGCATTTTGTCTGAAAGCAAGCAAGCAAGCTACAAAGGGAAAAAAGAAAAAAATGGACAGTCTGAATGCTACTACTATTAGTTTAGTGCTTAATACTTCAACAACACTGAGTGATGAAAGACCGAACATACAGGTTTTCTCCATGTTGATTCTCTGCAAGATCTTTTGCATATTTTCTTCAGCAAAATGTTTAAACTTTAACTATATTTTAGCATTTGAAGCATGATATATGTGCATGTAAAACTTCCCAGTGTGTACATAGTTATTCATTAAAACAAGCTTTATGGCACTCGCAGTTTATTTCTGCATTTTTAAGGTGCACGCAAAAAGCTTTTTTTTTTTAAATGCATTTCAGTTGGATTTCATTGAATGTGTTGTACACCTTGACATTTTCGGTACTTTAATGGGGGTTTTCTTAGTTACAAAAACGAAGGTCTTGAAAGAGAGGTTTAGGTGGGGGGAAATCCTTTTAGAAAAAGGCGTGGGGGGGGAAAGGCGGTATGGGTAAAAAGACTTTATTTTCTAAAGCTCAAATTCCAAAGGAGGAAGACGGGGAGAAATAGGAACTGAAACTAATTTACCTGCATTCCTTTGTCACTGCTTGGCCCTTGACTAGTAAATGATTCCTTTCACTAGCCAATAAAACCAAATCAAAAGCAGGCTTAGGGAGCAGAGGGGGAAGGGGGGCAATAGAGTAGAAGAGAGAATCAACTTAAAACTTTGACAAAAAAGAAAAAAAGGGAAGAAAGCAAACTCTCTCCTCTCGCTCTCCAGAAGCAATCAGGAGCTGTACGCCTGACTCCAGCTAACTTCCCAGCATTAGCACAGCACAAAGACATTCTCTACCTGCTTTCTTGCAGCACTGGCTAAGGTTATTCCATTGTTCCACGGGACAGATAGAGTTGTTTTTGTCTCCATTTAATGCTGGTCCCGAAGCCCTGCCAATTTAGGTACAGTGGAAGGCCTATACAACGGCTGCAGAGGGGAACGATAGCCAAGAACATGTTTGCTCTGCACCAGCTTGGTGCCTGAGCAGTGTTATCTCAGAGACCTGGGAAACGTTCACTGTGAAGAAGTGCTGTACGCACATGACAGAAGCACTCAAGAGCTCTGAAGAAGATGAGAGCCTTCTACTGCTGGACACTGTGCAAACATAAGCAGTGGTAGCTTCTGTCCCTAGAGAGCTCTACATGCTAGAGAAGCAAGACAGAGCTTAGAGAAGGATGTACTGACAGGGTCAATTTTTCAGAAGTGCCCACATGTTTAAGACATATGCAAGTCCACTGGAAGATACTTAGAATTCTGAATTCAATTTTTACTCTATTAATCATTTTTAATAAATAATGACTGTTGGTAAAAGGACAAGTCCTTCACAACCAGACTACTGAAAGTGTGATATAGAGACTCTCTGTTCTTGAAACCACCAAATCATATTTTTAGCACCAAAGGGGCTTCCCTAGAGCCAAGTATACAGCATTTTTCTGAACCAAATGCAGATCCCACACATCCCCAACTGGTAGTGGTGATGCTAAATAAAAGTCATCAGGTACAATCACAAATGGAGACACAGATGACCTACTAAGACAGGTAGCTCTAGACCTCTCTAGGTCAGGCTCATTTAAAATTTTATATATGAATTTTCCAGTATTATCAGTTTGTGGAGAAAGGGCCCAGGGACTGCAACTCACCCTTCTCAGATGGGAACAAAGAAGATGACCCAAGTGCTCTAGCACTATACACATGTAGTACTTGATCAGCAATCACAGTGCTCTACACAGCAGCAAAGCCAGAATTAGGAGGACTGTGAACCATACAAAGACATGTCAATCAGCAGCAGAGTGGAAGATACATCAGATTTTACTGAGATACCAGCCTTAAACACTCTCTGTTTGCCTGTGGTATCTCTACAATAGAGGTAAAGATAGATGGACAAATAAATGCTTACCTACTTTCTTCCTTCCTGAATGTTACTGGGCTGTGCCCAAATTACATTTATTCATCTGCATTGTAGAGGAAAACAACACCCATGTAAGCACAGCCATGTTGTGGTACTAGCTATATTTGTACTGTAAAAGACCCAGCCCTGTCTTAGGGAACTGATGGACTTCCTTCCCCCACGAGCAGGAGAGCTGCCTCAGGAGACCACACCAGTTCTTCTAGCTGTGGTCAATCAGCAAAATCTTTCAACCTTCCTCCTTAGGGAAATGCTAATACCCAAGAAACAGGTTCAGCATCCAAACAGCAGGTTAAGCAAGCATTCTTTGCTTTTCAACTTTCAGTCTTAAGAAACAGTCAAGATTTCTGTCAAACTGTGTGGAGATCCATGCAGAGTACAGTAACTTTATCCCTAGTTAGCACCTAATACAACATATATAAGAAAGAATTCTAAGGCTTCAAAACTTCCCCTTTTATAGGAAGCACTTACACCTAGATACACACCAGCTATTACAATTATTGTTTCCCAGATACTCAAGCAACACAATCACAAACACAGGTGTAGTCTAGAGTGTCTGGCAATGACGTTTAGTATGAGAGAAAGAGTACCAGTTAGTATGCCAGAAGATTTCAGGAGCTCCAAGATAAGATAAAACGAGAGCACTGTACCAGTAAGGACCAATGTTCTGTAATAAGTGGTTCCATTCATAGTAATTCAGTACCAATAGAAAACTAAAACGCCTTGGTGTAGCTAGTCTCTGCATTCTACATGCTGCTCCAAGATGGATGTACCATTACACGCTTATGGTGTGAACAAAAAACACCAGCAGAAGGTTAACAATACGAGCTGTTCTTCAGACATTTATATACACCAAAAGAGCTCCACAATACAGCCAAAGAGCTTTAAAGGCCTCATGTCTTTCAAAAAGGAATGTGAAGAGTTTAAAGTAACAATAACCTAAGTTAGTACGTATGACTTATGCATTGCTTCCTTTGCATGACCAAGGTATTGCTTTGGAAAGTATGTCTGTTCCAGTGCTCGAATAACAGAAAGTAAGAAGTAAAGGGATTTGTCCCATGCCATACATGCTTCTTAAGTCCCAAGCTTGAATCCATTCCTTCAAACCTGCTGATAAACAACCACCAATGTAATATCATTTGGTGCGCGTGCATGCTTCCTCCTTCCATCACTTCCTTCCTCCTGTGGCTATACTTCAGAGACAAAGCTAATCTACAGAAGGTAAAGGACTTAATAAAATAACTATAAACTTGAGCTCTTCCCCTTTCCTTGAATGGGGTTTGTTTCAATGAAAGAATTAAAAAACAAAAAGGAGAAATGACTTTATGGTGTTTTAATGTGTGTGTACAGATTCTAGAAACAAGCTCAAAGCACTAACACAAGTCACAAGTGACACCCTTCAAGTCCCCACTATTTTCTCCGTTTCTCTGAGAGCTCCAAATGCCGTGCAGACAGCATTGCCCTGATTCTTCCCTAATGTGACTCATTACTAGAACCTTTCAAGAACCAGCACGACAGCCACCCAGCTCACACCTATTTTCAGTAGATGATCAGCGTTTCACTCCTTGTGGCTTATTTGTAAAATCCTGGCATGCACGTTCTAGGGAGTCTTTCATGCTTGGGAAAGCAACTTTCCCTGAAACCCAGGGGACTGCCCAGACAGGGGGAGTACCACCGACAACTGCAGACAGACGCCGTGAGTCAGCAAGCTCTGCTGCACAATTACGCACACACTAGACAGGATAAATGTTAGTGATATGGTCATAATTACCAAAAGGTATAAGATCTGACAGTGTCATAAAACACCAGAGACAGTATAGGGAAGCCTGTATGCAGATTTATTCTGAAATGGACAATGCCATCTGCCAGCTCATACATCTGCGTTCCCTGAGATTTCCAATCCGGCTAGGCGAAGCTCTGGATTGTTGACTACCTCAGTCAAACCCCACTGAGGGAAGGCAGCATCCCAGAAGCTCCCTATCCAAGAACAGACTTAAAGTGTTTCAGTGGGGAGTTTCAGAGACTTTCCATTCCCTTGCTTCTCTCTTAACCATCTACCCACTCAGTTGGCACGTCTAAGAATGTTTTTAAGGAAAAACAAAACAAAACAACAAAAGAAGGTTAAAATGGAAGAAAACGTGGAAGATAAATAATGTCACACCTCTTCCTGGTGGCTCAGAGAAACACCTCCCAGAAGTATTAGCTTTACAGTGCAGATGTTAAGAAACAAACAAGTACATTTTTGTCTTCTGTTAGAAGACCTTGACCACACATACACATATGTCAGATATTTGGACACATTTGGAGGAATGGGAAGTAAAATTAACCATTAAAAGCAAATTAAATCAAGTAGGAATCTATGACGTCTGTAAGCCTACCTGAGAGGAGGTGTTAGGAGCTGGGTTCAAACGAAAGCCGCTAAGCCCATAGCAGAGTCGTATGATGTCAATATGAACAGTTGGAGAACCTGGACAGAAGTCAAGAAAATCCAGTGAAAATGCTGGGAAAATCTTGAGATGTTTACTCCAACAAAAGAAACCATCAAAAGATGAATTACACAAGGAATGGGTAAAGTGGCCCAAAAATCTCTACTGAAAATAACTAACTATCCACGGGAAAAACACTGCCCGGACAAACTAAATCAGCCCAGACTGAGATATCACTGTATCAAGCATGGCAGGAACATAAGAAGTCATGCCCCTGTCTTTAAGTATCTGCATTTAAGATGATGAAAATCACAAATGCTGAAGAGCTGGGATGTTCTATAGTCTGTTTGTAGACAAGCCATGAACAAAAACAGGGATGGAAAACATTAAATTAATCATGAAAAAATATGCACTATTACTTATCCTAGCAGACCTCTACAAAGCCAAGAATGTTGTTTTTTTTTTTTCCAAATGCATCCCTGATCACTTAGAAATATTTTTACCAATATGACTGTACAAACATACATTGCTTTCTGCATTCTTGGACACAAACTGGTAAGGTGGAGCTAGACATTCATCAGGTCTAGCTGCAGGAACTTCAGCATATTTAAGGCCTCTAATTTTTCCCACTGAATTCTGAAAACTAAGAGTAGCAAATTACAATGATATTTTGTTTTGTGAAATAATCTTCCTTGCTCTCCCTAATCTCTTTGTCTCCACAGAGTCTATAATTTAATGGAGCAGGATGCTTCAAGATATTGCCAAGGCCATTATCTGTAGCTGTATTAATAAACTTGCCTCCAAGACACGCCCATATTAACATTACCACATGCACGTACCGTCAGACCAATTTTGCATCGAAGGCACACAAAATGCCTCAGCCCCTACGGGCAATGTTTCAAAGCACTACGCAGAAGTAGGTAGGGCATGGCAAACACAGCCATACGCGCATGCAAAAAGCACTCTCAAGTACACAAGAAAGCAGGCTCTGCAACCCATCTGCCAAGCTGCTAAGTTTCCTGGAGCAAGCAAGTCAGCAGGAAGCTCCTCAAACAAGCCAGAGCTGGCCACACAAAAAGTGTAACCCCTCCCTTTGGTTGTTACATTGATAATGGGGCAATCCCTGGCCAGAGGGCTTGAGAAATATGAAGGCAGTAGGAGACGATTTCAAGATCCAGCTCATCAAATACCATAGTGAAATACTGCAGACCAGAGCACAGAAAAAAAGTTATCTCCAGCAGCTTCCCCTGCAGTACATACCCTGATCTAAAAGCATAAAATAGATGATTCAGTGAGACAAAGTCTTCTGAAAAAAGTATAGAACTGCTTTGTCATCCGTAATTTGCCTAATAAATACGTAAGTGCAGAGCTGGTTAATATCGGCATAGACACATCCATCTTGAAAGGGCAGGGAGGTAACCAGTGAGCACCTCTGCACACCTAGGCAGCCAGCCAGCTCACCACCAGTGCGCTTTCTAGGTACCACAGGAACAGGAGATGAGGTTCATCAACTGTAATCAGATCGACAAGAGGAAAACATCATTGATTTCTGCCATACGCTTTTGGTCCGAGTTGCAGTTGCGACTCCTCATTCCCTGAAAATATTACAGCAACAAAATGTTTTGTTTAGACCAACCTAATACCTTTCTAGCCATCATACTCCTACTCTACCCTACTTTCTTCACAGGTGCACACATTAAGCCAGTCTTGGCTTCAGCTAAGAGCAGGATGATTTGCAAACACTCAAGATCTTGTAGCTGCTTCTTCTTGTCTTTTTGCTAATCACATTTGCTCCTCTTGCTGGCTCTTCACATATCCACTAATTCACATCAGAACACTTCACCTCCCTTTTAATGCTTCCTGCAGCGTCTGGTCTGTCAGACTAATGCAAGAGGTAACGCTGACTTTCTCCAACTTCTCCAGGCTGCCTTCCCACAGCCTCTTTTGCTATTGGAGCAGAACCCTGGGACACAGCATAACAGCAGCAAAAGTAGTAACCAGGTAGTTTTTCACACAAACAGAACTGAAAGTAGTAATGACAATTACCTCTATGCCATCTCATATCTGCCTGCTTTCTTTTTGGCTCTATTTTGTCTCTGCATTCTTTAGCACCTTTACAGCCATTAGCCTCCCTGCAGACACTGTCCAAGATGGTAGGATCAGTATTTAAAACACCTGCCTCCTAACAACTACAGAAGAAAAGGTTTCATGAATATGTAGCCAAACAGTCACACAAACAGAAAGATTAGCAGTTATTACCTTCTCTCCTTGAGCTCTAAGAAAGATATTCTGGTTTATTACTAATGCATGAGTCCTATTCTCATCATGTGCCATGCTCCCCCCTGCAATTTTACCCAAGAATAGAAAGAACAAGATCACAGATACTTTATTTTCTCTCAAGAATTCTTAGAAATCTCTCTAGAGAGATACCAGAGAACTGGGGCAAGGCACCACATTAAAATAACCAAGCTTTGGTGTTAGTGTTCATATGGCAAAGGAAGTACCTTCCATGCTTTGTCCTTTCCAGGCCTTCCTTTGAAAATCCTTTCTTTTCTTTAAATAACAAGGGGTAGCAGTCAAGTGAAAGCAAGGGCTACTTGATCCATTGTTTGGCCCCCAGCCAGGTTCTGCTGGTCCCGCTTTCCCTCTCAACCACCCGTTTTTCTAACGTTCCTGTAATTTGGGGAGATTAAGATGTATAGCCTGTAAATTGGCTAAACTTTTCCAGGCTGCTTTAATGAGACTTCATATAATAGGGTTGGCTTTTTTTTTTTTTAATATTTTCCTTAACGTGACCCATATGGAAATAAAAAGATATATTTTTTAATGTATGCTAGATTATGGCCGACGTTTTCCTCAAATTAAAATCCATGCTTCAGCAGCAGCATACATTTTCAATGATGTCAAATATATTTTTTCAGCCAACTGGCTGGGGTCACCCTTATAACTCAAAGTTTAAGTGTGCTGGATAATCAGGAGAACATGTGCGTCTCTGTAGGGCACTGCGGTTGCCTCAGCAGAGCAGCAGTGCCTGCTAGGGAGCACACAGGACCTATTCTATTCCCAGGCACTCATGGCAGGAGATATGGTGTAAGAGAGCGCTAAAGCTCTGCCTCTGAATGAGTTGACAGCCACATGGTTCACAGCAAGAACCATATGGCACTAGCCTATGTCAACATCAAGCTCTTCCAAGCAGAGATCACCAGAATGCAATCACCATGCTCAGCCGTAGACTAAGCTAAAACCACCAGGCACTACCCTAGTGATTGAGGAGATGTCCTTCAAGCCCTATCAACCATCTGTGTTATTGTTTTTGGTTGAATCAATCCCAGTGGAGGCAACCAGACCTAAATAGGAGCTGTTCTTTGCATTGTTCATAGCACGTATGTTTCTAAGGTACTTATTTTCCACCCTAAGAATAAGAATAAAGCAGGAATATTAGCTATAGAATAGCAAATGTTTAGGCTCACTTAAACTGTCTTTCTAAGCCTTTCTTTAAAGCAACTCACACAGCTTCCAGCTATGTCTGAATCAGAATTTAAATTAATTTTGGTTGATATATCTTGATATGCTAAATTCAAACTTGTAGAAATATTTATCAAATGCTAAAGCAAAAGAGAGAACTGTAACGATTTCCATGGAAAATATCTGTTTTCTTTTTTAACAACACTTTTAACTAATAAACACCTGATACTGAAACCACCTCTGTTTGGGAAACCAAAAGAAACACTGGACTTCCAGCTTTCAATGGCTTTTCATCTTTTTTTTTTTTCCTTTTTTTTAGTATTTTCATATTACAGTTTGAGATTAGAAATTGTATTATCATGCAAGTTAGTAAAGTATTCCCATTCCCATCAAAAGGACATTCATTCAGCTTTCCAAAGCAATGTTTTGACTAATTTCATAGCTAGCACAAGAACACAATGATAGTTCAGGAGGGAAAACGAAGACCTTGTCTATAGTTAAAAGCTGCATGAGAATATCGGTATTGGCTAAGCGTGGAGATGGTTACCCCAGTAACCCTAATATGGATGCATTTAAGAAGAGTAAAATAAACCAAAACAAACAAACAAACTGGTCAATTTGCTTACAGTTTACCTTGGGGACCAGAAAATCTTTATAAACCATGTCAACAAAAGGTTCTTGTAAAACAGATGCTGTGATTCAGCGTTACAATTCTATTAGGGTATTTATAGTGGTGAATCCTTTGTAGTTAACACATAAATAGCCAAGAAAACTTCCCTTACAGTTGAACTGGTAGGTCATTTAGATATAGAGGATGATGTTACTTCAACTTGGATTTAAAAAGGTTATGTGATACAAGTGTCGGGCTTCTCCTATAAATCAGTCACACCTGGCTTGTCCAACCCTTCCATCTTCTCATCAGTTCTCTCACCTGGCTCCCACTGTTTAATGTTTCATCACACAAAATATTCATTCTTAGCCCACGCCTCACTGAGCCCCTTGGAGCCTTGCTCTACCACTGTACAACCCTACAAACAATGAAAGTTATTACTAAACAACTACACTAAGAACACATTTTTGGTTGTCCATATTCACAGGTTTCCTGGACAGGCTGGTCCTGCTTCACCGAGGGAAGATAAACCACATGGACCACGTGCCACCAAAGGGCCTCACCATGACAGAGTTTTGTCTCAGCATGCAGAAGACACAGGAGGGGTCGAGGAGCAACACGTGTGAGTCGAAAAGTATAGATCTACCAAGCGCACTTCCAAGAAAAACACCATTTTGATGCAAGCTGTCCACCTTCATAAGCCAAACCAAACACATGGGCAATACGGACCGGGAAAACCCACACCTTCAGGCTTTTTTACCAACATTAAATTGCTTTTCGGAGTCTGCAGTGGCACAATCAAAAGTTTCAGGCCACTTATAACAGACTTCACCAACCACAAACGCACGAAACTCACGTTTGCTCTGAGCCTCCGACCCCGCCCTCACTCACCGGCGCCGCTCCTCCGAGGCCTCCCGCCCGCGCCTGAGCGCACCGCTGCCTCAAGCGCGCCGCCTGAGGGCCGCTTCACCGCGAAGTCGGGGCCTGCGGACTCCTCCGCGCCCCCTC
>VZZY01004578.1:9954-20338 GCA_013400335.1 Eurystomus gularis
ACTACAGGGATTTATTCTTCCCTGTTGGGACCATGTTATATCTGTCTGTCTGCTTGCATGGAAAATGCAACATCATTCCCAGTTGTTAACTTATTCTATAAACATTCACCATCCACTCTGCTCTTCCTGTAGCCTCATTTATACTGCATGCCTAATGCCCTGTATAAATTGGCCTTCTCTGCATACTAATGTGGCATCTTTTTATCATTTTTTTTTAAAGAAATGGGCATAGAAACAGTAGGTACAACCACCTCTGAAGATTTACCTGTGGGCTAAACTCAAAGTATAATGGCTGCATCCCACGGTACCAAGAGCTCCTGAAACAGAAATGGTGAGATGGGAGAGTGGAGAATTAATGTTGGTTTTACCTGTACCATGGGACAAATACTGAGGTCCTGATAGCTTGGTCCTTATGTGGACAGGGCGAAAGGAGATGAGGACTCTGAAAATTAGCTGGACCTGTGCTGAGAAGAGTGCATATTAAAATGCCTCAAGACCTGGCCCCTGCTTTGACACAGAGTTCCTGGTTGTTTATGGTATAGGAATCTGTAGTGGTGCCTGTCTCCTCCTCTGCCCAGTGTCTGCTGCTCCCCATAGACAAAGTGGCAGAGCAGAAGGCACATCTGCTCCGTGCTGCTACAGCTCACAGCCCAGGGTCCTAATACAATATGCAACAGATGCCAGGTCTGGTTTCTGCCGGAGCTGTCCTCTGCTGAGATGCTGGGAGAGGAGGTGGCTTCAATTCTTCTGCTGTCACTATCAAGGCACTTAGCTGTGTTAGAGGGGAGTGATGACTGAAGTTAGTCCTGCATAAATTACCAGAGCTCCTAAGTCAGGACAGCAAAAGATATGTTTTGATGATTTAAGCAAGTAGCTCCAATGGTGAGCTGCCACAAAAAGGAGTAGTGTTGTCTCCTGTCCTTAGCTGTGCGTTTGTACTCTCTCTGCTGCACTAGCGTAGGACTCATAGAGCTTGAGATGAACCACCACATGCAGTTAGTCTGACCAGGTCTGGTGTAGGACCCATGTGGAGTCAGGTGAGCACCAGAGCCATCATAAGAAAAAGGTAGAAAAAAAGGTTTTAACTTCTGCTGTCAAGAAAAGCTGTCCCATGGATCTGCAGTGACAGCTGAAGTCTCATATCCCTATCCCAAACTGCACAGAAACAAAGGTGAAGGTTGGAAAGTAAGAGAGCTGGGATGTGAATCTGGCATCTCAGCATTGAAAATTGTGAGTTATAACTAAAAAAATACAGTTCTCTTAGCTCAGGCATGCACTGACCCTCTGTGTCTGAACAGTAGCAGCACATGTTACATTGAGCCACTCCAAAGGCCTGCTCAGCAATCAGCTGGGTATATTCATAGATGTTAAAGCCCTGAGGACTACTGCAATAATCTGCTTTGACCTACATAACATGGGCTGGAGAAATTCACCCAGTAATTCCTGGAATGAAAGGAATTGTTCTTCCCGGAGTAATTCCATTCAAACTAGGACTAAGTTGATTGTGTGTTTGTGAATG
The DNA here is from genome assembly GCA_013400335.1 of Eurystomus gularis. Taxonomy (NCBI): domain Eukaryota; kingdom Metazoa; phylum Chordata; class Aves; order Coraciiformes; family Coraciidae; genus Eurystomus; species Eurystomus gularis. The sequence continues at coordinate 11,474 of VZZY01004578.1, forward strand.
CTTGTGTTTAGCTATGCATTATGTTGTGGCTCCTTTTAATTCTTTCTCCATCTCCCATTAGTGGCCTTTTCCCTTCTTCTGAATGCGTAAACCCTTGAGGATTTAACAGTATTCAGAGAATGCAAAATTCAAATCTGTGAGCATGACAACTTGAAATATCACCAAAGAAATGTATTTCGTTCACCCCAGAAGACAGAGCCGTAATAGCATGTGTCATACTCTGACCAACCACAGTGAAAAACTGTGGTTTGAATTTCAGATCTCACTTTCAGAACTGCTTGAATAAACATCACTGTTGTTTGGTGCTTGCTTGCCTAGAAACAACATCTAACACTGGCAAAGTTAGCACTGATGCTCCTTGGCATGGGTTTCCTTTATGCAGTGAAAAGGTATGGTCCCAGATACCTTCTGAACACAGTCAGTGCAATCATTTCTTAACATGTGGTTCCTTTATGGTTGGCATTCATGCATCCAGATCAAGGCACTTTTCACCATCTGTCCTGCTCTGATTGTGGCATCGGCTGTCCCATGTCTGCATGAAGGATGCAATCCAGTGGCCCCAGATTTGGGAAACCTCTGCGTCTTCTGCGTTGGCAAGCACCAAGGGATGTACTTAGGCTGTGATTAAAAAAGTATCAGTTTGTTCAGGCTCTGACCACAGATTGTGTGAGGGATGCTTGCATAATGCACTTGATGCTTACATGGAGCAGGCTCCCTCTTTTACAGGGATATATGCTGATTTAAGAAATTATGAGATGGGTGGGGCTATCATTTGTTGCAGGGCACAGATAAAATCCCATTGGGATGGAACCCTCTAGGTAGAAGGATTAGCTACTTGGTGCCAAGGAATGCACTTGTATTGTATGTTTAGGGGGAAAGTCCTCTTTAATATGTGGCATAGGATCTATTGTTCTTTCTTTCACAAGGTGTAAAGCTACCTTTTGGCTTACGCTCACAAGCAGTCCTCCATGTAGATACTGCCCTGCTCCTTCCTGGACTGACAGTCCAGTTCTGTTGCTTCTGCCTTGTCCTTGGTCTTTCTCTGTCAGATAGAAGTGTCTGATGTACATATGATCCACTGAGCAGCAACTGAAGTCCAGAGCAGGAAAGATAACATTATGTTTTGTAGGGTTTCTAGTGAAGGCTCTTGAGCTGAAGAATCCTTTTTACCTAGTCCCTACCTCACGCCAGCCCTGAGACAGAGGTCCTTCCTCTTGTGTGACCCCACATGATGGATGCCATCTGCCAATGACAGGGTGCAGAAATCAACAGGTAACTCACATGCATCTCTCTCCAACCTCCTTATAGACCTTCATTCCACAAGACGTCCCCAACACTGAGTGTTTGCCCCCTTCCCATCCCTGACTTCAAGCTCTGCAACGTTCTACTCCTGCATTGCTGCTGTCATTGTGTGAAAGTACTGAGAACTAGGGATCCAGCACAGGCCTTTCTGCTCAGCAATGCAGTGTTACAGTGGGGTCAACCAGCCTGGCCCTTGTGTGTTGTTTTATAAATACATCCTCTAGTCACCAGGTCAGCCACATAAAGACTTCTTTCTGAAATATGGGAGCCTGACAAGTGCTTAGCAGACGGCCCGACATCCTGAATCCGGTCTCTGTGAGATTCTCCTCTCAGCAGCGCCGGCACACGCTGTTCTGATGGTGTGGTGCCAAGTGACTTCTGGGTCAGTGCTGATCTTTGGAAATAAGTCTCAGTGGGGGACTGATGACAGAGTTCTTCTGACCTGAGGGGAATCGGTAGGAGGAAGGCACCAGACGTGGAGCTGGTCTGCAGGGGAGGGGAGAGGGGAAGGAGGGGGGGGGAGGATGGAAGACAATCGACTTGAATATTAAGTCCTCTTGAGCCAGGGAGCACGGTGAGGCAGCTGAGCCTTTAGCGCTCTTCCTCACAGGCTGCTTTCCAGGGAAGGAAAACAGCTTTAATGTGCTAGAACAATCCCAATTTGTGTTTGAAAGCATATGTTTGCGCTGGGAATCCAGCAAATGGCACTGCAGTGCTTAACTAGTAGGTCAATGCTGTGGACAGGGAATTCATCTCTGCTTTAGGTGCGGAGAGTTTATCTACACAGATTTATGCTGTCGTGGCGGTACCGAAGAACAGCATTTGCATGGCGAAGGCCTGGAGGATGCTGGTGCTCCATAAGGCTTACCTGTACCTGCCCCTCACTCTGAAAGCTGACAGAGTTTGTGGGAACCACTTTGCCTCTTGCTTCATTTACTAGGGAACTGCTTTTTTCTGAAACAAGGGACCCTCCTTCTGCCTGGCCTGAGGATACTGGTTGGATTCAGCTCTAACGTTAAAGAGCTATTGGTTAAACAGGTGAAAAGAAAGCCACTTGATGGCAATATTAGCAGCTGTGCCCTCAGGCAGGAGTCTACACTCCCTCATCCCAAAACTACTGAGGGTATGTAGATTAAAGTCTCAGGGGTCTTGTTATTATGACAGATTTGGATGTTGCACAGTTTTTGTTGCTTGAGACCTGTGGTGTCCTCAGGAGGGAATAGCACATAACAGTTTCCAGGATGGGACCCTGTGTATGTATGCCATAGGTGAACAAATGTTGCAATCATAATGCATAGAGTAAATTCACCCTTCACCCAGCTGCTGCCTCCCTGCCCCTGATGTGGTCTCTGTGGTCTCTCCTCTTTCCTACAAACCAGAGCAATTATTTACCTCAGTTTCTCATTTGCATCAGAATGACGCTACAAATGGTTTCTCAAAAGGGAGAAGTGGAAAGGTTTAATCTAAGGTGTGAATTATGTTAGGCCAACCAACAACACAACCTCCATCTTGACCTTATTGTTTATTTTCAACTAGACTCATTTTGGTTTGCTCACTTAGGTACAGCCTCATTTGTGACAATAAGCAAATGTTTATATAGGGTATTTTTAATAAGCAGGCAAAAACTAGTAGGTTTTTTTAAAAAAAGAAAAAAAAATACAACACTGTATCTTTACTGCTGAGAAAAAAAGATGAGGTTATGCTTCCCCTCACATCCTATGTGACAACACAGTACAGCACTGTATGCAGAAGCACAGAAAAGTAGTAACTCTTTATTATTCCTTTACTCTCCAAATTATCCCTAACCTCATCCCATAATACCATCCTTTACATTTAAAAGTGCGGTACGGGAGCTGATTCTCAGCAGTTCCATAAAAATTGTAGGTAGAGACAATCTGCTGCAGGCAAGACAAGGAATAGGTTGTTCTCATTCTTTATCTGATTTACCCAGCTACTTTTCTACGTAAGATGAGACAAGGCAGGAGTTTCTTTCACTTCTCATAGAATGGAGAAAGCATCCATTGCTTAATGAAGAGTTTGTGGCCATCTCCACCTTTTCCTCCCTTGAACGCCCCCTGAGTATGTACTGGGGAAGACCTTTAGGGGAAACATCATCCACTGGCAGGAGTGAGATTTGCACTGTTGCTTGGTTGCTTCAGCAGAGGCAGAAAGCAGAACATCAGAGATGGAGTAAGATGTTATGTCTAAAATCTAAAGTGATGCTATTGCGTCTCTCTTGGCAAGACCTCTCCACAGAGATCAGGATAGTTGTGTTACTTTGGGATACTTGGAAGCCAAAATTGTAGCTTTGGCTTCAAGTGATTGATGAGTTTGCATCTAGCACACTAAACCTCCTTAACTGCATAGTAGGTTTTAAAAAGTCCAGGCCAAGTCCCATCATGCCATGGGAATACACTAGTTGAGAGTCAGGGAGAGAGTATTTAATCCCAAGGCTTGAAGGCCTGGCAATGTCTACTCCCAAACTTATTAGTCAGACTTGGAGTTACTTGTGTTTAGCACTAAGAAAGGTGCACTGAGACCTGATCAGCTTCTTCTTGCTCCATCCCGTAATGGGAGAACAAGGGATGACTTGGTGAAATTAATGGCTGGTAAATTTAGAATAAATAAAAAGAACCACTATGCCGTGTGCCAGTCCCCTGTGGGATTTACAGCCACAGGAGGTCATCCAGACAAATACTGTGGCTGTTATTATTAAAACAGGCTAGATAATTTTATTACCATTAATAACGTTTACAGTTATGTAAGCTGAGATAATGAGGCTAATCAAATCTCATGCTTCAGGGCGTAAACTGATTGCCTGCAGGGGTCAGGAAGAAGTTTCTTTTTCCCCACATGCAGCACTGCACAATTGACTAAGTGCTGTGTGTGGGGGAATTGCTTTTACTGGGACACCAGCACATCAGCTACCATTGGAGTGGGTGACTAAAGCCCAGTGGCATGGCAGTTCCCTCATCCACACCTTGCTGTCATCTCCTCTTCTTCCATGTGCTCCTGTTGTCTTGGTGCTGACCCCATCTCCTGGCACATCTCTTCTTCTCCTTCCTTGAGCATCCTCTGCATCCTCACCCTGCATCCCAGGTTCCTGCCACTGCCTCCACCTCCCTATTTCCACGCTATCTTCACTTTCCCACCTCCTACACCACCCACACCTTGCCTCTGCACTCTGCCACAAGCTCCAACACTCTGGCTGGGAGCCTAAGCTAATAAGCCTGGCTCAATTTGTCTGAGTCTCTTCAAAGCTGGCCCTTTATGGAGCAAAATGTGTTTGCGTAGGGTCTAGAGTTCATGGTACAGGTTGTGAACCCACGGTATTTCCTGCAGTTTCTTTGCAGCTTTATTTTAATGACTTAGTGCATTCCATGGTAACATGCAGCATCCTCTGATGAAAGTTTTTCGTACGCAACCTCACAAAAGCAAGGGCATGTTCACTGAATGTCCAACGAAAAAAACATTTATTTCTTGATACACAGAAAGACTCTGAGGAGTAAGGAGAGGAGATAAGTAGTCAGGGAAGTGCTTTTGGATGTCTCTTCTGGGAAACAGGTGACAATAAGATTTGTGTCATTGTTATTTTAGGAGAGATGGGGAAAGGAGAAGCGAGGGAGAAGGTGGCATCTAAGTCACATGCCGTGTTTGGGATCTGCAGTGATTACTCATGCAGATATCTGTGCTGGCATCTGACAGGCAGACGAAAGGGCTTTGGGCTTGCAGTTGTGAGTAGATAAGATCAAGCTCCAGGTGAAGACGTTTGAGGTCTTCACTGCACTGTTATCAACTTTGCCAAAGCAGCTCGGTGCCTTATAGCCCCAGGAGCAGCTCTTCCTTCCATGTTCCAGGCAGAGAAGGGTGTGATGTGGCTGACTATGGCCAGGGCTGCCTCTGTAGCATGATGGTCCAAATTCTTCAGCTGCCTAACGTGATGAGTAATTATTAGGCCCATCTTCTTAAAAATTCAGTGACAGCCACTAGATCCTCTGATTTCCACTTTAGATGTATAAACAGGCTAGATGAGAGCTTGAAAGACTGCTAAGAAAGACTTTTGTAAAGTACACTTGTTCCTGCTGCCTGAGTTGAGATAACCTCAAGGCATATACAGAGCTATGTGCATACTTGCTTTCTTCAGCCAGAGCCACAATAACACATTTTCTTCCTTACACATCCTTCCCAGCAAACTCAATTTGGCAGGGAAACTACCCCATGCTAAATCCCCCACACAGATTTTGTCCCTGAAAGTACATGAGAGATGATAGTGAGATGCACATTTTCCTCCTCAGCCATGGGCACACCCCTATCACCTCCAGGATTCATATTCACCTCAAACAAATTGGGAAGCTGCCAGGCTTCGTCGAACCCTGTCCTTGACGTAGCAGGACAACCTGTCGTGTGTGCTTTGAAAGGGTCTCTAATATAGACACAACATGGGGGTGACCTCGTCACTGAGAAAGTCTTTTATTGAACTGCTATTTATTAATGTAGACAGATGCACAATGCACCTTCCAATACCCCTTTCTAGCTGAATGCACTGAAAATTACTAGTGCTTTATGTAACTCCATTGGGGGCCACTGAGATTTCAGTTTTGCAATTAACTGCTATAATATATATGAATAAAAATATATTATGGAGATGGATTTTTTCCCTCTTCCTTTTTAATTAATCCTTTCTCCCTTACATTTATCTTGCTAACCTGCCTCTACTGCATCCATAGCAGATTGCCCTCATGTCTGGGCTCACCTGAGTTGTGCACCTCCCAGGCATGCTACAGCCAGTCCTAAAAATCTGAAATCCTAGAATCATTTGCTGGAACTGTAGATGTGAGACACCGTATTCTGAAAGGGAGTGATGGTCTCAGGCATTATTATCACTCACCTGGTAGAATGTTTTTCTTCCTCTTGTCCAGATATATCCTTGGGATAGAGATTGTTCTGACAGCTGGCATACTTTGGAGGATTTTGTGCAAGATCACCCTGTAAGAAACCACTACTTGCTTTAGTAGCTAAAGTTTCCCAATTAACACAGATATGAGGTTCAATCTTGATGCAGTGGGGCTAATTCTTAAATATTTTAAAACCAGATTTGGTTTTAAGATGCCTTGATTTAAATTTATGGTCCCCTTTCACACATAAAATGGTGGATACAGGATTTTACACACTGAAAATTGGGCTGAAAAGCAGCAATGCTTGCTTTAGAATTAGGAATTCGGGGTGACCTGGAGGGGAAAGTTATCCTCTCTTAAAAACAAAAACAAACAAGCAAAAAAACAAAAAGCAGAAAAAAGTTGTTTCATAGAGCTGGGGTAGACTAGAGACTTACCATAAGCAGCAGTAGGGTGTAATTGCCCCACTGCAACCCCTCGGTAGGCAGGCTAAACTGCTTTTCACAACAATGGTATTTACTCTAATTTTCAGCTCCACTGGTGCAAATACACTAGAGGTTGCACTGTTGCTGCTATCCTGATGGCTGCTGAACAGATAACCTTTCCCCCCATCCTCCCCAGGACAGAAAATACTCTTCACATCCAACTATACTGAAAGCACCTTTTTTTACAAAACTATCTTTTGAGAAGTTCACTGGAAGATTAAGTACCTTCTTCTGCTCCCACCCTCCCCTCTTTATATTTTTATCACTCTGGATGGCCCAACCTTTCCCTCTTAAAGCTGTGCTCGGTGGTAGTATAAAACCGAGATGAAAACACAGAAGCACCGAAGAGAGCAGCCAAGTTAGAATTTAGGTTGCGTCCTCTGAGCTCTTTTTCGGAATACTGAAGGCTTAATTTGTTGTTTGAGCATCTCCCATATTTATAATAATACCCTCTATTAAACAACATGCCGTTAGCCATAATTTCCTGTGTGATTTACATATTTATTATTTTTATTTTTATATATATACAGAGGATGATTTTTTCTCTCAGAATCTACCTCTCTCAGATGGCTGTAGTTGTTGCATTATTATTTTTTTCCATCCTTTACCAAGTTATTAGAGACAGATTGCAGGTTTTATTGTTGCTACTTTTTTAATAGGGTGGCCTTGCTAAAGATGGGCAGAGTGAAAATGGGTGCAATGCAGTAAACCTGGAATCAACACAAGGAACCCAGAAGGTCTGCTAGGTTCTTGCCTCATTAAGAACTCCATATCTGCTCACTGACTAACCTTGCAAATGAGTTCACGCTCAGTAAAGGAAATTGATTACTTTCCATTGCAATTAACATCTGGTCCTGGGTCAGATCATTAGGATAATTTGTTATAGAAAAAACCAAAGAAGCTAGCTACAGGGTAATAAAGTTTCTTCTGGACCCAATTAAAGATGCATTCTCTGGTTATTTTGTGGGACATCAGCCATCTCTTGGGGGTATTACCAGGGAGAAGGAAGAATACGGAGTGGACAATAGGTAGTGGAACACCATATATGAGAAAGAGATGTCAGGGGAATCATTTACTCCTGCCTCTAGGAAATGCACATTCTCAGCTCCCATTTGCAGTCTGAGTTTCAGAAATGATGTATGACATCTATTTGGTGAGGAATGCAGGGCTGAAGGGTTAGCAGGGACTGTGAATCTCTAGGGATTCCACTCAGAGGAGGTTATGTTCCAGTTTTGGACAGGTTCGTAGATAAAAAAATAAAACAAAACCCTCTTCTTTTTTAATTTCACATTCCTGTTTACTTGGAGACTCATAAAGATGTTGGGTTTCACCATGAGAGCTTCCCCAGTTTGAAACAAAACTCTGAATCTTTCCCAAGAATTAATAAATGGTTTGTTGGATCTGAGACCAACTCTTTTTTCCTCACAAGGCTCTAAACATACAGGAAAGAAATTTCAGGGCCATGTGTCGATCAGGCTAAAAAAAACCCCAATACCTAAGAAACCTAGTTTCAATTCATTTTCTTGCAACAACAGGTTTGCATGGCCCTAGGGAAAACATTTTAGGAACTGTGCTGCGTTAGAAATAGAAACAATGCTGTTCATATTCCTAGCAGCAAATGCTTTTGTAACAGACCTGCTGGTGTCTGTGACTTCGTGGTGTTTGTTACACTTCTTTCTGTGGCCACTTAGAATTTCACGGTGACAGGGAGGCTCGAAAAATGGATCTTCCTGCAGTACAAATGCTACCCACTACCACTGAGTTCAAGGACAATCTTCATTATCAGTAGAATGGCTAAATAATGTCATTCTAATTATGTATCTAAAACTGGGCAGTGGCACATTGGAGCTGTATGGGAATTGTTTCTTCTCACTGGAGAAGTTTTCAATATTGCTTTTTATATAATATTTTCTGTTCTAGTTGTGATCAGAGGCAAAAAAATGCAGCAAATAAACATTTAGAAAATCAGATTAGATCAGGTGAATATATTTTAAGGTCATTATTTTAAACTGTTTAATTTGTTGGGTTTTTTTATCTTACAACGTTTATTAATCCTTTAGGTCTGAACTGCAATTTCAAAGCAAAAAGTAATTTTCTCATGACTTTTACCCAGCACTTCCTGTCTTGATATTATTGAATCATGATTATTTTAAAATTTTAGAAGTGTGGGGCTTTTATTATTT
>VZZY01004586.1:499-47548 GCA_013400335.1 Eurystomus gularis
TTTTTTTTTTTTTTTGTTTTTTGAGGATGGGGTTAAAGAAAACCAATAGCAGCCTTCCACGATTTCTAGGAAACAAGACAAATATTATTACAGCAATTAGAACTTATCCCAGGGCAATGAAAGGATCCCAAGCTATTAAATTAGGGGGCTGTCACTTCAGAATGTGCAATTAACACATGCATCCCTTGGACTGTTTGCCTTTTAATGTTTTTGTTCCATGCACTACAAACCAAGATTATAGGTTACATAGAAACTAAGTATTCAGAAAGGTATTTGCTGATTTAAGGAGTAGTAGGTAACAGTTCCCTTCTTTTTAAAATTTCTCTGTTGTGATCTGTGAATGGAAGTCCTATGCACTTTTTGACAAATCCTCTACACTTTTTAGCATAGTAAGGAAACAAGAAGTGTTTCATTGCATGGTCAATGAATAGACCTTTTTTCATGAGGGAAAACAGCTGAAGGATGTGAAGCATGTCAGATATATGCAGGTTATTACCATTTGTTTTTTTCCTTTGTTTCTTCGTTGTATTAAAGCAGAATACTATAAGCTAGAAAGAAAAAAACTCTTTTTCTTCATTCTACCCTCTTTCACACTACAGATATTCTAACAGTGGTTATCAGATTAAGGCCTAATACAGTTTCCATTTACAAAGATTATTTTTCACTTCAATATTCATTCCCAGCATTGTCACTGTCATACACTAAGTTATGATTCATCCAAACTTAGGCTATCAGGTAGTGGAATCTTAGTGCAGTATCCCCATGCTGATGGTCCAGTATAAGACTGAAAGTACATTTGACATGACACAAAGGCAGACAACAAGCAGAGAAGTCTGAACATAACACAATAAACATTACCACACGGTAATTCTAAGTATTGCAGCTTAATGCAAGGCTGAAAAATTAATTATTCTTTTCCACGGGGTTCCTCTGTAGCCCTTTCTGAGCCCTTTTAATTTCCACTCCTTATGAGGCCCACTTCTGCATCAACCAGAAATTGTCAGGCCAGAGGGGTTTCCATCTAAGGAGGGTTGCTCCACTCTTTCCCATTAAACAGAGCTAAGCTGTAGAGGGGCAGGTGGGGTGCTCAGACAGTGATGAACAAGAAAATAAAGGGGAAGAGAAACACTGAAAGGAAGACTTTCAGTCAATCAAGAACTGCTATACTTAACAACTTGGCCTTCAATGTTACACAACATACTTCAAAAACTGCAGACCAAGTCAGAGTCCCAGACTGAGACTGCCAAAAAGGAGCTATCAGTTGTGATTGCCACTTGAAGACAATGCATTGTTCCCTTTTAAGTGTTAAATAGATCTGCTTACATTGTTAGAAGAACTTTGAATTTTGAGATATAGGTAGAGATGGCATTGTTAGCAGATGCCTATTATACTGAAGACAACTTCAAAAGCAAACAGAATTAAGTCTTGGCTTGTGGTTTAATAAAGAGACTAGTGGCTAAACTGCATTTTATAAATTGGTAAGTATTATCTCCTCAGAAGACCAATGAAAACATCTTTGCCATTAACTCTTTTAAGTTCTGAAAACTGTCGCACATAACAGAAGTTGAGAAGATAAAGATGAAGTACTTTTTGTTTTATTTTAGTTGCCCTTTATGTGTTTTTAAGATCATTACACAAGTAGGAACTGTCACCCTCTAACTATGGATTCTCACCAGACATGAACACTAAGTTGGAAGAGAGTGCAATGTAGAAATCACTCTGAAAAAGAAAGAATTACATCTTTTTTGACAGCTGTCTGAGGAAGTCCATAAAACACTCTGGTTTCCAGTGAGGTTCTTCCACTGACACTATCCATAGGTTACTATCCTGCACATGACCCTCATTCTCTGGGTCTCAATTCTCACTCATTTCACATCTTCACTTTGGGAGTATAAAGCTATAGGGGATAGCTGTTTGCAGGAAAAGTCAAGCCGGACTAGGAGAAAAACAGGGACTGAACCAGCCTCTTTGCCATTTCTGAGACTAATTAACTTTTCAGAAGGTTTGCATATTTCCACTTCAAATTTTCTTTCAACCATTCAAATAGAGCAGAATGTTTGGGGTTTTGGCGGTCAAAGGGAGTAACCTGTTTCTCAGTGTAGATGTTAACACAAAGCACTGTATTTTTACTGTTATTGTTTTGTAGTTAAACTACGCTGTCATACTGGTACTCTCTCAAGACCATGAAACAATTGTAAAGATCAGGAGCGTATTTAATCTCTCTTCTTTTCTCCTTTTCCTGTACAAGAGGGGTGAGAGGGATCCTGGAGATTCCTATTTGGGGGAGGGGATAATATAAACTAGGGGGGAAATAGTAAGGTAAGAGGACTGTATTAGCCATCCTTTCTATTTCATGTATAATCATATGCACTGCAGAGAGGGAATAAGATCTAGTCATCTTAAGAGAAGAGCAGTCTGTAACAACATGTGGGTAGCAGAATGGCTTCCCCTAATCCACCCAGAGAATGACTAAAAAATAAAAATGAAAACTACCCCTGATAATGGAAACAGGGTGGATGAAGGGTGTGTATGGATAGAGGAAATCTCCCAAGACATTGACTTTGAAAAGACATTCCATTTTAGCAAGTAAGTAATAATGGATAGAAAAGAAACTAGTGAAACTCAGCAAGCAGCCTAGGATTATTAGTTAGTCAATGTTGTGCTTGTGTTACAAAGACAAAATCGTTAGCTTCACTAATCATTAGCATAAATTTGGTGACTAAAGACAGAAATGACAGCATTGCATTCAGTACCTTACAGGACAACACAAGGCTTCCAGCCCTGGAGCTTCATGCTTTTCTGTGACCTTTGCAAGCTATGGTCAGATCACATTGCATGAGGTGCTAGATGAGCTTGACTTACAGCAGAGTAGCTCTACCAGAGAGTGAACACAACACTGGCCCACACGTGTGAGGGTGTCAAAACCCGTAGAAAAGGTGCAGGAAAAGCCTCCTGCAGAAGGAATAGCAAGGTGAGGAGGCAGCCGCATGGAACCTGTGACCAGCTGTCTAATAATGGCCTTGTTTCATTACACCATGAACCGCAAAGTCTGATACTTAGGCGAAACAGTCATTGGGCAGTGGTGGTGAAATGCAGTACCACTGACATATTGCACTTTTCTATAGTGTTACACATCTGCTCACGTACTCAGTAAGCATATGTGTTAACACCCAAACCTGCTCTACTTGGAAGCATGGAGCAATGAAATTGCAGTGGAATTCCACCTTTGGCAGACTCCCTCTAACAGATAGAAAATCACCTGAAGTGTAGCACATGGGTTTGGTGTTTTTAGAATGTTTTCTCTACACATTGCTAATGGTTGGCTAGTTAACAGAGTGTGAGGGAGAAGACTGAGCTTTGAGCTGATGACCCTTGAGGGTAATGGCAAAGGTTTTGAAATTTTTAGGAAGGAAGACTTTGTAGACTGTTCCTCACAAGAACAAGCTTACTGAAGGGTGTGCTGCATCTCACAGTGGTAAACAGAAGAAGACTTGCAATCTGCTGCACATGCTACACAGAGGATTTTTTTGAATGCTTAAATTTTAACAGCTGGTTGATGATATGGTTTACACTTTCCCACAAACTCGCTGTCTTAATTCATCTCTTTGTGCCTAGATTTGTGAAACTTAAACGCTTCTTTGGGATTTTTGCCAGGATTACTGCTACAATGTGCCTCCAAAGAGCAATTCCTTCCTGTTTATGTAACTACCTAAGGGAAAAAGGATAGATTTAGCCCAGGTACAAATTTGGGTTTCCAATGGTATGTGAGGGTACTCCACTGGGAGTCTGAAGTTCCCTACATAAAAATCAAAAGTAATTTGAGGTTCTCCTGTGAAATCTGTAAGTTACTTAGTTGTGGTATGATTGCCTTCAAATTGTTTGATAAACAAGGAGCATGCACATCTCATAAAAAATAATACAGATCCACTAAAAAAAAAAATAAATCCAAAACCATAGTTCTTTGTTAACAATTTTCTTTGACAAAGGCATATCCTTATACATTCAGGATGCCTGCACAATGCAACTACAACCTGTCAATTCAAGTAGTTACATAATGGTTTTAGCCAACATTTGTCAGAAAATCAAGCACAACCCAGCTACCAGCTACAGTTTATCTTCACAGCCAGCTGTTACAGTTCTTTGAAATACTGTTGTAGGCTTCACGATAGCAACTGAAGATGGAAATCATACATTTCATTAGGGAGTGTTTAACAACTTCCCAAATGTAGTCTGTTGGGGTTTTTTTAACCAATGGCACAAAAATCAGCTGAATCATCCTGAGGATCTCCTGTTGCAAGCTGTGAAAGCGTGAAGTTGTGCACAGACACCCTAGCTACAATAATTGTAGCCCACACAGTCATTAGCATGAGCTAAAGTAATCTGGGACAACAAATGACAACCACAGAATCTTTAAAATTTAGAGAAGCAAAGTTAAAGTATTGATGATTAATGATCTGCTCAATCTCCCTTTATACTGAACAGGTACAGTCACGCAGATTGCACTTTTAATGTATCATTGTTTCACTAGCATGTGCTATTTCACAATGATGTTTTTGCTACATATACTGTTGTTGCTGTCTAAATTCACTTTCGGATTGATGAAGCCATTGATCATTTATTTTTCCCATGAATAAATTAATTCTTGTTGTACTATAACTAATATTATCACAGACATGTATTATCAAGACCACTTGTACTGTAATCATTATTATAGACTAATATTTTCAAGACTGCAGAAAATAAATATAATTAATCAACAGGCATGAGGCACTTTTATTCAAAAAATCAAGTCATTATCCAGGGACTTGTGTTATTATTTGTCCTTATAATGCCTAGTTTTAATCAGGGCGTGGATCTATGCTGGAAAAAATGTTCAAGATCTAAAACTGCCCAGATTGAAACCACATCATTCTCTAGGTCAAAACAATCTGCATGCAGTCATGTTGCATGCAAAATAAACCCTAGGGAAGAATCATGAAGAAAGTGCTGGCAGGCCCACAGCAGCAACAGCCAAGTAAGAGAAAATAAATGGGACAACTTCTACAGATACGTGTGCTCTTTTACTGTGAAAGCAACTGGTGATTTACAGTGCCAGTGCCTCCCACAGACAACTTGGACACGTGTCAACAGCAGAGATGCATTTTGCCCGAGGTAATATGCAGTCTTGAGTTAGCTGGGATGATGAACTGGTAGAATTCTCTAACTAGCCAGAATGTAACTTTGTTAATTAAAAATTTCAAGAAACTGTGTATGTTTACCTACCGGATTTGTTGAAGTGTCTCAGCACAACAGAAAGTAACAGCAACTAACCTCTTAAAGGTGGTATTTTAGTTCAGTTCTAGATAAATGCATAGAAATCAGCAGGAAATGTGAAAACTGTGCAAGCATGTGTGTTCAGAGTCACACATAAACATTTATGCATACATATGACCAATGAACATCTGTCTAATTCAGATGAACGAAGTCAGCTGTCTGACTGTACATGAAAATGTGAAAACTCTCACAGATCCCTACTGCAAAATAAAAGTCTACAATTTTAAAACATGCATTTTAAAGGCAAGTTCTCCTAGCTAAATGAAATATGTTCTTTAGAAAGAGTTACTATTATTAGTTTCCATGATCTTTTTCAGTGCTTTTTATCACATTTCTCTCTCCCAGTCTGTTACTAAAATGACAATTTTAAGAAAAGAAATACTGCTTAGTGCTTCCAAGCTTTTGTAAAAGATAAAACCACAAGTTGTATTAAGAGCTGATGGAAGAAAGCCAGCATAGTTGAGAAATTTGTATCAACTTGAACGTTAGGATAAACTAAGTTGCTTGGAATCCTTAACTTCCAAGTTAACTTCTACTAAACTACTGGCAAGAGCACCAGTGCTTGTTTTCTTCCAAAGTTAGAATTGAGCTTTCATCCATCCTGACTACAAAAATTACTGTCTGACTGCTTTGCTGCAACATTCAGCAGCAAACTGTTAAAACATTATTACAACCACAAACAGAGCAGTATTCAGTGTATACAACAAACTCGAAGCAGATACTTACAGGTTGCAGTGTTTCTTCAGGAGGCTGAACACAAAATCATGCTAGACTAAAAGGAATAATGAATGTCACTGACCCAGTAATCTCTGGTTTAAAAGGCTGGCAGGGAAAGAAATCCAATGAGTGGGCGACAGAAAGAAAGAGGGAGGGGGAGAGATAAATGAAATTCCAGTCTTTCTGGTCAGCTTGGGTGTAGTTTTCTCCGTACTAAAAATCCACAACAAACACTTTTTGCTTGCAAGACTGCTGCTGACTGCAGAGTCCCGGAGTACAAACACTCTGAGGCTCCCTATGATAAGGACATTCTGAGATGCCTCGGAGTGTTTACACTCAGCAATGCTTCCCTGGCAGCCAGCCTCAGATCTTCCCCCCTTCTGCTAGTTAAGTCTGTTGGGACTAAAAACTGAGCTCCTGTTAATAAGGTTTGCTCATTTTTTCTCTCCACTTCTGCTAGTTTATTTCCTTCAAATCACACATGCATACACACTCATTTATGTATTAAAGATTCATAGACAAAAAAGGTGACCTAAAATCTTTTCAGATCAATCAGTTTACTGAAATACAGACATGATTAATTTCCTCCATAAGATAATAGTGAAGCTGTTCAAGGTGGCTGATTAAATGAAAATCAAATGAATTACCAATTTAACAGTAATGCATACAGGCTACTTATAAATGTGATACTTTTTACAAGCTGAAATATTCAGTTGACTGCTGTTCAAAATCCTGTTGCATGTTAAAGTATTAAGTACTGAAATTAAATACATACTGACTAATAGCAGTTGCAAAACAAAGGAAAATAGAGGAGTATTCAATTTATTTTTTTTTCCATCCAGAACGGCAGGAAAGAGGAAGGGTCCAGGCCAAATCCTACCAATTATTTAGTACCTCATAGAATCCAAGATATCTCTCTGGCCTTCTGTCACGAGATTCACACCAGATTTACAGATTTGACTGGCTGGTGGGAGTTTAAGTAGTTTATTGGTGCATCCTGAAGAGTAAACTTGACAGCCCACATTTTCAGAGCACAGAGGATGTATTGCAAAGTCACTTTGCAAAAAATACAGGGACAGAATTACTAGAGACAGACCACCTTGCATTCATCTCAGTAGAGGGACCAAAAGCACTTTTAAGCATAGGGGACAAATAGATTTTCAGCCCAGCCACAGAGCTGTGTTACCAGTGGAAGAGGGACAGGATGTGGAAGAGCTACTGACTCTCAGGTTCCCTGTGCAAGCAGGGGCCAAATCCAGCATGGCTGGAACTCTGTAGCATCTTGCCTCCCCTTGCCCCTTTGTGAACAAGTAAGCTGACTTTGACCCTCATGTGGAAACAAAACTACACTATAAAAAAGCAAAATTGAAGTCAATAATCTGAAAGGAAAGAACCAGCAGATGTTCCTGTGGCATGACTTAAAGGCAGATGAAGAAAACAGATGGCTGTTAAAAATTAAAATCAACTCAAGGCTACACTATGTGTAATATGATACAATCTGAGCTATATTTGCTTATGAAAAAAATTATTTCCTTGAGGTACAACACTAGAGTTGTATACTGTCCTAGATTTCAGAACTGTAGTAATCCTCAGATTTTATCAAGTTTCAGAAAAACTTGGAATGAGTATTTATTTCCTCTGAGTTATGTACATGGCTATGGGTTAGATTGTCTGTTTGTGTTTGCTGAAACATAGCTTCTAATTCACCATGATGAATGGCCTGTTTGTATTGTACAGTGGTCTGGTTAGCATCATGAACATAACTGTACTTAAAGGCTGATTTTAAAAGTGGTGGCTTAATTTAAAGTGTAATGTCTCTGACCGATTAATCCATAACATAATCACAGAAGTTCTTTTCAGACCAGTTTGATTACTCTAGCAACGAACTTGGCATCTCATTTATTATTGTACTCCTTAACAACAATTAATTTTTGCTGTCTATCAAGGTCACATTATCCAAAGGATAGAATAAAATTACCACAGCTTTTCTTGAGAAACGCCAGAGCACTGAAGAGAAAACATGTCTTTTGTACACATTCTCACTTTTTTTAACTTCAACATCTGTCCACACAGGAAAGAGAATAGTTCACATCACTGTGAATGAAACTTAAGCACAGCATATATTCCTTCGTTATTACTAGCTAAAAACATGCAGTTCAGGCTGTTGTTATTAAGGTAATCAATCAACTGTTTTCTGTACGCCTTTCTTTAACAAGATATAGTCATCATCAGTCTCTTTCTTTCCAAACTTTTACTTGGAAAAGAAAAAACATGTACCTGAGTACAAAACAGGCAAGAACCCACACGCATCCCAAACCCACTCCCTCCATCTCTTTTTCATTTTGACTTGCATTGATAAGCAATGGCCTAAACTGCTCATAGTCTTATGCACATTCAGGCAACAGTCCTGTAAGGAAGGTGAGGTAATAAAGGATTCGTGCTCATCCCAAACCTGAAGACTGTACACAGGGATTTCTGCTGAACTGTGAGGGAAAAGATGGTACAATTATTTCCCAGGTATTAACTACATGGTAGGAATTTTAATCTGTGGGCAACAGTATCTGTCTGCAGCAGTCTGCTCTTCAGTATCTAATGCAGGCTGAGGAGAACAGAGTGAACGATCATGTTTAAAAGGGAAAGTATTAAATCTACCTTCTTTTCCTTCCCCAATAAGTATATACTCCATCCATAAGGATTCACTGGCCTTTTGGCTACTAAAAATGTGGGAAGGGCCCTGACTGCACTATGTTCTTCCTAAACATAAAATACAACATCAGCAGCACAAGGTCAGACAGTGAACTGGAAAATAAGGGTATATATTTGACAGAGAGATGATCTGAGGGGCTGTCAATTTGCTAGGCTTGAATAGAGACTTACCTAATGGTTCACATGATCAAGTTCATAAGAAGCTGATAACTATGTTCATGCTGTCAAAAAAACCAGCGCGCTTCCTACAGAAGAAACACAGATAATATGGGACTACTATGTGCTTGTGGCAGGATTCACTGGCTAGGAGGGTGATGCTGCTGCTTCAGCCTGTCTTTTCATCCACAATAACACAGAGTTTACAAGCAAGACATTAATAACAAAATTAACAACAAAACAGTCTGCTGTTTTTTTCCCCTGTTTATCTAAAGGTATTTTCTGGAGCATTACCAAGTAAGTACTATTCAGGATATTCTTTTGAATTTTCTCATTGGACACTGAGGGTCTGTTGGTTATCGTGTACAGCCAAGCAAGAAACATGCTCAATTTTTACAGTACAAAGCAATTAATGTGTATAAAACAACAGAAGAGTTGGTCCTTGCTGCAGGGTGTACATTCATTTCCTCTTCCACTTCTGAGGCACTGAAAAGCCCAATCCAAGATCAAGACACCAGAAAAAGCTTCTCTGCTTGGTTAAACCCTCACTCACCCGCAGTCGCCAAGCAGCAGAGATGGTCTGGAAAGGTTGCTGCAGTAGCAAACTGAATGGAGACAGATGCATACACAGAGACATTACAGCCTGCAGATTACTTGTAACATGTTCTACATATCCCCATAGTTTGGAGCACGGTCCTGGGTGGTTTTGCTGACTTTCATAAAAAACCCGATGGCTTGTGGCCTGGCAGTTAGAAGATCTACTCCCTCAGAAGCATGGACATGCAACGAAGCAGCCCTTGAGATCTGGTAGTACAGCTACATGAATGAAGAGCACCAGGGCTATGTTCCACAAAACCATTCTTGTCCTTGGGAGAGAAAAAGACTGGGAATTATATTTTATCAATGCTACTAATTTTTGTGTGACATAGGTTTAACTCTCCTTGTAAATAATAAGAATGTCAAGTGACAGACCAAGGAACATGGCAAAAGTTCCTACCCTGATAAGTCCAGATAAGTGTCAGAAAACATTACTTTCAAAGGACCATTGTCATTGAAACTTGCCAGCACTTTCAAGAATCTCTCAGAGTCCTAACCTTTAGGGAGATATTTTCAGCTCCAGTGACAAACAATTGATTTCTTAATTTATTAACCATGACATTGCTGTGACCTAAAGGGAGTTTACCTGCATACACTTCTGCTAAAGTGATAGAAAGGCAAGCTGTTAATCTTCAGGGAATAAGGGACATTACCTAGATCCAATCTACTGACAACAGCCACTTCCTGCATATGAGGAAGCCCGTATTTACTCTACTGCAAAGCCTCAAACCAAAGCAAAAATAATTGCTATTTACTTCAGACTGCATTTAGAGGTTTAATTTGGGTTAAATGACAGGGAGAATCCCTCTGCAAGCACAGCTTCCCTTCAACTTAATTCTAGCTGGTAATGAACATGGCAGAGACATGTCTGAGCTCACCAGATTGAGCATAACATCTACAGTTAAAAATTCTGAGTACTGGCTTCAGATCAAAAGCTTTAGTCCAGCTTCCTGGAAAGCATTTTTCGTCTTAATTTTCCTGTCAAATGAAAACTCCACTCCCCTCAGCCATGTTAAATGACTGATCTATTGATGCTCAAGCTGTATCAAAGTTCTGTGAAAGCATTTGATTTGCTCATCAGGAGTTCTTTCCATATTTGTTTAAAATCACAGCATCACAAAATGGTTTGAATTGGAAGGGGCCTTCAAAGATCATCTAGTCCAAACCAGTATTCACCGCAATAAACGCTTATCAAGAGTGTTAAGTCTCACAGGCAGCCGCTGTAATAGAGTCTCCTACAAGCCATGTTCTTATTTTCAAATGCTCAGCAGTGCAAATTTGAAAATATTGCTGTGTGGTTCCTTTTGATTCTCCATAACGAAAGTGGAGCACAGCTCTGTAATGGTGCCCTGCAGGCAAGAGGGCTGGGAGTTGTGATCACTTCTTAGGTGTTCAGATACAATAGGAAAGGGCATGGCAAATAAAAACCTAGTGCATGCTGAATCTGTAGTCAGTAATTGACATCATTTTTTAAAGATCTTTTCTATTTTTAATAATTGTAACTCAGTATTGGCACTGTGCTGGTGAAAAAAAAAGGCTGATATTTCAATTAAAAGCAAACAAAACATTGTGTCACAGGTTATAACTAAAGGAAATAATTATTAATTTAAGTCTCATGTAATGTCAAGCAATGAGTCTAAAAGTAATCCACTACAGGTTTGGATACAGCTCCAGAGAGTGAGACGTATTCCAATGCAACAGACGTTAGCATTATGGTCTTTATTAATCTCACACAACTTTTAAATACTTCAATACTCTAATGTCTTACGTGAAGCACAGCTGTCAGGAGATCAAATGCACTGTGTCACTGCCGACTGCTTCATTGGAAAATACATGCAGAGTATGTATAAGAGCAAAGCCCTTGGTGATAAAGACAAAATATTCAAGTTATTGTCTGCATAAGAGGCACTAAACAAAGTTAAGGATGGCATTTTGGAAAATCAAACAGCAAAGCAGCACAAAAACACTTGCTTTGTGTCAAGCAGATCCAAAAAACAAAACATTGTCGGAAATGGGATTTTGAGACAAAGGTAAGTTGCATTTTTGGTAAAATGAGTAGCTTCATTGAAAAATCCATATTTTATGCTATTCTCTCTATTTTTAAACAGTTCAGTTTTTCTCAGAATTCTTTGTATCTTGGACTAGACCCTTGGTTATTGCGGAGAAACAGTGAATGGAGAACTTTAAGAACTTCAGCATCCTGGCATTCCCTATGGTCCTTGGGCCAAATATACCAAGGGCGCATCACAACTTCTAAAGTTTCTTCACATTATACAGCTATAAGGAAATCATACAGGAAATCATAAAAACACCTCTTCATAGCTGTGTGAGGGACTAGGCATAGCTGGCCATACACCAGCCGACCCCTTTCTCCATGCCCTCCAGGGCAACCTCACTGTGGGGTGCATGGCTACTGGGGTTGTGGGATTATGTGACCATCAGAGGTGGCCTGTCTCTCATTGCATCAGGATAGTAGAGATACGTAACTGTGCAGTAGGAAGAGAAACTCGGGCTATGGCTGTGCTTGCAGAGCTTCTTCTGCAGTTTTGAAAGGCATGTTTGCATGTTTAAGCTTCACCACAGAATTCCAATTCTAGAAATTATGAATATTTGTACTTGTGCTTTCAGCATCTATAAACGTATTGATCATTCCCATTTCTCTTCCAGGCTGCTGATGTACGCTGCTTAGCTAGGCTATAAAGCTAGAGGTTGAGTTTCTCAAAACTTCATGTAGCATAGCATGAAATAGTTGGCAGCAGCTAAGATGACCATCAGCATTTCTAACTTTTGAGGGTAAGGGCAGTCTGATCTGTCACATAGGTGTTACACAAGGCACAAGATGAACCCTTTTCCATCCCTTCCTAACCACTTCCATCCCAACCAATATGCTCACAGAGGGCATAGACAGGTTTTGAGCACCACAAAAGTAACGAATTTGGCACAGTTGGAGATGGGAACTTAATGAAGGAACTGGAGGAGCAGCAATGTACCCATAATAGAGGAAATAATTAGATTTCAGTTTCTGAAGAACTTGCCTATTCTTTAACGTACCTAACAAGGGATGGAAAAAGCAATTTTTTTCACAAGAAGCACAGGGGGAAAAGGGTGAAGACCATATGCCCAAAATAAAAAAAAACCCCAAACTACATGAACAACTGTTGCACTCTGGCAGTCTGCCCAGTCCTTGTAACTGCTCACAACTGGGCTTCAAAAGGCCCATGTTTTCCTACCCTTCTTTAAAGTCTGTGGTTCCTGCTCCAATCATTCCATGAAGCACCCCAGACAACGCAGCCCCATTGATGCAGATGGGGAGTTGTTCTCACGGTTAAACTACTGTCCAATTTACTACAAACAAAAAGGCTTTTATGAACAGTACTTTATTGCTATTAAAATAATATCAGTGCACTCAGAAAGGTTCCATAGTTGTTTTAATTGAGATCAATTGAAGTGAACCTAATGAGACTCTGAATATTTTAACTCAGAGTCTTTGAAAACTGAGCCTTTTGTGGGGCACGGCCTTTATTTTGTCTTACATGGATTTAGACCACAGCTGGCACAAGTGGGTTTTCATCTCAGTTAATGTTTTGAAAGTTTCATCAGCTTTTCTTGTTTAGCTTGCACTGCCACTGACTATGAAAGATCTGCAAAAAAAGTATTCCAAACAATATAATGCATTTCACTTCATTTTCTGAAGAAGCTGCAAGTTCCGCAAAGGAGAATTCTTCTCAGAAGCACAATCAGGTAGGACTATCACATATCTGATATCACTCCTGACCTCAACCAGTAGCTCCAGTAAACCCATACATTTTAGAATATTGAATTAATCCTGTGTTTATCCTTGTACGTAGTACACATAGCATCCAGACATCCAGACTGAAAACTAAGAATGTTAATCTTCATAAAGCACTTCCCTTCCCTCTGAAGTCTATATTTTTACTTACAGCAGTGTTTTAATAAGTGTGACAACATATTCTGAAACCATTTCAATCCTTAACTGTTCAGAAGCTATGCCAAAGTCTTTAAGCACAGGATGGTGCTTTAATCTGCTATAATCCTCTAAAAAGATTATTTTCTGAAGAATTTTCAGAGCTTGGCATTCAGCCAAGGTATTATTAAGATGAGAGCTTAATTAAAGAAAATTGAAGGAGCCTTCTGAGATACAGGAAGCAAAGAAACTCCACTCATATGCACCTGGAGAGGGCTTGGGGAAATCTAGAAAGGTGTATTATTTTAATTATAACAGTACCAGGTCTGATTCTTGTTTACGATGAATGAAATTACCAACTGGAAGGCTGAAGTTCAGAAGTCTCCAGGAAATCCCCACTGCACATGCAGGTATTCTGTGATCTTTCTGCTTTAATACCAAAGCCCAGCTGTGGCCCAAGCAGTATTCACTGTTGTCTGGGCAGATACAGACCTAATGATGGGGATCATGCAGGAAGGTATGAAAGAATGGGCGACCTGTGAGGTCTGAAAGATAAAGACAAAAAGAAAACGGTCGTAGAACAGAGACTATATTAGAAAAGCAGAGGATGAAACACAGGCACCAGGTATGCCCTACAGCTCCATCTCCTGCAGGCCAAGGCACACCTTTGTTTTGGTATTCTAACTGAATAACATGCTAGTGTTCTGCTATGATCTGTAGAGGCCAAAGAAACACTTCCTCAGTCTGACACAGATGTACAATTGGATAAAAACCAGTGAGAATATGATAAGAAATTAGGTAGGTAATGCAATTAAGTCAGCTCAGTGGAAATGAGGAATTATTTTTTCCCTCTTTTTTTATTTGTAGAGTAGCTCTTAGGATGACACTAGGTAATACAAGGAGAAGGAGAAAGTTCTCAGGCAAGGACCTGGATTGAGAGCAGCCCTGAGGAGAAAGACTTGGGGGTGCTGGTTGATGAAAAGCTCAACATGAGCCAGCAATGCACGAGTGCAGCCCAGAAAGCCAACTGTACCCTGGGCTGCATCAAAAGAATTGTGGACAGCAGGTTGAGAGAGGTGATTCTCCCCCTCTACTCTGCTCTCATGAGACCCCACCTGGAATANACCGGGAAGGGAATTTTCACAAAGGCCTGTAGTGATAGGACATCAGGTAATGGGTTCAAACTGGAAGAGGGTAGATTTAGATTGGAAATTAGAAGGAAATTCTTTTCTCTGAGGGTGGTGAGACACTGGAACAGGTTGCCCAGTGGGTTTATGGATGCTCCAACCCTTGAGGTGTTCAAGGCCAGGCTGAATGGGGCCTTGAGCAAGCTGGTCTAGTGGGAGGTGTCCCTGCCATGGCAGAGGGGTTGGAACTAGATCTTTGAGGCTCCTTCCAACCCAAACCATTCTATGATTCCATGATTCTACGACTTTTGAATGCCTGAGAAAGGGTCTTGAATAAGTGTTTTGAGTTGTGTTAACTTCATGATCTTCCACCTCTAAAAGGGAAAATTCTAAAACTCCTGGACAAGTTACCAAGAGCAGAGACTTTTCTAAAAATTCAGTATGTAGTCACATCTGTAGTGGGTAGCTTTTTTTTTTTGGTAAAGCAGATTCTTCCTGCTCTTCCTCTTTCATTGCCTTTTTCAAGTGTTTGTTTTTCCAAGTCTTTAAATGACCAGATGTAGCTCCATTTCTGTTTCTCCTGGAAGTGCCTGATTTTTATTCTCAGTGTCTGTTTCTTACTTGAGCCATTTCTGGATTTTTACTTTGTAAACTGGTTAACTAATACCTTGGTTTCCTAAACTTGTGTGCTAAAATGTAGATGCTTAGATGTTTTTCTGATTAAATTGGATCAACATCTACTGCTAGTTCTGGTTTCTTTTTTAGTTCATATCTTTAAAAATTTTGACTAGACAAGGAGTCAAAAGTCATTCAGCTTTCACCCTCCACACGCCAGAGGCTGAGTCCAGGAAAAAAAAAACAACAAAACCAATCTACTTCATTCAAAACCTCATTGTAGCTGAAGTTCTTTACCTCAATCTCAAAAAATAACCTACCCAAAGGTCAAGGCTTCCCAGTAATTTGGAGGCATCTATGTCCACAAACCCAGAGGAAGTTTTACCTGCAGGACACTACCATGCTGAGCAATGGAGCTGAATGAGTTCACCGGGCACCGGTTGATGTGTAGCCATGTCAACATGGAGCTTTGCCCTGGAGGGTATACCCTGCTTTAAGTTGAAATAAGGAGCTTACTCACTCAGAGCACTCACTGAAAGCTGCAGTGGCATCCATTTGTCCTTATCTCCCAGCAGCTTGTGACCACCCTTTTCCAGAGGCCATTGTTCCCGAAGAAGGGTCAGCAGATGAGGTGGCTTCAGTGCTCCTCAGCAACTTCAGCACAAGAACCAAGACAACTACCAAGATATTTTCAGGATACAGCCAAAACAGTTGAGGGTTTAGAACTGAAAACCAACATGAACTGAGCTTTTATTCAAAGCAGACAGGTCTACTTTAATCCACAAAACCAGGGCTTTTATCTGACATTATTAAAAATATACCCCCCTAAAAAAGTTGTATTGTGGGCGTATGCAGAGTTTTCCAATGGTTGCTTGTTGGTTCATTTCCACAAAGACTTGCTCTTAAGCCATCCAGACTAAAGACAGTACCCAATGAGGTAGAAGTTCTGCAAACATAAACATAAAGTTTTTGAGAAGAGAGAATCCTTTCCTCTGAAGACATCAGAATTGACAACCCTTACTTCCTACCTCTCTATCTTGTCATCACCCATAGCAACACCATTGGATATTTAAGGAAACTTCAAAAACTGAAAATTTTGTTAAATGCTGTTTTGATTTAAAGAGTTTTAATATCACAAAGGTGTAGGCTGCACTTGAAATTGTTTGGGAAGAGCACAAATGTAGATCATAGAATCACCATTATAGTGTGTACCAAACTCCTCTTCACTAATGTTCAAAGTTTAAATCAAGACAAGTCAAAAGTCTCACCAGTGGAATTTACTGAACTATTCAGTCTTATAGCTAGTAGCTTTGTTAAAACTGACCAATGCATACGACAACAGAATCCCTGTTAAGAGCGTAGCCAAAACCTGGTGTAGCCAAATAACAGACTAGGGTCACATATATGATTACGCGGAAAGGAATTACACAGGCAGTATCAAAGACCTCTTACCTGTGGTGACAGATATGATCTTGGCTCATGGTCTTTATAACATACTGAATTTCACTACTTCAAGGCTTTTGTATTCTGCTAATTAGTTTCTGATCCTAAGAAAACGTAGAAAGAATGGTTTCTAAAAAAGTAATTGAATAACATGAGATTGGAAGTATAACCCAAGAGAAGTTTGCCCTTTTTTTTCCTTTTTTTTTTAATAAAACAAACCNCCATTTAAATAGGAACTAAGTTTACAGGAAAAGCCATTCAAACATTTCTCAAGTCTCCTTCTCTTACTGAGTGTGCAGCCAATGCATGCATCTGTAGCATACATTCCCCCAACATCAGCTCCAGGAGGCAGTAACAGTGTTGGGTGCCACTTTATGAAGACACTGTGTGTACTGCACTCGACTTGGGTGCACCAGCTTGACTGCATAAGGACCTTAAGCCTGGTGGTAAATACAAACATGATGGGAGCTGGGTAGGACCTTGGGGAGAACAAAGTTAGGTCCAAACCTCAGCAGACCTGGTCCCTGTGAATGTCTGCAAACACCACTCCTTCTTCAGGCACAAACTGGTCTGGTCTTGCTTCCCTGTATGAGAGGAAACTGGTCTCCTGTGAACTGATAGGTCTGACTGGAGTTGGGATGGAGGATGAGGAAACAGCTGGCAGTTCATGCTTCTTCCCTTTTACCAACTCTGCCATAGCACTTTTACAGAGAATTAAGGGTTCAGATAAACCTCATCCTTCAAAGACTATCTCAAAAATACAGACAAGCAAATGGTGTTTTGCTTGTGGCTGAAGAACAGAGCACTGCATATGCTGTTAGCTTGCTTGTGCATCCGGTCCCAAAAACATAGTGTAAAGCTGTGTGGTATTTAGTACAAAAATGACTATTGGAGGGAGAGAAGAGTCATTAGTACACATGACTGTACATGTACTATACCTCAGCAAATTCTGGAGGGTTTTGGAATTTTTAACAAACATGCATCCTTTGCACCTTTGATCTCTCTCTACTCTATCTCCCTAACATAGCTGACTTCCTCCCCAAAAAAGGGCTTGCAGAAGCAGAGAACTGCTTAGTCAAACTTTTCTAGCCTTCTGGGAAGTACAGACAATTACATTGACAAATTTCAAGTTCAGAGGTAAGTTCTTAACCAGGCCTTAGTGTTCAAGGTAAGCTTAATGTCAACTTTACTATTCAATATAAGCTAGAGCTGGCCAGAATATCCCTCTCTCTTCCCCCTTCTGCCTTCCCCTTTATTCTCCAGCACTATACAGGAATACTGACCAACAAGATACCAGACAAAAGAAATCACCTGTCTGAATGGAAATACTGGGGTTTTTTGTCTCTAATACTGTGCCTTTATTTCCAAGCTGACCTGGCCTACATGCAGGACAGCTGAGACATTTAACAGGAATGTTATAAACAGGGATGCAGGCAAGCTACAAAACTGCAGAGTTCTGGTCAAGTTTGGGGTAGAAAACTATCTCTGCTACAGCTATTGAGAGCTGTGAGAACAATATTAGTGATTTTACCCTTTAGGACCAGGCTTTGCCTCTTGGGATTCATATATTTTGATTGAATACAGAGAAGGCAATCATATCAAATACATAACAGACCCTTTAGCTTGAACACAGTTTTTAAAAAAGATCTATGTGTAAACCAACTGCCTCAGCCAAAATACACATTAGACTTCTACATCCAGAGTTTGTATTTTGAGTAGCCTGAACAGGTTGTACCAATAATAGAAAGTTACTGTATTTCAAGCAAAAAGGAGAGGGGGAAGGTGTCACCAAAGTTATAACGAAAAAAATCTTAACCCAAACCGATGTCCCGACTTTTTTGTATTACTGTGTTCACCCCATGTTTTCTCATTTCCAATATTCATAAAGCTCATAGATGTCTCCAGAGTCTCATTTCTATCAATTCTGAACTAATCTCCTGACAATTTTTAGCATCTTCCTCTTTGCAGTGGTCTCACATAATTAATCTCCCTCAGTCTAGACAGGGCCATGAAACTCCCATCTAAATAGCAATCTGCAGGCCTGCATTTGGATGTCTTCATGTGATACTCTGATCTGCAGATATGCTGAGCATCTGGCATGTCCAAACTGCTGGTGCCAGGTATTAAAGGTTTCAGGTGACAATGTCACACCAACAGAGACCTGACAACAAGGTCAGAGTCAGTATTTTAGCAGTCTGTACATTTCAAACCATTGACTGGCAATGTGTTAAAACAAAAACTTTTATTGTTTACAAAACTTCAGTTACCTTCATTTTAAACACGAGTCAAACACCTGCCTATGCTGTGGGCCAGGTGTACAACCTGTAGTCCTGAAATGAATTATCGTTGTCTAGGTGGATATTTGCACTCACATGGAGCCTCTGTGAAATTTAGTTCTGCTCATTCAGGGTTTATCAGGGGATCCAAATCTTGTCATTTATTGACAATTCAGTAGAAATATTATTAGCACTACTTCACTTGCAAGCAATGCAGAAATCCTACCAGTGGCACAAACCCTGCCAAATGGATTGTTAATACATTTAACAATTAGTTGCAACCGCACAGCACTTTCAAACAGAAATGCCTACTTTTATTTGGCACTCTGTGTTGAGGAATACCCACTATGCTACCTAGCACTCAGCTGGGACCCAGAAACACGACAATGTTTCCACTGCTTTCTCATTTTGCTTGGCTGAGGCTTGAGCAAGCAAGAACTAGAAGCCAGAAAGGTCATCCCTTTCTGAGTCTGCATTACCACAGATGGTTACAATCAGCTTTTACCAGTAAGCACAAACGAACAGTGATGTTTAAATTCTTAGTATCCTCTAGATAACATCTCATGTAAACAGAAGTAAATTGCATATAAGAAATGTCTTCAAATGTATTTAAAGGGACCACCTCTATTTCAGCATTCATCTCTGAAACAGAGAGCATGACTTCTTAAATACCCACAGTTCGAGGGGCCCCAAGTTTGCATCCTGCTGGATTAACTAAACCAGTTCTTGCTAAGAGCACTGCCAAATACTGGAGATGACAGGATATACAGCATGTATATCACCCTCCATAAACAAAGTAACTGCCAGAGTAACTGTTCATGCTGGCTTTGCACAATATCTTTTGAGTTTATAATGAGAACAGTCTCTCTTCACTCCCTGTAGCAAATATATTCATAAGATTATGAGGTTTGTGTTACCATCCATACAACTAATTACCATGCCATTTTTAGCCTTGCTAAAACAAGATACTAGTATACTGAAAAGTGGATTTCTGAAAGATGCAGGGTCGGGAGGAGCAGAGCACGAAAGTCCTCTGAAAAAAACTGCTAATAACTGCAAGTATCAACAGAGTTGACACCTGTGTTGCATCATTTACAGTTTAACAGCACAAGAAATTTATTTTTTAGGAAATTAAACTTACCATGTTTCCTGCAAAAAACCACATTTTTTTTACTAACGCTGCTTCATAACACTTTGCTGGTTACACTGCTGAAGCATTTGCTTGCTTTGGAAAAAATTACCCCTTCCCCACAAGAAGAGTGCTTCCCAGAATTTTTGCCATGAGAAGAGGGACCTCAGGGGTTAGGAGCCAACCCAGGATAATTTTTGTAGGAATGCCAAAGTAGTACTTTGTTAGCTTGTAGCCTTATTTTTCCTGCTTGCAGTCTTATTTTCCCTGATTCTTTGTTCATGTCCTTCCACTCCAATTTCCCTTAGGGGGATGTGAAAAAAAAAAAAAGAGTAGGAAGTTCAATTTTTAAAATTTTCTTTAAAGTATTCTGCAAAGATGCAAGTATAGAAGAGAGACAGAAACTGAGGATGAAAAAGGTCTACTGCAGCAGAAACCCCTTTCCTCTTTGGTCAGAACGTCACTTCTTGGGTGCTAAAAATTACTCTGAGGTGCATAGGGAACTGGCAAAATTATTTACTCACTAGAGTCGAGAAACCAAAATCCCAGCCAAAGGAGATGGTAAAAACAGACTTTTGGAAAATTTTGAGCTTTTTTTTTTTTTAAGCCTTCCTTAGCAGCTTTTTATCTGTTAACACTTTGAAATGTCTTCCTGCCAATCATGGAATTCACACTGACAACACACACATGAGCCTTCTCCTTGGCCAGTGAGCAACTACTCCTGGTTCTTCTTGGGAAAGAAAACAACCAAAGAGACTCTTCTTAAAAGCAGAGAGATGGGTTGAGAAGAAGAGGTCTGCTGTTTTTAAAAGCCGAGGAAGTTGAGAAATAGATTAAAAAGCTGATTTGAAAGCTCTTTTATGGGTTATATTTCAGAATACCATAAAATCATGTAATAATTATATTATCAAAGGTTTTGATTCCTATGTAAAACAATTAAATGTTTAATTATTCAGATTCCACTGCATAAACTATTTTCAGTGCATGGCTGCTCCTGAACACACAAAACATCAGTTGACTGGAAGGTATGTTTGTTTTGAAGCAAGAGAATGTAGATTGATAAAGTGACATGTTGATAATGTGGCATGACAAAGTAAACACATTCATAGTCCTCCTGTGTATTCCTGAGCAGTGGATGGATCTCTTCTCCCACAGAACAGGAAGGACAGTTCTGTTAATTCAACACAGATGCATACATAGTATCCTTTTGAGAAAGAGCTTGTTAATAGGATATCAGGTTTCAGTTACATGTCGACTAATCATCTCAACTATATTTTGCCTTTAAAAAATATTCAACAAAAGTACTCTCATGGTTTTATCTCTTTTTTAAAGGTCAAAAATAAATTTATTTTTTCCCCAGAGTTGAAGGAGTCACCAGATTCAATTCATTATTTCTACAGTAGTCCTGGAGGTTAGTCCTCTGAGAAGTAAGCAGGGGAAAAAACCTAAATGTAGGAATAAAAGCACATATATTTCACTTGCAGCAATGCTATTAATCCTTGCATTTTTCTGAATCATTTTCCTGTGACTGGAAGCTTAGATTTGTTGTACAAAAAAAGAAAACCTTTCCCATTTTTTCAAATTAAACTCAATTGCTGCGAAGGCCATAGCTAGTCCTCTTGAGGACTGTGGTGTCTGCACATTGTACTGGTTGCAATATCCACATCTCAGGAGATGTCTTCTTAGAAATGAAGTCTACACGTGTTACATGATTTACCTCACCAGAAGACCAAACTATGAAAAGCCACTGTATCTATCCTGAGCTAATAAAACTACTGAGATAATCACAGTTAGAGACAGCTAGATTTACACAAACTGCACCAAGACAGACAAACTGTCACTGCAGACAGCTAGTAGAGTATAATAATAGCTTATCCCAGACGGTTCTGAAATCACAGATAACCATGAAATATCAGGCCCATTTCCCATAGATCATATCTTAATATGCTTTAATTGTATAAGTGAAAACTGGCAGTGTTCTCAGGATGACTGAGCATGCAGGTTCCCAGAGCACCCAGCATATGACTTCCCTCTGTCATTTTTACCACACCGCTCATTCACCATTTTCTCCAGAGGTAGATGCAAAGGCATGCATTTGATAGCAGTAACAGTGTTAAGACCTCTGGTGTAATTCTCAGCATACAGAGACTTAGGAGAGTAAAAAAAAATTAAAGTTCCTGGGTTTCTTCTAACAGATGCTTAAGCCCGCAAGATAGCCAGAAAACATACCAAGTACAGGCTCCATTAATCATTTGCAGTACATTGCACTTTATTTATTGAAGTTTTGCCCTGGACAAGAATTTAAGTGCTTCAAAAAATTCCACATTCTATAAGGCTTAACAATATTTATTCTGAGCTTTCTGCACAGAATGAAAGTCACAATAAGGCCCAACAGGTACTAAAGTAAGCCACATTCTGTGCTCTCAGCTAGACATTAAACAGGCAGCATTAGGTTGATCTTTAATCCTACGTTAATGAAATACTGGAAGGAAGCACAAGCCAGCAGTGATTAAAATAACTACAAGTTAATATTTGGCAGACTTACAGGAGAGAATTAGGGGCACATCTATGTTAACTTAGAACACATACCCGTGTAAACTGTTATTTGTTAAAAGTAAGCCACAGGAAACAGCAAGACAAAGCTGCAACCTTAGAGTTGCCAGAAGCTGCTCTTCGGTAGGCACTGAATGCCAACACACTTGCTATTCATTATGTGGTGTGATCATATCGGTGTCTACACACTCCTCAGCAAGAGGATCCTTAGACTCCTTCAGCTTACACAGATGGTTGTGTCTCTTCTCAAACCTCTCTCACAGTTAAACAGGAGACTGGTATAATGGCCAGTGGGTTTTCTGCTAAATCCACTGCTGTCTTGCTCCTGAAATGTTAGAAATTTTAGTATGCAGGCATAAAGATTTTTCTTTTTTTTAGCTTTAGGACTTTGCTCCCATGCAAATAGCTGAGGTTTTAGCAGTGACAGGTCCAAGTCATGGAGTGGATCTGAGTCTGGGCTTGGAAAAATATGTAATTTCTGGAGAACCACAAAGATCCTGGGGTACACTCCATAAAGGCCATGTTCTGCCATTGATAGCTGCTAAGCTATTTTGCTCATGTGGGGTCTCATTGTCTTCAGTGGTTTTCCCTTCCGAGAGTTTTATGTAATACAACATCCATGTTTTGTCAAATAGTTAAAGAAAATATCTGCTTGTACAGAAATGCAATATTTCCTGAAACAGCATAGTTGGGATGTTGTCAGAGAGTTTTAGTAGTGTAGTTAATTCTGACCTAGAATTACCTTCTTCTAAAATACACAATGACAAACACTATCCATTCTAATACTAAAATTCATTACCGTTAAAAAAAAATTGACACAGGCTTATCATTAATTACAAAAAATCCTGAGTAAGCACCCTGCTACATTCTGCATTTAATGATTCTGAAAGTCACTAAATAAATCCTGGGAACTGATGCATTTCAGTCCTCTTTTTCCCAGACTTAGAGTAAAAAAAATATTAACACCACAGAGTGAACTCAACCTAGTAGTAGTAGTAAATTGTCTTACAGGGCTGTCTTTCCTTCCCCATTCAGATATACATACTTGAGATATTTCAAGCATGGACCATGCAAGACTGTATCAGGTTCACGTTGCTGCCCACAGCTTGTATGATGCAGTGGTACAGCAATTTGTTCTGTGTCAGTAACAGCATTCATGGCATTGTGCTGATAAGGGGGCCTAGGATGAAATTCCAGCTGTGTTACATTCTCTTCATTAAACCAGCTGTAAGTTACAGCCAGACCTTGCAAAAGGCAGGAAGATACTGGAAAGATGAAAAAGAAAAACATCTCCAGAGACACAGGACCTCACAGGCTCCAGAGCACTTGGCAGTCAGCTTGGCTTGGCTAATGGTCTTCTGTGTGACAAGGAACATATGGCTTTCACAATTAAAAAAATTCTCAAAAAAGCGTATCAGAGAGGGGAACATTACACCCCATGTAGTTTCGTTTAGTGAAGGGCAAATGGAGGCAAAGGCAATATCTCACCTGGCAAGAGCTAAAACAACCCCAAGAGTTCTTACTGGATCTGGAAACTGAAAATTACAGCAAATAGAAAAAAAAATTGTACTGGGCCATATGCTCCTATCTGTGGAGAAATACTTCAGAGTCATAAAGCCAAAAGAAAGACAAAGAAAACCCCACACTTCCCCACAAATATGCTTTAGTAGTTTTCCACACCTCCTCAGACTGTCAAATCTGGGAAAAAAGTACTCCCGGGCATACAACGGTTATCTGTTCAGAAGCAGTATATGGCCACATTGCCTTTGGCAGCTGCTAGATATATACTTGAATTCACAGCTGTCAATTGTCCATGTACAGCCTGCAAACAGACTTGGGTAGGAACTAGTCTCCTCCTCCTCCTCTCTGCTGTTAAAGAAGCAGCATAGGCAATTAGACAGGCTTAGTTCAAACACAAACATCAACCCTAAGAAACACACCTCTGCAATATAATTCCATAATCAGTGTTTGAGCATATTGATGACTGCCATCTTTAGTGTTTTTTTTTTTCCTCAAAGAAACAGATCAACCAGGGCTTCTCAAAGCAAGAAGTATTGCTAAAACAATGCACTTGACCTAAACTCATAACTAGAAATTACTAAGACACAGTGAGTGGAGCTCACCACCCTAACAAAACTTTACTCAGGTAACATTGATTGAAAATTTCAAACTCAGTGACTAAAATCTGTCCAAGTTTTCAGCAAATGGTAACCAGCTCCTCATTCAGGCTTCCCCTTCAGTAAATCTTCACACAAACACAAACACGAAATATAGTTTGATCAATAATGTTTTACATGGTGAAATAACGATTCACATACCAATGCAGATCCTAATAAACCCAAATGCACATCTGAGAAGAAAGGTGAGCCTCTATCACCTTCAGAAATGACAAGGGATCAGCAAGCAAAGCTGGCAGGTGGGGTGTTTGCAGCAAGCCCAGGTAGTCATGCTGTGGAACTTCTCACCACAGGGCAATATGGACCATAATGTTTTATATACATTGAAGGTGGGTCTGTACAGGTTAGCAAAGAATAAATCCACTGAGCTACAAGGTGCACCTGGCTCAGTAAGATGTGAATGGGAAAGGCCAAAGGCTTAGACAGCATGGAAGGCAGGAAGGGTAACAAAAAGGCTGAAATGTTGTGTAGTCATGTGTCCGTTTCTACCCTCTTTCCTCCGCATCCACTTTCTGCACTGTGGGAGGTGAAGCCTAGGGTGGAGGTCCTGCACAGACTCTATACAAATTAATTATCTTTTTGCCGTCTTTTGAAAAATATGGTTTTAAGATGAAAATGAGAAAAGGTAGCTCCCTGTAAAGCCATTAAAACCAAGGTTTTAGTTCCTTTTTTAATTAGTGACAGTGTTTGCTCTTCTGTAGAAAGAGCAGCTTTAGCCAGTGCCTTTTCTGAGTAAATCTTTCCATTTTTGTGTAGACATTTTACATCTGGAGATAGTAAAAAAAAAAGAAAGAAAGACTAGCAAAGTCACATAGACATATCATTGTGCAGTTGCAGTAAATTTCCATCACAGCACTTAGGAACCTACTTCACTCTCTGAAATTAAAACTTTTTTTTCAAATCTAAAAAAAAACCAAAACAAATCAACAACTCAGATTGCAGCTGGATTACTTTAAACAGAAAATATAGATGCCCTTGGCAGCGTTCATCTGATCACCACCATTTTCAAGATGCTTTTAGAAAGAAACAACAGTTTGTTTCTCCATTTCTTGTTAATCTGCTTGCCTTCATTCTCCAGGTCCTATTTAGTTTCCAAAAATAGCCATTAAAGGTAAAGAGAAGAGAAAAACTGATAGAGAAAAAAATCACAGCTAAAAAATAACTACAGAAAGTTATGCTTTTGCATATCTAGAGTACCATGTCAGAAAGTCTGCCCATCACATGACCTCTCTGAAGACGTGTACATCTGCCATAGCCATGGACAGACCAATGCTTCTCCGCAACATGAAGAATGAAGGAAGGAACTGCAAGAGAAGATCCCACCCCACTCTTGTTCTGTGTTTTATGGGCAGGTCCAGGTTTGCCTGTAAATAGAGCTCAGTACTAGCTAAGGGTGATATTTTTCCCATAATATATTCAAACAACGGTGATTTTCATAATAAGAAAAAAAGTTATTGCCTTAAATATTTCTGAACTTTGCCCGATGGGTATCACAGGCCAGGCTGTGAATAACAGGTAATGTAGAAATTCCTCCAAAAGTCCGATCTCAAGCTTGCTCATAGACAACCAAGAAATTATTACTGTAAAATCTTATTCTGAAAATTTCTGCATGAAAACTCTGGTTATCTTTTTCAGTCATTAGTGCACAGTGAAAGTATCTGCCATAAAAAGGGCATCCATTCATGACAGACCTTGAAATTGATGTGTTTTACTTGACTTACGGATATTATCAATTTTGATAGGCCAAATAAAAATTTCTGCAAAAATACCTCTGTTGGAAGGCTAAGCTGCACTGTACAGCATGGACTTCATCAGCTGAGGAACAAATCTGAAGGTTACAGTGCAATTGCAGTGCTTGCTAGAGGCACACAATGAACAAAACGAGAACTCCTCAGAGAGGGCAGCAATTCCCAGCCAACACTCAAATTGGGAAAATGTGTGACAGAATAACATCTACATGCTCTAATGAAAGAATAATACCAACAAGATCTCCTCCTTCACCAAGAGGTATTCATTAGCTAACTGGCAAGGCCTCCAGACAGTGGGAGCTGAGGGAGTAAAAGCTGTAAGATAATGTTGCTGGACTTTGTGGATGACTGAGCTGAGACTGCTTAGTAGAAAATGCAAT
The DNA here is from genome assembly GCA_013400335.1 of Eurystomus gularis. NCBI lineage: Eukaryota > Metazoa > Chordata > Aves > Coraciiformes > Coraciidae > Eurystomus > Eurystomus gularis. The sequence goes on from VZZY01004586.1 coordinate 27,362, forward strand.
TCTGACAAGAGGAAATCAAAGACTAATGGGTGAAAAGGACAAACCCTGGCTAAATACAGGGCTTGTAGGCTGTAAATTTTATCTTTCATATCAGATCCCAGGAACTGCTAAGGCAACACAACGGCAGGAGGTCAGAAAACTATAAGCAGTCGATTCTTACAAAGTCATTATCCTGCATTTTAACTGTGGCAACTTGGTGCATTTTTTTTCTCCGTGGCACATTTAGAGTAAAATATACTATCCAAAATCAGGAGAATGAATAATACTGTAACATTTTATCTCACCAAGGCATGCAGGTTAAAAGCTTCAACAAAGACCTTGTATATCAGGTGTTAATTTGTGAAACTGCAATTGTTTCTTGCAGTAACTTCACAGAATTGAAAGTGAAGCAAGGTCAGTCAAATGAATACCATAATGCCAACACAAGTTTTGCAATTTCTCCCAGAAAAGGATCTGACAAGTCTGCCTTTTAAGTAGTAACCCCTAATATACTGCTTGCTATAAATGTAACATTGACTCTGTTCCTCCGGTGTTTCCATGAATAACTGTATATGTTTTGAAAAATTACTAATTATAAAACAATTATTTCAAATGGTCTAAATAATCCTAAGAAAGGACACAAGAACTGATGGAGAAAAGTCCCACAAAGGCAAACACCAAAGAATGAAACTCAGCTGTGGAAAACTGAGGTTTTTTACAGAATGTCTTGAACAAAGCCATTCCAGAGAAATTAAAAACAGTTGTTAGATCATTTCTTCCTGATGGAGAAATTACTGACATTCCTGTGAATATAAACCTATTTAGTGACATTCCTTCTAAATCTTTATAGGATTCCTGATTCCTCTACAGACTTTAAAGGAGAGAATTCAGTAATCAAATCCCTAAGGCAGCTAAAAATATTGTTTGCCAGCCTTCCAGCTTATTAGTGACTGGCCAGGTGCCTTGTGAATTGTTTCGTTACCTGAAAGATGCATCTCTATTACAAATGGATGAAAAGCAGCCAGTTGAGCCATGAATGATAACTACAAAGCACAAGAGAAATTACCACCAGACTAAGAATAAATTGTTTGAGATTGTACTTTCATGCTTTAAATTCCAACCATGTAGCCAGATCAGATATCCGAGTAAGAGAGGAAACAGGATCGTGAAATCTCGGGAATGCCACAGCATAGAACAGGAGACGTACCAAATTTTCACAAGAAAAATTGGCAATCAGTTGATTGCTACTCTGAATTTGCAGAGATTGCACAGCTAATAGATAAACTGAAGGATGAGGATTATCCATTTGAAAACAACAACAACAAAAATCCAACCCAAAACAGTAAGCCAAACAAAACATACCAGAGCTTCTGAAAGACATCTAAAATAAGAATGTTACTTTGACTTGAAAGGCAGTCACAGGTCAAGGCTTATGAGAGTATCAACTGCAATTAATTTCCTCAGACAGTAACACATTGCAGAAGAGGAGGCCCAAATACCTGGTATATCACTAAGACACACATGAAAATACTCAGTATTTGTATCACAGCCACCATTCGGAGAACAGATGTGGCCACACCAGAGCAGGTCATTGCCACTGACCATGGTGCACCCCCTCTACCCTGACTGCAGGTTTCTAATCCTGCTGCTGCCCCTGGCCTGCCCTCAATGCTGTGCCACACTTGGGTTGTTGGTGCAGAAAAAGCACAGCACAGCAGCCAGATGAACTCACCTAGTTTCAAATTTTATATTTGCAAGCAGATGGAGAATTAGGCCCAAGATGAGGTCTCTGCCGATTAAGGGCTATCAAGACCTTTTTCCAGCCAGCTTTCATTTCTGAGGTCTCTCTGGCTTTTATGGGGCCCTGATCACTAAGGGCTTGCCCTTTAAATTGCATTGCTCAGCTCCCTGTGTGGTCTTCAGCTAGATGCTTGATTAAAAAAACATGGCCAGAATTAACTGTTAAAGAACATGCCTTTGTAAAGTGGATTTTGGTTCATGAAAGCTGCAGCACATATAGGAGAACACACAGGGTAAGACTTTGCAACCTTCTCTGTAAGATTTAAAGTGATAAAGACCAGATTTTTTTGTATTTTTAAATTAATTTGCACTTACATTGTGCTGAAGCAAAACAACTTGCAGGCAGTGGAGAAGCTTTGATAAGGATTTTGACTAAATACACAGGCTGGCTCTCTAGTTTATGGTAAGTACCCCATTCCCCTCACTGCAGCTGTGAGAGATTACAGCAGTTGTTGAGCTTTGACTGAAGCTGGAGAGCTTTATAGTTTCTTGGGCATGAATCTGAAAGGCTACAGAGTATGTAAATCCTACATTGCATGAAGAAGCTAAAAACCCAAGGGCAGCCTAGCTTTGCTAAGATAGTTATGTTCAGTCTGGACTCCTGGAGCCTCTTTCTTTTCAATGTGACTGCCTTGTGTGGTGCAGGCATGACTATAAAGTATTAAACAGATCATCTCATTTCTTCTTGTACCTTAGCTTTTCCACCACTGAAATGGGAAAACATGTTTCATCATCTACACAAGAAAAGAGCAAGCCATGAAAACTAGAGCCTTGCTATCAGCACATGTTCTTGTCAAGCTCAGTGGCTATCTTTGTCACTAGTGGTGTATTTTCATTCAAAACTAATTGGAAAATATTTATTGAAACTGAGGACATGGGAGAAAGGACACTACATGAATCAGCAATTCATTCTTACTTTGTAAGCAAGAATATTTGCTTACATAGCTAAAACGGTTCTTTGCCACACTTTCAGCTTACAAACGACTAGCCAAGTGCCTTGCAAATAGTTTCTGCAAGTTAGTGAGACACAGTAACTGTTAAGAAGTTAACTTTTTAGAAAATATTATCATAGCTCATTGCATGTATCTTTTAATTTGGCATATTTCTGTACCTACTGTCTTTCCTTGTAGTATAAAATATTCATTGGGAAATAAAAATATAATGTTAGCCTCTTTGGACTCCCATGTCAAGCTTTGAACAGCTGCATTGTCACACCTCAGGACACCAAAGACAAGGTTTCCAGGTTTTTAGCTCTCAGGAATGGCAGCTGAATCAGTCCTGTGGAAGAGGTGAACAAAAGTGTGTTTCCATGCAGCAGCAGTTGCGGTTCATTTTTACAGACCCTTACATATATCCTTGAAAAGTTTGGAGATGAGACAGTTTTAGAGAGATTTCCTAGTTGAAAAGGAATTATACAGGTCTGAGAGTGGGTGGTGCACATCTAGGATAACATACAGAAACAAATGTTAAAACCACCTATGGCACTAGTATCAAGAATTTAAGACCTATTAGAAGTCAGAAAAAAAGATACTGTATGTAAATTCACAGATTACAAAAATGAAGGAACATACTCCGGTTTTATTAATAAAAAGCCATTAATTTATCTTATACATAAAAGGAGAAAGATTTAAAGAGGCAAGCAGTGATGTATCCCATTAGCAGTGAAAAGAAGAAACCATATTCGGGCAGCAAGAAAATACATTTTGAAGAGGAGTCAGAATAATCAGTACCTTGTGGGACTGAAGCCCAAGGAATTACACACAGTTAAAATCATGGTGATGAACCAAAGAATGTAGCAGAAGATTTTAAAATGTCTGGAGCCAGAGAGTGTTGCTCAGACATTCCAGACAAAATGCTCCACAAAAAGGCATCAGTCAGGTTTTTTATGAGCTCTGCAAAGGGGATATTTGAGCTTTTTTCTACTCCTGAGACTAGGATCCTCTTACAGAGCAGACACATCACTTTTGTTATCAGATATTTTACAGCCCCCAAAAGCTGAAATAGAATGGATGGGGGACAAGGATTAGAAGAGGGCCAAGTACAAGCTGAAAAAGCACATACCAATTCAGTAGTCAGAGAAGAGAAAGACAATGGAAGTTCTCAATGTTTTTTACTGCATTTAAATTTATTTGTTAACTAAGGAAAGCGCTTATATGTGATGACATTAATGAATGAGATTTTAGAGAAGGAAGAAGTAACTAAAAACTAAAGCAGAGGGATGTTCTGTGCATAAGACTGGCATTATTAACTATGCAGACATAGACCTGAGAAAAAAACATACAAAAATGGTACCCAGGCAAACTTGTAGGTTCTGCTCAGCAGCTGATGCCATTGAGAGAAAGCTAATAGCACTGCTGGAGAGCCTTAAAATTGAGGGACATGCTTAAATGTGATGTAGCAAAAAAGAAATCTGGTGAAGCCAAGAGATAAGAAATACAGCAGTGTATTTAAAGGGAGAAGGTGTAAGAAGAGAACACTTGCAGATGCCAGCACGGCCAAAGGCAGAGCTAGAGTGATCATGATGGTGGTGAAGGACTCATGAGTAATGTTTGAGGTCCAGTCAGTACTTTGATATGCTGTGGAGCAAAAAAGAATGCAAGGGACAAAAGAGGATGAAGTCACAAGCTCTCCCTAGTCTAGAAAGACAAAAGATGGCAAATGTTACATTTCTGGGAGCAAAACGGATCTAACTGAGCAAGTAGAGCCCACAATACGATGTCATATTTACATGTCTCACCTCTCTTCCAAGGAAGCATTCCATGGCATTGAAAGGACAGAATTGGTGGCTGCTCTTCCTGCCTTTGAGCCACAAGCTCTTTTACATAGCTACCAACTTCAGGGATGGAAAGACAGAGCTATGATAATTTTAGGGTCTGAAGTACATACCAGAAGATCAAACAGAGCATACGATGGCTGCAAGATAAGTTGTCAAAGGGAGCAATTAGATGGAAAGAGTGGACGGTTTTTCTGAAGTACAATTCAGCAGTTTAGAGGGGAGTTTTCAGCAAAGCAGAGTGAGCATGCGCTTTCTACCTCACTGACGCCAAGAGTCAGCGATGTGATCAGAAGGAGTAAAACACCCACTCGTTACCACAAGGTTGGAGGATTTATGTGGAGGAAAGACTGATACAATCAAGAATAATTTCAGGAACCTCAAGAGCCATCTAGGTATGTAAACAATCCAGGTAATTTTCTGCAAATTCCCTTTCTAGAGCATTGAAATGAGAAAAAAAGAGATGTATTCTGGAGGTACAACAGCAGAAAAGATGATGAGTTAAAGGGTGGGAGCCCAAGCTTCTAGAAAGATCTTCTTAAGGTGGACTTTCTTATTACTCTATTACCACAGAGCAAGTTGGAAACTGGTCCATCCTAAGACAATTAATTCACAGCACAAGGGCTTGTCTGCGTTCTATATTTAGCAAATTTTTAAGAATTATTTACACCATGAAAAGAAGGAGCAGGTTATGTTTCTTTGAGAGGAATTAGTGGCTTTGAATAATATAGTAGTTGACGCTGATTTTAGTGGTGAGAGCTTAGGACAGGAGTAGGTGTCTAGACATGGGTATGGTTGACCTAAACCAAGAAAATACCTCTTTAGATTGTGTAAAATATGCAACAAGTAAAACCACAAACGGATGACATTTGTCCACATTTAGAGACACACAGGAACAGAAAAGTGAGCTCTGACTTGCCCAAGTTCAGACAGTGCATATAGAAAGGTGGAAGACATCTGTCTCCAGTCATGTGTTTTCTAATTTCCAGATTCCTTTATAGCTAAACTTTTTATTACAATCCCTAGAATCTCTGTGCTGACCTTTGCACCTGTAAAACAGCAAGATGGAAAAAATCAGTAGGCAAGACTTATGGATTGGATGGACAGTTATCTAAAAATAGCAGTGCACCATTTTTGATCCCTGGAAAAAAACTTCTGTGGCTTTCATTGTAGAAATGAGATTGTAATGTCCAGCATCCTCTGCCTCGGTTCCTCAGGACTGACCTAGAACTATGCAGCCAAGAAGAGAGCTGCCACAGCAGCTTTTCTACTGGTGCACCAGAAAAAACAAGAGAAATAGTACAAGAATAGTCATGACAGGCTGAATGCACCAAAGGCATAAATCCATGAGGGCACAGGGAAGGTACAATAATGAAAGCAGTCCTCATGGGAATGTCTTTGTGATGGAATAAGCCAAACTGGGCTGCATACCTTCTCATTTTCATCTTCCCTGCATTTCAGACAAATCAGAACAAAGCCCTTTTTCTATCTTTTCACCTGTTTTTGTGAAGGATTTGCTGTTCCTGCCCTGCCTGCATGTACTGACTGGTGGAACTAAGGAGCTAAACATCACAAGAAGTTATCAATAGTTTGCCTTCATCTCATGGATAGGCATTAATGAGCAGTAAAATTCCCTGCCTGACATTGAGATTTCAGAGTCTTTCAGAACAAAACTTTATGCAACATCCATTATACTTTGCACAGCGGTGTGAGAGGTACCTCCTCATGGGCACTGCAAACACAGAATTTGTTTACAGTCTTCAAAATGCATTCCTTGAATGCATCTCCTGGAAAATCAATGATTCTTCACAGAAAAGCTACAAAATACTTCAACTTCAGCTTCAACCAAGTTTCAATCTCAGCAGTGCTTTACAGAAGAACTCCAGGGACCTGATGCATCTGCCTAGCATATAGGTTGCTTTTGCAAAAAGAAGCCTTAGCAAGCATAACCTTAGCAAGCTGAGTTTTCCCCTTAATTTCTTTAAAAGACTGCAGGAGGAACTAGTGTTTTGCCTTTTATTTTCATCTTTTCCATTTCAGTCCTCTCATGCCACATAATAGGAAGAAGGTTAAGAGATAGCTGTACTATGACAAGTAGAAGGACTACTAGAGTATACACTGCCTCTGAAACAATGCTTTTTAAAAGCCAACAATCAGATTTTCCTGAAAAACTCGAAAGCTAGAAATCTGAAATACACTCTCTTTGGCTAAGCTACCTTCATTTTTTCTACTTCTACCTTAACTCTGTTGTTGTTTATTTTACCTAGTTCACTAGTGTTGCGACACTTTAACAGCTGGAAAATCAAAGTTGGTATTAGAACTTACTAACAATAAATAATTATGGTATGATAACCACTATATTTCCAGCCCTCAACTTCAATTCACAGCAGAGCAACCACTACCTGCAGGCCATTCCAAGAAAAGGCAATAGCTGGAAGTGAGGGCTAGAGGCCAAGGAGATTTTGCACAAACTATCAGAGGAGATTCTCGTCAATCTTCCTTAACTGATGTATCCTCCATAGATTCCGGTCAATGGAGAATTCATAAGGCCATTCAGGCATCAAAGTAGGGTTTTGCTCCAGATTTTCTTTTAATTCACATAGAATACTGATCCTCAGGAAGAACTGCAAATTCTAGACATTTTTGAACAATGTGAAACCCAAGTGACTGGATAACTAAAGAAGAACTTAGAGAAAATGACGGTTAAAGGAAAAGAAAAAGTCTAATTTTTGTATTACATCTGCTTAATGTCCTTTTTCTTCTGCAAAGCTATACCGATAAAGCAATGGAGTAGATGCAATCATGAGGACAAGCAGATAATGAAATGAGAGAAGTATTACAAGTTTCACAAACTTCGGCACTTTTTGTGCCAAAACATGAATTTGTAAACAATTTGGTTCTTTATATTCCACTGAAAAGGACAATCATGGCCTTTAATAGGTTTTGTTTCTTACGTTTCCAAGCATGCAGTCCAGAAAAGGTGGTCACAGTAGGACTGTGTTACAGGTAATTAAAATCACAAATGGCAATTTGGTATGCAGCTTCAGAAAAGGCAAAAGCAAAGCGGTTTTCTTTTGGTGGACTTTGCATTTTCCACACACAGGCTGAACCATGTGTCGAATACAACATGTACTTTTAACCTGACCACCTGTTCTGAAAAAACAGAATGTGTGCACCATAGTCCAGAAAGATCACACAGCCCCAGGATGGATTAGAGTATTTTTCAACTTTGCGTGACATTGCATACTGCAAACCACATGGCCACAAAGAGGCAGACAAAGCCTCCACTGCAGTGCTATACACAGTTTTTGCCTGTAGTCCTTGTGGAGCCCAAGCTAAGCTCTTCCTTTCTGTAGCAGAAAGCCCACCAAATTGCACAAGTCATTGGGAATCACCCACCTGTTTCTCTCAAACTTTCTGGTATTTGGTAAACAAAGTGGATTTGCCAGGCTAGGATGTAAAGGAAGGACATGCTGACCTATGAGGGCAGTGCAGAGTGCTTTAATTTGTTCCACTGACAGGCACAGGCTGGGGAGATGAAGGAACCACACTATTGGTGTTATCTGTAAAAGCCAAGGCAAAGCTTGTGGAACCGGGGATGAGAGGCCCAGTCAAGTCAGCCCCTTGTGAAGGACTGATTGTCTTGGGCAGGAAAGCAGATCATGGTCTTTCTTCTTTTCCTTTTCATTGGTACTATATATTGCCATGAAATGTCCCTCAGTGGAACTTTGCACTTTCCTGAAATAATTACCCACATTTTTTTTACAATCTTATATTAAAATCTCTCTGTTGCTTTGTAGGTTTGTTTCTCCAGTTTTCTTCATTCTCTCTTCCTACTGTGAGAAACACTACAGAACACGCATCTATACCATGTATATATAATATGTACATATAATATGTAAATTAAGTGCACCATGCCTCGTGCTGTAAACGTGACAACAAATACTTCTAGAGATTCTGGTAAGAGTCAGGCCAACCTGTAACAGCCCCTTATGCTTTAAACTCTTTTCTTAATACCCTTATGTGTCAGACATCCATTTCATTTCCTTCCAAATGAAGGCCTCCTGAGACATTAGTTCCTCTGCAAAGCTCGCCTATGCTTAGTACAAATGCCACCAGTCAATGAGTGAAAAGAAAACCTTCTGTGATCTCAAGGCAGATCCTGCTCTCTGTACCACTCAGCTACTTACTCCATATTACTACTTGAAGTTAGATTATACAGCTGCTGAAACATAGGAGTCATTTTAGTTATATGCCGAAGGGACCTCTTATGTTTCATCAAGGTCACCCTGGTTCCTATGGTATGAAGAATGCCAAGTGCTCTGCCCACACTTAATAATGACACTGAACAAACAGGAGCACCAGAGGTCATTTATCATACGGAAAGAAATGGCAAGACTTTTTCTTATTTTAAGTAGTGATTGTTCTATGGTATCAACAAACCAGACCTGTGTTTCATGCGTGGAGTTGATGTGAGGTGTTTCTTTTTTAAATAGCAAAACAAGGAGCATTTTCCCTGTTGTTTACGCAACAATCTCAAAGAGCACTACACACAGGGAGTAAGTACTCCATTGCAGTAGCTATAGGCTCTTCACAGATTAGCCCAGAAAAGAAAATGATTGAATTAGGGGCAATAATGGCTCCTTTTATGCAAGTGAAAGAAAGCAAATATTATTTGGATGAGGTCCAAGCACGGCTTTGCCAGCACATGCTGTTTTATTTGAGGTACAAAGGCCTGAAATATCCAGTCAGCTAAAGCTTGTGAAGCTTGCCACCTACTGACAAAAGCACAGCACAGCAACAGCAGAAAAAGGAGGAAAAAAAATAATTTTTAAAATGTGCTGAAGCTGTTATCTGATATAACCATACTCGCTGTTGGAAACTATGGCCATAAAGGCTTCTGGACACCTCTAGACAGCTGACAGCGGATCAGTTAAACATCAGAAATACTTCTCCCAGTTCTTTAGATGCAAAGCCTTAGAGACTGTTGTATCCTGAATCAGTCCTAGAAATTGTCTTGCAAATCTAGAAATGACTGAAAAAAAAAAAAAAAGACTCTGAGCTTCTGCAGAGGACATAATTTTGTAAATATCCAAGGCTGAGATGTCCTAAGTCACAAACTGCTAAGTAATAAAGTCACAGTGTAGCTATTTCTAAAATTACATCAGTAATTCGTATTCACCTCCAAGGCCTATAAGAAGTACTGTTAAGAAATTAAGAGTCTGTCTTTACAACAGGAGGCATATGAGAAATGCTGTTGTCCCAAAACTGGGTTCTTTACTTGGTGTGAAAATAGCTGATTGACACACAGTCAAGATACATTTTTATTCCACTTCCACACAGAAAAGGGTGCTAGGTAGTAAATTCACAAAGCTAGTGCACCCAGTTAAAATCCCAGTGTATATTTATACATTCAAATTCCATAGCTACACCTACTGTCCACATGTGCTAGCTAGCCATTGGCTAGTTTCTTTCTTGCTTCGTCTTAAAGATACGATGTTCTATGAATTCAACATGCAAGCTCAGAGAGTAAAGGACTTTTTTTGGGTAGTAGGCTTTTCTAGCTAGGAGGTGTGTTTTATCACATTATTACAATGATATTGTAAGAAGATAGCTCAACTTCAGGGCACCACTGTAAGGGACTTTGCTGACTTTTCCAAACTATGTTTATCCTCAAGGATGCATGTTCAGTAAAGCTGGGAGATCTCTGGCCTTCTATCCTCCCTCAGGGTTTTTCTAGGACCAATTATCTCACTATACTCTTACCTTAAGGTATACTGTGTCAGTGTAACTCTAAACAATCCATCATTCCTTCCTCTCTCTTATCGTATTTGTCAGCCATCAATCGGTCATCTGTTCCTGTTCCTGAGACTGTCCTATCTTATGGAAAAGAGGATTAGAAAACAGTTTTAGACAAACTTCATACCATCAGTCATCAATTCCCCACTTTGAGACTAGATAAGGGAGAGCTTTATGCTCCTTCCTTACATTAGTCTTATTTCCCGTAAGTCCGACATCCTAAAGTGGAAAAACATTTCCATACACCTTGCATCATGACATATATACACATGAACATCAATAAATCCACTATTACTGCTCCTCTCAGTTTCTTCAGCCAGAGACTCACATCAGGTATCCATGAGTTCGGTCAATGCCAAACTTCAGAAAACCCGTATGTGGTATTATCCCTTTGAATCTCATGTAAGATTTTAGTTTGTTTCCAGATTTCATCAAGATTGGTAGACATTCTACCACTTTGATCTGGGTAAACATATCAACTAGTGTTCAGAACTGTACACATTTCCCCTTTGGAGCTGGTATAGGGACCCCTAGTAAAGGTACTCCTTTCCTAGAATTTTCTGAAAGTGCATATAGACCCAACAGTTGATTTTGTTAGCTTTCTATTGTTTTTTGTACTATCAAAATGTGCATTCTCTTCCATGAGTTTTCCACTGGCTGCCTTGATATACCTTGATTAAACATTTTTATTTTTAAGCAGAAAGATAGCAGTTTTCTTATCATCCTGATGTCCTCTGAAGAATCTAGTATTCTTAGAAATGCATGTAATTACAATTTAGGAGTGTTATTATTATTATGCAACAAAACATTATTAACCCCTGTGGGCAGTCTAACTCCCACTATGGGCCTTCTGAATCCCAGGTACAGTTGATTAAATCCTGGCAAATTTTAGTTTGAGTTCACTAGTTTGTTCAGTGGTCCACTGTCTTGGTGCTTTCTTGACCCACATGCGGTGAATTCAGGAGTCATTTCTGTCCACATTCACTACTATGTTCATGGTCAACAGGACAGTGTATGGCCCCTTCCATTTCTCTCTTAGTGGTTAGCCTTTCCAGGTCCAAAGGTAGTCTTGATCTTCTGGTTGAAAATTATGCACTGGAGAATCTAAAGGTAGGAGGGCTCATTCATTCAGGTAACTGTGTAAGGATGACAAAACTTGTGAAAAAGGTAACAAATAATTCTTCACCTCCCCCTCTCCTCTCATATGCATTTGTTCTTTAGTTGTGACAGTATGTACAGCATACAGCTTTCCATATAATATTTCAAAAGGAAATATTTCAAATCTTTCAAAACCTTCCTGTGCTCTAGGGGTCATTCTATTCCTCTTTAAAGCTAAAGGTAACGTATCTAACCTCTTAGAATGTATCTCGTGACATAACTGAGAACTGTTTAGAGTCTGATTCATCTATTCTACCTTCCCTCTGGACTGTGGCTTTCAAGGAGTGTGCAAATCCCAATGCATATGTAGTAATTTGGACACTCCTTGTACTACTTCTGCAACAAAATGAGGCCCGTCGTCAGAAATTCCTTCAGGCACCCTGGCTTTTGGAATTATTTCTTTTAATAGAATTTTTTAAAACTTAAAACTACCCCTCTAGCTCTATTTGTGTGTCAGAGGAAAGCCTCTGGCCAGACAAAGTGTTTACCAGAACCAGCCTCTAGCCTCATTGGATATTATTTCTTTCTTACCAGACTTACTCCAGGCTTCAACTGTATTTTTACTGGAGTTACATTCCTTACCCAACTTTGTTGTTTTAATGCCCTTACCAGGGAAATAACAGCATCCAGGGTATCCTTGGGTGCACCAGCATCTGAGGATGTCATGAGCTTTTCATGCACTATCTGTTGGCACATGCAGCTGAACGGACTTATCAGAAGAGGTTATTTGTGCAGTTAGCTTGCATAATAAATCATGCCCTTATAGCAGCAGGGGACATACTGGCATATACAGGAACTTAAGTGTTAATCTAGCATTTCCAATCGTGCATTCCATAGGTTTCAAAACCAGCCTTAGAGTACATTTTCCTATTGCCCAGACGATAGGTATGCAAGTCTTACTTAGTGGTCCTTCACAACTAGTTATTAGTGAGTGATAGCTCCACTATCTATCAAGAAGTCCATAGTTTCATTCCTCAGCTTTATTGGAACCAGGGGATCGGCTGGGGAGGTTTTCAATTTTATACCATTTCCCCCCGGTCCCTTCCAATCTTTCCCCTCATCTTCCAACGTGATAAGATCTACCTCCTTTTTGGTTTTTGATTGACTTACTCCTCCCTTCAATGCAGGACATTCATTTTTCCAACATCCTTCTTACCTGAAATTTGCACACTGATTCAGGCGCAATGGTGTTCATCCCACTAGGATTCATCTTCATCCTGTTCCATTCCAGCCCCCACTTCCCCTGCCTCTTCCTCTCCCCCTCCCCCTCGTACTCTTTCCATTTATTGCTGCAGCCAGCAGAGACACCTGCAGTTTCATCCTCCCCTGCTTTTCTCCCTTTTCTTTCTCTTCTCTGTTGTTATATACCTTATATGCTATCCCTGTTAACTGGAAAATTGACATTCCCTCTGCCCCATCTACTTTATGTAGTTTTCTCCTAGTATCAGCAGCTGATTTTCCAATTAAAAACACATTAAGCATTCTCTCATTTGCTTCCTCATCAGGATTCAAATCAGTTCATTTCTTTGCTACCTCACGTAGCCTTTCATAAAAGCCTGAAGGATTCTTATCCGGGCTTTGTCCTACTTCATACAATTTTGACATATTTTGACATATATTGGTTTGGGTACTCCATATAAGATTCCACACAGTATTAATTGCTGGTATTGTTTCAACAGGGCCCTCCCTGCTCCTGTATTAGGATCCCATTCAGGTTCTGATTTAGACACGTAAGTTTCAGTTTCCTCTCTATCATTCCTTTTTCTCCTCTCCTCTTCTGCTTTTTTCCATAACCATTCTTCTTTCTTCAGTTGTAAATAAAATATTCATAGGAGCTTGCATGTCTCCCCAGTTATAATCATGTGTCAGCATAATAGTTTCCAGGAGTTGATACATTCCTTTGGGATTCTCCCTGCGTGACCTCACTGACTGTTTCCAGTTAAGCGAGTCCAATGTAGTAAATGGGATGTGTACATTGTCCTTCTACTTCCACTGCCTGTCTTAGCGGGGCTTGTAACAGGGGATGTTGTCGTCTCATTCCTCCAGATAGTGGGCTAAAACTTCATCCCCTGCTCCTACTCCCTGCACCTGTATTTCGACAGGAGGGAAGTGGTTTTGGGATCCTCTGGGGGCCAGAGGTGCTACTGTCACTAATAATTGTATATCCTCTACTTCTTCCACTTAATACAGCATTTTTTATAATCTTTTTTTTCTTTCCCTTTCTCCCACTTCTTCCCCTAACACATATATTCCTTTATCACCTACATTCATCAGTTTACATTTTCTCTGAACATCATAATCATTTCTCAAACCAAAAAATAAATCTACATACAACACTTCATCCCACTTATCCGTCCCTTTAGAAAAAAACAGATACAATACAGTGTTATAACTCCATGTTCTATTCTCTGACCCTTCTTCCCCATCATCTAAATCACACTTAGGCCACCATTGTTTACACTGTTGTTATAACTTTTCTTTTGTCAGAGGATCTCCACCAAACTTATTCCAGTGTTTCAAGATGCATCCTAATGGAGAACTTCTTTAGAAGTTATTTTATTCTTCTATTATTTTAGAAGTAATTTTATTATTGCCACTGAAAAACTTCTTTACCCACTATCTCATACAGTCAGCTCTGACTCCTTTGTCAGCAAAGACAGGGACCCTCTTCCCCTATCACATCTCTATGTGTTGAGACTAATTTCCTCTTTAAGGCTCCTGCTGCAGGCCTCCCTCAGCGTGGCTCATGCAGAGTGAAATCTGGCAGCTACTTACAATCAGTGATCCCATTTCCCATACCAATATCTCTCGCGAACGTTGCACCTTTGAGTCACTTACTATCCAACAGTGCAGAGGAGCCAGAGGAGTCTTCAGTCAACAGTCCAGTGTGTGCTGGAGTTCTAACTGGTCCACTTCTCCCCTGTTGGGAGCAGTAAGACAATCTGGGCAAGGTTTAAAGCTGTTCCATCTGCCAGAGTGTTGTCCTAAAACTGAACCAACAAAGATAGCTCCCTTTTCTGTGCAGAACTGGAATAAAACAAGTATCTTGACTCTGTGTGTCAATTGGCTCTTCACTACCTGGGTAAAAAAAAAAAAGTTTTGGGACAACAATGTTACTTGTTAATGTTTAGAAATATCTGTTACAGTTGAGAAAACTCCTCAATGTGCTTTTGTGTGAAACACATGTATGCAGCCTCAAGGCAAGGTGTAGAGTCCTTACACAAGTCATGGTGACATCAGTGACTGTGAACACGTTGCTCTCATTTCAAATTCACATTAGGTAAAACATGTCTAAAACTGAAAATGCTATTAAAACCTTTAAGGGAGAAACTAAGAATAAATCAGGATGTGAACACTTTAGAAGACTTAGAGCCCAGCTTGGTGTTCCTTCACATCTGGTCATGAGGGTTTACATAAAGCCTTGTCAACATAATACTCCCCATCTGCAGATGAGATTGCTGCCTGGCACAGCAGAGAGCAACAGCTCCACAGTAGAGCTCATCTCCATCCCTTCGGAGCAAAAATCATCAGCCCTGGCTGCTCCCAGGTGGGCTCCTATTTGAATTCAGAAAGCCTAAGGACTATCAGAGCTACCAGGGACACCTTGTAATAAAAGCAATTGCACTATATCTGTAGCAGGTGAGTACCTCTGCTCGAGCATACAGCAATAACCCTGTGGCCACCCGAGGGGCTGAGCACTCAGACTCCAACGCCAGCTGAACTCCCCTCGTGCAAAAAACCTCTCTGTGTTTGTGCCTGTGCTGTAACTGCAGAGCAAGCGCTAATGGGGGAGAAGAAGTGTTCTCCAAGCAGCCAGAAATTCATAATTTTAAGGCTTACATTGCTATATGAAACCATGCCTAAGTGGAATAATTATTCATTTATTTTAAATAGATATTTAAATAGCATATATACATACTGTATGCATATATATTTATATGTATGTATGTGTCTGCATGAACATATATATATGCACCACAGCAACAGATACCGTATAAACACAAGTTAATACAGAGACGTACATTAAATATTTACATAACAAAGATCCTGAACAATGACCCAGATTCTGGTAACTCAGTAATGTCATTCAAAAACATAATCTCTGACAGAAACAGCTCTGCAGGCTATCACCCACAAGGATATCTATGCTGATGTAGTGCATCTTACACAGGCAGGAACTCTGGGTTTGACTGGCACAAGCTGAAAACTAGAAATACTTCTTGGCAATAAATCATTATTATTATTGCAAGGCACCAAGAATCGCATACGCTACTCTACTTGAATTACTGCATGCACAGTGTACTTTTAGTTCCGCAGAGAGGCATAATTCACTACCTGCTGAGCTGTGGCCTGCTGCTGTGAAGTGCTGTGTTAGCACTTTCAGATCTCCACGCCAGTGCCCAGTGCAAGGTGACAGGCAGCTCTGACACACGCAAAGTGCGTGTGCTCCGCTTCCCAGAGCGGCACAGGAAAAAGGCAGTCGCTGCTTTTCCAATACATGGATTGAGAGAGTGACTGCCTGAGTGAGTGATTTCCTTTTTCAGGAGGTAAACTGAATCCCTTGCTGAGATATTCCTGGTCAATCAAAGCTTAATGCCACAGAAAGCTGATACACTCACTTTATGCTGTGATTAATAGAGCAGTGGGTTCTGGCAAACTTGTCCTGGGAAAATCTTATAATGTTGGCCCCTAATCTAATAGCAATGACTTTTAAAATTTTTATAGCCAATGCTAGATAATGAAATAGATTTGTACACTCTATGCTTCTTTGGCTTTATTCCTGGTGGGGCTAAATTAAGTTAAAGGAAAATATTTTGTTTCTTAAGTACATTAACAATCTTCACTTACAATTGGAAGTAATTTGTCTCAGAATGTCCCATAAGATCAGCTGCATACCCATCTGGTCTTGATGTTTTATTACCTAGTATTTCTTGCAGGTCTTGCAGAACTTCACACGGTTCTGTTAACTCTCTTTGCTCTTGTGCAATTAGCATGCACAGCAAGGGTTTGGCAGGCAGGAGATGTAGCCTCTCTGGGTTCTGCTATGCTGCTGTTCATAGTCATAGCATGCACAGCTTTTTCTTAGTAGCCCTTGATTTACGTTCCTTTCTCATTTTGGGCACCTACCTGGAACCCCCTGATAGGAAAATGACAGATTTTTCAGTTTAGTAACACTTACTTTCCCACCTGTGGATGGAGTGGGACATCAATGGACCCTAAGCCTAGTCCTGGCATCAGGCTCAGTTTCCATGTGCCCACCGCAGTTCTGCTCCTGCTCTGCAATTCACCCCAGGCGTGAATCATATGAGATCCAAACAAGCAATGCACAAGACAGTCTGAGAAGTTTGGAAACAATTAATCTCCATCTACCTCAGCCACTCGCTCTTATGTATTTTCAGACACATTGTTAGCCTTCATACTCTAAATGTCAGAGTTTGTCCAGCCTCATGTGGTAGCTCTGTGTTTTGGATGTGCCAGACACTGTGTCTACAGGCCTATGGACCTCCATGTCTGAGTGTCCTCTCAGCTGTTTTTTCTGCCTCCCTTCCATCATGTCCTTGTGTGTCTGCAGCCAACAAGGCAATGAGTAGTTTACAGCTGTGGAATCGTGAAGCCATGACACCAGTTTTTAAAGATGCTTTACCTTAGCAATACTAATATAATTTTTATTATTACTTTAGCCTCCAGATCTTGCTTTCTGCTTCTGAGACTGCTGTTTCCTCTATGAATAGCATTTCTCTATAACCTGCAGCTGTTTGCATTCTGTCCTCCAACTGCCTCTCCAATAATCAGAACATTGTCCTCCATAACATTGCAAACATTTCTGAACTTCAGCTATTCATGTTAGGGGCTACAGCTATTTCTTTCACATCTCGAGAAATAACTCCCATGGTGTCTTGTATTCCCAATTTCTATTAGTTCCTGTAAAGAGCAATTCCTTTTTTCTATGCAGTTTCAGAGCCCTTTGTGTTATAAGGGTAAGGATAGCTCCTGGCAGCCACTGCTCCCTTGGGGAGCAGAGTTTTCCCTTCTGGGAAGTGCTGATCTGATCGTTTAGGTTATTTACTTGGGATGAGATAAGAATAGTACAGGAGATGAACTTAGAAGAGAGATAGAAAAAACAAATGTGAGAGGGCGCAAATCATGTGATTGGTGTTGTTCCAGGGCCCCTTGCCTGGGAACTGCCGCCCAGTCACGACAGTTTGGGGCAGTGCAGTAAGCCTGCAGTTTCTGCTGTACTCATGTCAATTTTGCCTCTGCTGTGGCCAGGGAGACTGGGGTATTTCCCCTGGCATTGGTGAGGGAGCCCGGGCAGCACCTCCCAGCTTGCGAGTAACACCTAGCACCACCTCTCCGCCAGCATCCTGCAGCAGGAGCATCGCTTGTGGCTCTTCTTGGGGGCTTGTTCAGATTTCGTCTGACTGGTCATAAAACTGTCTTAAAGCACGTCTGGATCAAAATGCTTCATTCCTTCTAGAAATGTATCATTAATGTGTTCTCTTCTTTCTGATGAATAATGATACTTCACTTTTATAAAACTTAAATTATTTAACTGCTTTTTGAAGTTGCCTTCCCATGCAAGGCCTGACCTTTGGTAAAGATGCAACCATCCACCCCACAGTGATAGGAGACAAACGAACTTCCCTCACCTCTGATGTCTTTCTGGTGACTGGATGGAAGACAAAGCAGTTTCAAGATTGTGATCAAGACTAATTACTAATGGGCCCAATTCAACACCTGCATCTGTCACTGGAAAAGTGCCTCACCACCCACAAGTCCTATCAGGAATGCCCTCTCACATGTTAAAAAATAGTACTCACTGTGCTGGTTTTTTTAAGTATGGAAGTTTAAAGCTGTAGTTGTTTTTACATCACCTACCTTGTTTACTTTCCCTGCTCAATAAGTGTATGGTGGCATTCATACCATCCGTATGAAGAATACTTGCAGCATGCTAAGAGGCCTGGAAGTTTATAGAAGATGCTCAAGGCCTTGTTTTCCAGCACACAGTGGGCGTGCTTACTAATTTCATACAAATGGCAGTAAACATCCTGTCCATGACAGGCTCAACCTGCAAAGCTTGAGCAGGGAACAGCGGGTTTCCCTGCCCTGGACACAGGGCTGGGGGACTACAGCTAGGTTATTCTCACTGGTGGTGGGGTGGCCTGCTCCAAATCCAACAGCAAAGCTGGATTTCTCTGCTGGCCCCCTGGCTGGATCTGGCCATCCTTTATCTCTTCGTCTGTAGATGAGTAGGTTCATAATGTCATTTTTGCTAATGCTGTCTCAGCTTAAATGCTCCAAGAGCAAGAGAGATGGCTAATGTGATGCCTGCTGGCAGAACACCTCATGTGCAGCTGGATGCCAACACTGCAGTGCAAGCCTGGAAAGACTGCAGTCTGGGGTGATCTGCTTAGAGAAAAGACTCACCAGAGAAACCATTTGGGTAGTTCCACATTTGGGAATGTAAACCCACAGCAGGCAAATCCAGATCCCCAGAATGTGGGCTGCTCCCCTTGCTGTACACGGCACCCCTGGGTGCTTCTGTCTCAAACACAGAGAACCCTTCCCTTGCATTGCGAGTTGCTGGACTCTACATACGGTATCTGCTACCTCCATTTACTTAACAGAGGAGGAGGGCTGTGCAGCAACCATCTGATTTAGGCTTGAGTCTTCATGGAGTTGGGAGAAGAGAGAGAGGGTAATCAGGTCTTGCTGAGGGCAGGCAAAGGATGTAGAGGCGAAGAGCAGTAAATTATTACTTATTATTGCCGTCACCCGTCCCCCCACCCCTCCCAGATTCTCTCTTCCAGATGTGAACCCTGGGATGTTCCAGACCCACAGAAGGCATCAGTCCAAAATGCAGTGTGAAATCTACTAGTGATGTAGGGCCTCTAGTCCACTACAGAGGTTGTACAACGTGCCTATAGAGTAAGATGGAGGAAAAAAATCTGTGTTCTGTAACTATTATTTTCCTGCCAGATACTTCTGTCTCCTATGCTTTCTACTGAGATTGAATTGCATAGTGCTCAAAACCCTACCTCCAAGCCTCAAAAGAAATTATTTTAAGTGGCCTGTGTTCAGGGTCAGCTGTCACTAAAGTGTCTTCACTTTCTAACTAAATAAGAAGCAGTGAACACTCTTCCCCAGTGCCGGGTGTTTTACCCTACTTTGCTTAGAACTAAACCCTTTCCTGAGTCTGCAACAGCCAATTTAACTGGTTTTCAAGGAACCAAAATATCCAACACTGGAATTTGGCCCTTAAAAGGCTCAGACACAGTATCATGATTGTTAGCAAATGGTTGTTTTCATACCTGCTTTTAGATCATATGATGCAAAATAGACGAAATACAAATATTAAAGAACAAAGGACATGTAGGGAAAAACAAGAAAAAGTAAAACTCTCTGCAATCCTAAGACCCTAGCTAATAAACAGGTGCCATCTTAAAACAGAAATTAAACACAGCCTAATAGAGTTGGAAATCTGAGGTGATGTGAAAAGCCGCCCTGCAAGGCACTTCAGTAGAAGACTGGACCAGTGAGATTGTTAACAACAAATGCTTTTTACAGCAAAGCTAGGTATCATTACAGGCCTAAAATCATAGCAGAATGTCTTAGGTGCTCAAAGGAGAAACAGTTCCCTAAGCAAGTCTGCTACAAAGAATCATAGAATGTTTCAG
>VZZY01004590.1:1884-12884 GCA_013400335.1 Eurystomus gularis
TGGTGGTGGTAATTAGCTGCATCTTTACCTTCCTCTTACTTAGGGATTCTGACTTTCTCTTTCTTTTCTTCTCTGTCCTATCACTATTATCAGTTGTGATAGAAAATAAAGTTCATAAGATTGTACAGCATCTGACCTCGTTTGTGTCTTAATCTCATTCTTGGGATCGTTTAAGAACCGTCCTCGATATCAAATCGGGACATTTTATGTCTTACACCACCATAAAAACATTTTCTAGGAGCTGGATTGTTTTTTTTTTATTAAGTGTGGAAAAAAAGATTTTTTCTTCTACAATTGCAAAGTCTCAGTGTGTTGTTATGCAAATATATTATGTTATACAAATCAGGTTGTGGTGAAATTATTTGTTAAGGAAATAGTACATGTTAAACTTCATGATAACTTTCCTTCATAGGACTGAAATAGAAAATGGTATGCTAATTTTCTTTCCAGTTTATTTCATTATGTTCCATGCAGAAGAGAAAATGTCTCTTTTCAAATCTGCATAGAGGATCTTGATTCCTACATTATATTCATTGTGCTTCAATGGCACAGAAGATCTTGATTCCTATATTACACTCATTTTGCCTCAATACAAATCTTGATTAAACTTTATGAGAAAATTGAAATTCAATACACATTTTCTTCCAACCATGCCCACCCATTGATTGAAACTATTTGAAAGTTAAAGGTTTTATCATCCGATCCAAAGCTTCATCCTCTCTAAGTAAGACATCATACTGAAAACCACACAGTTACCCTGACTCTTTTTTTAGGCTCTTCTTCCTTATTAGGAACAGAGTATTTCTTAGCTAGAACTCAGTATATTGAACAAACTATTACGGTCCTCTGTATTTGTGCACAACACTTTTTGCACACAAACTTGTGAGCCAGTTATGAAAAGAATGCCAAGTACCTAAAATCTCAAAACTTGTGTCTGAACATGTGCTGATCTTCTGCACTAAGAGCACAGGCATGTCTGTGCCTGCCTTAGGTCAGCACCTCAGTAGGATTCACTGCCTACCTTCACATGGACCTTACAACATACCTATTCCCATATCCAACGGAACCACAGTCCCAGTAGATGTGAGGTTCATAGCTGTGACTGTCAAAAAAAGATTTAAACCCACGTTTTTATGCAGCACTAATTTTTTAGGGCAACCCAAAGAGTTTCACTCTGTGCAGTGAGTTAGAAGAGCTCCTTCTGGCATGTCAAAGTCTTTCCCAGCTCTGTCAGCCCCTCCAGCAAGCCCTAGTCTGTTTCCCAGTCACATCAACACCACAGTGTGACAGTGTTGCCAAAACATTAGCATCACTTTGAACCTAGCCTCTCCATGACCTTGGCCTTTATCTTTTTGTTCAACTAAGTACATTTACCTTTGTATACCTTGGATGAAACTGCAAATGTGTTGGATGTAAAACAAACAGGACAGAGGAGGAGAAGGGAAGGCTTCTGAGACATGTACTACAAGGCTTCGGTACTTACTGCTGTAAGAGATCACAGGGACTCTGACTAAGGGAATTGAAAAAGAGTTTGGCATTCACATGTAAATTGAGAATATAAATAAAAGCTCTAGGTAGGATAAAAATGTAAATCCTCGCACCTCAGAGCATAAGCCAGTCATTGCCACTTCTGTCAGAAGAAACTGCCTATGAAAGAAAATCCACTAACAGCCCGGTCAGCAGTATGCTTTGCCTTCCTCTTGAGGATCTGTCACTGTCAGGCTCATGCCACTGTGCCAGACAGAACACTGACCTGAACCAGAGAGGCAATTTCTTCATTTTGATGTTCCTCCTATTTAGACGTAATAAGGTCTCTGATCCTGTTTGGTAAAATCACTCTCTTGTTAAATTTAAGTAAGTGTTCATTAAATTCTGTTACAGTATCACTCTAATGTTGCCTAAATCGACTTGTACCCAAATTTATATTTAGGCCTCTAGAGATTCTAGTCTGATTACACATTCTGTTGAGACACCACCTTTGTCCCCTTTTTCCTGCACGACAGTGTTTCAGCATTGCTGACAAGCCAAAAGCTCTAACTCTTCCATCCTTCATTTACTTGCAGAAACTATGTGACAGCACTAGCAGCTCAGGGAGGGAACTGCACCAGCTCCAGAATCCCTGAGAGCAGGAGCCTCTGCTGCCTGGAACAGCTGAATAGGTACCTCACAGCTGCCTTGTCACAGGTCTGAGATGAACATGGGGCTTAGTAAACCCTATGGCTTATGCATGGTGTCAGGTTATTACAGAAGTAATAAGGCTTTAGAAATTCTAATGAACCAAATTCTCAGCTGCTGTAAATTGCTATTTGATAGAGGGGATCTTATCAATGCTTATACATACTTAAAGGATAGGTGTCAGGAGGATGGGGCCAGTCTGTTTTCAGAGGTGGCCAGTGACAGAACAAGAGGTGATGGGCACAAACTTGAACATAGGAAGTTCCATCTAAACAGGAGGAGAAACTTTTTTACTTGAGGGTGGCAGAGCACTGGAACAGGCTGCCCAGATGAGGTGGTGGTGTCTCCATCTCTGGAGATGTTCAGAGCTTGCCTGGATATGTTCCTGTGCAACCCGCTTTCGGCAAACCTGCTCTGGCACGGAAATTGGACTAGATGATCTCCAGAAGGCCCCTCCAACCCCTATCATTCTTTGATTCTGTGATATCCATCTAGCTACACAGCTTAAAGTACTGGGGGATTTGCTTTCATTCCTCTCTAACCCTTGTGAGTTTAAATTGTTCATAAACTGGACAAGTGTTATTGTTCTTGGAAAAGTTAAGTTCTTATCATCCAGCCACTAAAGTCTATGAACTTTTATTATTTTCTGTTTGCATTGCAGTAAAACATCCAAGCCTCAGTTAGGGATTTGTGTTCCGTTGTGCTGTGCACTGTGCATACACATGCACACACAGACATACACAAAATGTGTGTCCACATATAGCAAATATTCTTAAATAAATTGCTTTTCAAATTGGTACCAAAAAAGGCATTTGATAAACTGAACACTCATTTGTGATATACTTGCAAAAAAGTTCCCTCAGCCATTTCTGGAAAAACATCTAGACAACCAGATGCATACAACCATGTCACTGCCAAATCTTATACCTTGATGTGAATTATATAGCCCTATTTTCTATGTACCTAGTGAAAGTAGACCTTGCAAGCTACTTTATGCAGACTGCCACTGCCACTGGAAGTGCTCATGAAAAAATTCCGTTTTACCTATATTTGCTTCTCGTGTCTGTCACATTTTTAGTACCTGTTAGTACTCTAAATGTCCATGAGCAAGTATTTAAACATTCTTTTTTCTTTTGAAAAGTAGTAGATGAAGGTAAAAGTGCTCTGCTTTATAGTCATATAGGTTAATTATTTATTGGGTAAATATTTAAGTATTTCCAACACAAGAAGAGCAATCTGGGAGCATGCTATTACAATCACCTATTTCAATCAACTGGAGCATTAATTTATGAATATCCTCATAATAGATGACACTCGTATTCTCGTATTAAACACTCAAGCTAACAAACTGCAAATGAAACTCTTAACAAAGCTGTTGTATTAACATTTATTGGCTATGAACTTAGCTGTATTTTCATCTGTCCTGCAAAGAGAGAAACAGTATTATCAACCTGTTTTTTAAATAATGTTAAGTGGAAAGTGACAAAAGGAAGCCTTATCTGGGTTAATTAATTGAAACAGTGTAAGGAAATAATAAAACATTTGTCTCAAATGTAACATAGAATAAACTCATTCCCAGTAAACTGCACTAGAGTTTCATACAGCATGGTGTGTACGTACTTACAGAGTAAAAGTTCATGTTAAATCTAGGCATTAAAGACTCCCAAAAATCTTGGTAAGGAAGAGTTTTCATGTGAATTGAAAGTTTGTCTTTAATATTTGACAACCATATCCGTGCACAAGTAAGAGTGGCATTCAGTTACCTAAATGCTGATGTGTTAAATTATTTGAGAGGCAAATCATTGTATCAGCCTGATCTTTAGATGACATTCCAGAGGATGGGTTCTCTTTTGGGCCATCTTTTATTGTATAGCCTCATGTGTCTCACACCTTACTGGGTTGGCAGCTGAATTCCAGCCACAAGTTGGTGTGGTAAACTCCAGATGCCTAACAATTTTATTTTCATATTTTTGTACTACCATCAGGTACTTTCATAGTTTACTAAATAAAGAAATACACAGTAATTATACTATTAATTATTAGTATTATATATAATTAGTATAATAATTATATATAAGAATATACAGTTACACAAATAAATCCTGTTCATTGTGATCAATCATGTTGAACAGGGATGATGTAGTTTGTCTGTATTTTATATCATGGCCAGAGTTTCCTCATACAAAGAGGTGATGGGTGGTATGAAGTGTTTTAACATCCCAAGGACTAAGCCCCTTCAGCTGTTCTTTCACTGGGCCTCTTGTGCCTTCAAGGATTTCAAAGAACCTATG
Source organism: Eurystomus gularis (assembly GCA_013400335.1). NCBI lineage: Eukaryota > Metazoa > Chordata > Aves > Coraciiformes > Coraciidae > Eurystomus > Eurystomus gularis. The sequence continues at coordinate 6,351 of VZZY01004590.1, forward strand.
ACACATTTAAATCAGTAAGTGATGAATCTCCTGGGAAGGTTTGTGGAGACAATAAAAATGAAAGAAACTAAAATGTTATTGGACATGGAAACTGTTAACAAAACTAACTATCCAGGAGCCAGAGCAACACATTCACACTGGATTTTTAACCACAGAGAAATTACTGTAGCTGTTAGGATGTGGAGAAATCGCCCACTGACAGCACTGTAATTTCTGTGTCATAGTCATAAATTTCTTTGAAAATTCAGTGAAAGGTGAATTAAATATGTATCAGGTTTTCTACTGAGGAAGCTTTAGCCAATTACACATCAGTGTTAAATTTTGGCACAGTCATAATGCTTTCTAGGACTTAGGCAATGCAGAGTTTTGTTGAATAGACTTTATACTATAGAATGACATAAATTTATGGAATAAGTTTTCAAATGGCCAAGTAAGAACAGATGCTGATGTTCTCAGGTTGGCCATTGCAGCTAACAAACTCCAAGGCCATTTGAGAACTGGAGGAGCTGTCTCTCTGTGTTAACTTGCTATTTATTATCTATTCCCATAAAGGAGACTATGCAGCACACTGTCTGTTTAGTGTCAGGCAACCTAGGTAAATGGCATTGACAGCAGACTTGTTTTCTTAGTTTCCACTGGTTGGGTATATTCACATGGAGTAGGGGAAAAAAAAAACCAACAAAATGAAAACCAAGTTTGAGCATGAGGTAGTTCTGTTTGCCCTTTTATCCTATATATGTGTCCTCAATATGATCCCCAAGATTGCACACTACCTGGGGGCAAGTAGCATAAAGCTGTTTTTCTCTTTCACATGAAGGATAAAAAGGCACATAAAAATAATATCAGTGAAAATTGATATAATGCATTCCTGAGCAGTAATGGTGTGGGACCATTAACTGTTATACGATTATAATGATCTATTGTTTAAAAGATGTCTACAATGATCTGCCATTTAAGGAAACTATTAGAAGATATTTTTTACACTCGTTTTCGGCAGTAAAATTGTTACCAAAGTTCAGATACCAGTTTCAGAGAATACACATGAGAGTTCAATACTTCTAAGCTACATTTATTTCCTACTGCCTATAGAATTCACTGGCATGTCTGCTTATGCACAGTTTATACAGACATATTTTCAGATGCATAGTGTATTTTTCAATGAAGCCAACTTACAATTTTTCATACGATAATCTTCAGGGTTTTTTTCTCTTTTTTTCAGACTGTCTTTTTCTGCTATTATACTTGAAAGAGGAGATTTGGGACATTATGTCAAACTGGAAAAAAAAATATGCTTGGAGTAGTCAAGCTAGTTAGAGGAAGGGTAATTTAGGAATTCTGATTAAACTCATTAGACTTATGAAAGCCTTTATTTCTGACAGCAGCAAAACCAAATCTGGCATAAAGTCACTAGATTTGGGAGATCTAGGTCTCAATGCAGCTGGTAAGGGGAGAGCATGATTCTGGTGAACCTTTTCTTCCTCCTTATTGTTTAACCCTCATCTCTAAATTACAAGAACTGTCAGCAGCAATATTACATCAGGCAATGAAGCAAGAACCACATTTCTGTATTCTCTGACCAGACTGCTGTCTTGGCTCCCGCGACAGTGCTGGTGGTCAGAGCTGTTCCATGCTCAGCACCGCTGCACCCTCTTGTCTTCTGGATTCTCCTCTTCAGTTGACTACTATATGAAGATCTGATCCTTTATTTATGAGCAGACTAGAAAATCAACAATTAAATAAGTGACTGAAATGTCACTGAAAGGAGGTATCATTAGGGAGAGAAATCCTCATTATCTGTGTTTTTTAAGATTCCAGAGATGTATTTTGATTTTTCTAGGGATATACTATATAATTCCTATCCAAAACCAGATATGAATAGGTGAGAACTCTGCATTTGCATTGAATTAGGTTTGAACTGTAAGAAAAGGGCCATTTTCAAAACTTGTATCCCAAGAATTAAGACAGCTCTGGAAAAAATTCCAAGTCTATACATGTATTTAGGTCTGTGCTTAAAGCTAGGGAGCTCCTTTGCCTTTCCCTTATTTTCTGAGTGATAGTGATAATAAAGGCTTGCCAGATGTTTATTTGTACTTTCAGACAACTACCAAGTAAATGATGGATTTTATTTTTTTAAAGCTTTAGGTACATACATGACATTTCAGTCAGTGAAACAGTTTAATATAATTTTACGTGAAGTTCTTAACAAGAAGTAGTTCAGCATTTGAATATGTTATACCGCACAACATTGCACCAGTTACTTGTTTAAAGAGCTGTCAGTGCTATGGATATCGATGTAGATTGTTAGAACTAGACGTCAGAGGTTTAAAGCAGGAGTAAACTGATGATCGGTAAATCTGCAGGAATGGTGAAATATTGAATTAACTTAGTAGCAAAATAGATCAAGGGAAACTGTATAACCTTGTAAGGACTGCTTTTTCTTTATATACTTGTCGGGACAAAGGTTTGCGTTATAAGTGCAAAGAACATTTATAGTTAGCATTGCATTTGCAACTTATTGAGAGTGAAATTTGAATCTAGACAAACATCAACAGTGAATGCTTTTAAAAAATTTATTAGATTAACCTGAAACATAACCTCTTTTGTAAAGCAGTATCTTAGCGGTGCCTAATCCTTTTACATCTGTTATAAAGGTAAAGAAATGTTTATCAAGTGTTAAACCAGTATTCTTTCAAACACCCTGAAAATTTTTGCAACTATCTAGGAACACAATCTATATTTTTCCAGGGAAATCATAAGGTAGCTTTTGCACAAAAAAAAAAAAAGGATTCAAATACATTTCCTTTTTTTTTTTTCAGCATTTTGTAGCAGCTACTGAATATGTCAATGATATAAGCAAATAGTCCAGTCAATCCCAGGAGGCAGGGACTGGACTAAGTTTGGATGTCATTTACATACAGGGCTGCAGAAACGTGTTTGACTCCACATATTTTCCTGCAGTATTAAATGTTACTTTTTCTTTTGATAATGAAAATAGAAAGAATTGCTTAGTGCTTTAAACAAAATAGTTTAATGTTATCTACTACAATACTACAACATATTACACTGTAATATATTGTATTTACAATATATTACATAGTATTATAACATTGTACTCTCTACCATATAATATAGAGTAGACAATACAATATTTTACTATAATTACATCGTATTATGCTGCATATTGAAAAATAGTATCAACTGTCTGAGGAAGGTTAGGGAAGAAGGAATGACAAACTCCAGTAATGCTGATTGCACACTCTACCTCAAATTACTCGGATTACTTTTCTGAATTTGTCCTATGTGTCTCAATTTATTTACAATGAACTAAACTTGGTCACTGATAGGCTCTTCTTACTTTGCCTTAGAAAACATCTCTATTCTGCAAATGGAATAGGAAATATTTGTTGATGGGAGAGATTGGGTGCCAAAGTACATTTCACTCTTATTTCTATCAAGTTTTATTCAGTCCCTCAGATTCACATTTTCTTCTCCATTTTGTCTTTCTATCTTCCTCCTCCCTGAGCACACCATAGAGATGGTTTTGTAAAGGGACAGCAAATAATAAACAAAGATATACTCTTTATAGTTTATATTTAAGTCACTAAATCCTCACAGGCAAGAAGAAAAATTGACTGACCTTTGGCTACTACTTCTCACTTAATATTTCACAGTATCTCCTCTTCCAAGTTAGACTGAAGTAACAAAATATCTCCTCTGTAGACAAACATGTTTTATGTATTTTCATATTCTCAGCTGCAGAACAAATAGAAAGACTTTTACATGTATTTTCTAGGGTGACTTTGAGTCCTTATTTAAAATGAATTGTGGAGTTCTTTCTCTTTTTTTCATCAAAGACTGAGATAAGCCTTGTAATATGTCTGGTGTACAGAGCCAAAGAACAGGGACATTGCTGCTGGCAAGTGCCATTTGTTTACTATTAAGGGTAGCTGAGAAAGAGATTTTCAATATTAGTATCTCTCCTTAAGGTATAAAATACCACAATCTTTTTTCCTTCTGACCCATGACAGAATAGCAGGGTATTTTTAATTTCATTTTTCTACTGCCTGAGAGCTTCTAAACTGTGAATTGAACAACTGGAAATAAGCTATTATCTGCTCAATTTTGACTAAAATACTTACATATTTGCAACTACCATTTTGTGTTTGTAATGTGAACTCAGCATGAACATCCACATCCGTGGCATCCTTTATTAATGGTTGTTGTTTTTTTTCACTAGTAACTGTAGAAAGTATAGAGACAGGGATCCATTACTGGCTTGCGAATGTTTCTTCTCAGGTGCTTGCATTCTCTACCTGTTCTCTGTCACAGATTTTATTATGAAGCCTGTTAACCTTAGACTGCGTGTAGGATTATTTATTTGTAGCATCACATGAAAAATCCATTCTTAATTATGCTAGACCAAAATCTCAGCCCTTCTCTCCAAAATTCATATCAGTGACGAAGTTTGCAAGAAAGTCCTGCTTTATTTTTTGAACACTGTCTTTCAAAATAATGAAGGACGAGTTTTCAAAGTCCCACAGATTTTGCAAGAAGAACAAGAGAAAATTAGATGAGGAAATTCTAGAGACAGCTATGCTGCATGTAAGATTAAAGGACAAACCTCCACTAGGAAGCAGCAGTGTTTGAAAGCCTAACTTTATTTTTAAATTATTTTTTCCCCCCTGCAGGCAGCCCTGTGACCTCCTTGCTTCCAAGGTCTGCTCTGGGGCAGTGAACAACACTTCTGGTAACGGGAAAAAGGTTCTGACTGCAAGCATGTGAAGCAGTCAGCTAAACTGCTACCTTTATTATCTCCCTCTTGCCATGTACCATGCCATGCTACTTTGGCTTTTGCTCTTGTATATTTGAAGACTGGGAAACAGAGCTGAGAAAAATACATTTTTTGGTATGACAATACTACCAACACGTGTTGCACTGCTAATTACAGTATTTCTACAAGCTATGCTGCCATAGTTTTATAGTGTGTGTTTCCTAGCTTTTATTACAATAAGCCAATATTAAATAAAAAATGAATGTTATAGTCATGTCACTGCAATGTTTTTGTTTATATATGTTTATGCACTACGATGGCATTTGTTAGTGCTACCTCACAGAACAATCACTTTCTGCTTTACATACGGGCTTTTTCAAATCTAACCTCACAAGATGTTTTCACAGTTGCATTCTGTATAAGAAATAGTAAATCCTAATGGTATTAAGAAACAGGAAATTCCATTAGTACTCACACTGAGTGCTACAGGGAAATAACGTGTTTTTGAAAGTAAGGGGTGGGGGGGATGGGTAGGGAAGGCTGAATCTTTTTTAGTAATAGAAAGTTACCAGATGATCATTCCTGGTCTAACCACAAAATATTTTTAAGTGAGGAAACAGAAAATATTTTGCCTTTGATCTAGTGAAATTGATGCAAAAGAAAAGCATAAGCAGGTGTAAGAGAACAAGACATCATAGGACTTGAACTGTTTTACATAATATATATTTTTACAACGTATATGACTGTATTGCTGAGGTCTTGAAGAAACTTTGACAAGTCCTGAAGAAATTTTTATGTTTTGTGGCACTTGGAATTTTTACTTTAGATGTAGGAGGCTGTTATTCCACTCTCTGCCTCTGATGTTAGTACAGCTGGTTCATACAATTTCTTACACTAACTTTTTGTTTGAAATCCTCAAAATAAATTCTTTACCTGTCTCTGCTCTTCACTGAATCAGTTCTGATACAGGAACTAAGAAACTTGCTTTCAAAATTTCTGGTAAAGCACAAATTAGTCTGTGCATGTGGCTGGATAGCCACTACAAACTGTTTCACTTTTTAAAGCCACAGCTCTAATGTGAGAAAGGATGATACCCAGATACAATGGGCCAAATGAAGAATGGCATTGGCCATATAACCACCTCTTCCTCTTTCCTACCCATCATAGCAGTCACCTGCTACCACAGGAGGCCATTACCTTAATTAGTTGAGTACAGGCACTGAAAAAGACCTCAGGTCCCAGAAAAGAGGTTTTTCCAGACTTTATCCTCCTACTCAGTGCTGTAGCTATAGTAAGATTCACACTAAAACTGCTTCAGTAATTTGATACCAAGGAGTTCTTTTAGCTGGTGAATATGTAAACTCCTGACAACTTAATTTCCATAAGAAGATTCTTACTTTACAAAAATCTTAGTTAAAAACCCTTTACATATGTCCTTCTTGGAGGCTGATAGATTGTCTATAATTTTTAGTCAAACCAATGGTGTGACTTACTTTTCTGTAAAAGAAAATTGTAGCTGTTTTTTGGATTCATATTCTAAAGACTACTTTATGACTGCAGTTAAGTCTTCATTAATACCCATGGATGAAGCATTATATACACATGTGGAAAATTAAACTGAAAGAAATGCTTAACCTTAAGACAAATAGAATAGATATACATATTTTAGAAGGAGGGAAGCAGCAATTTTTTAAAAGTCTCCTTGCTTATTGGTCAGATCATTAAACTATAACAAGTCTAGGCATAGAATCATAGAATCATTC
>VZZY01004605.1:246-37613 GCA_013400335.1 Eurystomus gularis
GACATCACTTGTCACTGATCTCCATCTGGACATCTAGCCATTGTCCACTACCCTCTGGATGTGACCATCCAACTAATTCCTCATCTACTGAATAATCCACCCATCAAATCCATATCTATCCAACTTAAAGAAGGGTGTTGTGGGAGACCATGTCAAGGGTCTTACAGAATTCCACATAGATGACAGTCAAGGTATGTAGAGTTACTCACTGAGCTACTGACTCAAAAAAGAAGTTATTTATTTCAACTGAGCAACATGTTGCCATACAAGGATGTGTCATTGGACTGTTAGCTCCTGTTGCTGTCACTTCTTAAGACTACCATGTACTTACAAATCAACAGTTGTTGCCAAGTGCTTCATCTGACACAGTTTCTTGCCTTGTAACTACTGGATGTTCTGAACTGCCTTTACTTTCTCTGGAACATAAGCAACATGCAAATTTAGCTGAGGTAACAGAAACAGTCATTTAGACAAGATTTACACGTAGTTATTAAATATTAATACACAATATTGCTTTATGAGAAGAGCTTGATACAGTTTTTTTGGTAAAACTCAGGTCTCTTAAAAAGTCTTAGATTACAAGAATTACCTTATGAATTTGAAAAACTGCTAATACTATCTTTTATCCAAATCCAGGAAGGATAGATTTTTTTTTTAGTCTTGTGCTTCCTGTCAACTTTTCTAGTTGGAGATCCATATTTAAATTTAGAGCTTCTCTTCTGCTTTCACTTAAGCTCCTCTCTAGTGATGCCACTTTTTCCCCACTAGAGAAGGGCTGAAGTTGACCACGTTATATTTCTATCAATCAGCCACCAGGAAGGATGTTCACAACCATTCAACTTTCCTGAAGAGAGTTAGTGCTACGCATGTCCCAGGATATTGAAAAAGCCAGCTCTGAAACAGCACATTCATTTCTAGCTAAGGTGGCTTCATCCTCTTTTAAGTTTCCACCTGTGCCAGGAGTCAGACTGACCTTCTGTTAAAATGTAAAAGAATGCAATGCAGCAAGACTGCTGTCTGGGCTTCAAGCTGTTGAGACCTGGGGCTCTGGGTAAGACTGTTGGTTTCATTTCTAGTTGGTGCGTCTACCCTGCATGCAGATCCAGCAGAAGATACGGCAGTTCAACAGCTATTCCTGTCGGTGGTGACTTTTCCCACTACATGACTCCCATGACTGAGAAAGTAAATGACAGCTGACCTAAACAGTGTTAGAGAAACCTGTACTTTCCAACAGCCCCATACAGACAACTGTGCTTTTGTTGAAATGCTGGTTTTTTAATGTTCAGTTGTAAGGAGTAGTACTATCAGACCGGAAATGCTGAGCTAATTGATGTAATATCTTGAACTACCATGAACAAATTTTCTACGTCATATCTGTGTAAGGAGCCTAAAGGAGATTTTAGAAAATGCTTCTCTTGTAAAGATTCTCTTCTAGCATAAACATTTGCATACTTGAACACACTGGCTCTTCTTCTAATACTTGCCTTTCATGTCAGCCAAGGGCCATTAATTCCCCTAGCTGTGAATGCAGTACAGACATTCAGGCTTAGCTGAGTCTGATGAAGGTAATAAATGGCACACATTTGGCCTATTTCTTGTCTATTAGTTATGACCATACTAGAGCTGTTCAGCTGCAGGAAACATGTTTACAAACCCTCTCTGCCTTTACTTTCAACATACACTCATTTGCAAACGTGATCCCCTGTTTATTCACAAATGCCATGAACAGACAGAACAATCGGTATGTGACAGATGGTCAGCACACGTGCAAGTGTTTTCTAACCTAAGGAGGCACCCACACCACAGTTTATTTTTATGGAGCAGCTGAGGTTGTGTTCCTCAGTCCTGCAGGCTTCCCTCCAGTGCCAGCAGAGATGGGTTTCCTTCCCACCTGAATCAGTGTTTGTGCTGATGCAGAGGCAGGAGGCTTTGCCATCCAAGTTTGAAATAGTTGGAGTTACACCTCCCTCCAGGCACTGGGCTGCACTTCTGGATTCTGCAGTTTAGATATAGCCTGCTCCTGCAGTTGTTTTATTTTCATTACTTTGTGTTATTCAACATTTTAGTTCAGTAAAGGGCCCAGGCAGGAGCTGACACCTATTATTTGATATGTCACGTGTCATTATTTAAGGGCAGTTATGTCCCAGCCTAAAAATTAAAAGAGAAAGAGGAAGGCTTCGGGAGCTTTAAAACTCTTTCTGCGGTTATTGTTGAATCACTGGAGACTTCGGATAGAAAAGCCAGTGTTAAGAAACTACTAAAATAAGACAAACTACAATTTCAGGTCTAAAGTGTCCTCAGGTTTATTACATAGATTTTTTTTTTCTTTCAGAGTTGTATAGTAGAAATAGTCATAACTCTGGGTGGGAGAACTCTCTGTTTTCTGATAGTTATGGGCACAAATCTCGATTTCAGTAGACCGTTATATCTAACAGAAGGAATGTTCGAAGTTAAGGCAGCTCTTCTTACATGTTGTACTTTGTAATGCGTCAGAGTTGCTGTGCACCTGCAGCGTGTCCATGCCTTCTGCATGCCCTGCAGGTACACAGGGTGTAATAAGCACCTCCTGCGTGATGAGGTATCCAACCTCTGATTCATTTACTTTTCAACTGGACTAATCTTCATTGTATTCACTTCACTTTCGGCCACCAAGATAAGGACATCTATACTTGAGGTGTTTTTGTGTCTTGCATGTTAGGCAGCACTGAAATGTGACCAGCGGTCTCTGAATTCTGCCTAAATGGCAGTCTGTTCCAGCACCCACATATAGAAGTCACTCTGCCACTGGATTGTTCACAGTTCAATTCAAATTTTATATGTGTACATGAACAGTTTTCTCTTGCTAGATATTCACTTCATCTACTTCTTCTTCAAGCAAAAACAGCTGGTAATAGAGATCAACCTACAGTATGAAAAGCATAGAAAAGATGTAATTAAAAGATTTTTTTTTCATTCTTCCTTTAGATAACCTTAACCCCTCTGCATCATCTAGCAACTAGGATATAGCATCTCTGTTCCTTCCCCTCCAGTTGTCCTTATTATTTTTATTATGCTATTTATTACTTTTAAAGAGTGATGCTTTATAACTTTTACTCAAAAGAAAAAAAAGGAGGAAAGGTATCACCACACTTTGGAAGGGCATTTCCTCACTGTGTATCCCAAGAGAGTTGTCTCCTGGGAGAAGTCAGGGGAGGGTCAGAAATTGAGGTTATCTTGTTAAGATCTCTGGATTGAGCAAGCTAATGTCCTGTGTACAGAGGGCAGAGCACCACAGGCAACTCTGGACTCTGCTAGAATTCAGTTTTGCACTGCCTAACTCTGTTTCAAATCATGTGAGATTAAGTTGCTTCTTGGCTGGTGCTGAACTGCTTTGCCAAGTCAGGAAGCAGTGCCAAGATGGGGCTTAAAGGAGCTGCTGCCGGGCTGGGCATGAGGCTTCCGTGTGGCTGTGGCAAGAGGGTTTCCCCTAGTGCCTCTGGATCCCTGGTTTGCTCACTCAGTCTTCTCCACAGCCTTTGGCTCTCACATCTCAACACAAATGCTTGCATTCAGGTTAAACTGTTTTTGGATTCTGGTGCATAGGAATGATTTTTTAAAAAGCAACAACAGATTTATCCACCTGTCTAGACACTTTGTTTTGTTGTGAATGAATCTGTGCTAGCACTACCTATCTGTATTTAGCAGTAGTGCTTCAGAAGAGAAGTAGGAGCCTTTTAAATCTAAATTCAGTCTCACTAAAAATGCCTGCCTATGAAAGTCTTAACTATTTGAGTTCATGGCACCTGAGTGTTGCCTTACAGACTCTCAAGAAGGAGCTATTCCCAGCCTCAAGCTTCACAAAACTCACTTGGCAACATGCTGTCAGAGAAGGAAAGCCAAAAGCATGAACATGAATAACGTCCACGCAGCTGCTGCTTATCTCCACAGGGCTCCCTCATGGCCAGAGTCATGTGGTTGCATGAGCATGGCCATGTATCAGGTGGTAAGCTCATGCAAGCAGGAAACCCTTTGCTCTAAACCCTCTTAGCTAGTGTATGGATTCCCTGAGTGAGGACTTTAATGCCTTTGGGCAAAGATAGGCATTTGCACTCTTTTCAGTTACTCTGCCAAAGCCTTTGAAATTCTTATGAGGCTGTGGGACAGCAGAGATCCTTATGCAAATTAAAACAAGATGTTACAACTCAGCAGAGAAGCACTTATTAGATATAGAAAGAAGTCTTGCAGAGCAGTGAGAAATGGTATACATTTTCACTTAGCCAGCCAGTAAAGGGTTTGCTTCACAGTTCACCACTTGACTACTGTCTTTCATTGACATCACAGCAGTGCTGCCTTAGAGTTCAACCTGCACATTAAGTGTCAGTCTAAACAATCTCTTGAGAGTTGCCAAGGGTCAAGTTGGTGGACATTATGCTTGTAAAAATAAAATAATCTTCTTTCCTAGAAACACCATGCAAGTAAATCAAGAGGGAAGGTTTGCAATTTGTAAGGTTTAGGAGCTAAGTCAGAGCAGGGCACGGATTTAATGTAATTCTTTCACTGTAAGTCTTAGACCAAAGCAGATGCTTCACTTGGTCCAAGATTAAAGATCTCATCTTCTAAGTAAGATTTAGGGCTTGCCAGTGCTGAGAAGGAGATCAGCAATGGGAATGGATCAACAATGGGAGGATGGATGGAGACATGCCTGTGTTTTTTTCAGATATGTGCATGGAAGAACGAAAAACAGTGACCTAGATTTTCAGGTGTGGATTGACAGGTCAAACTGAATTAAATGCAGCACTGTGGTCTGCTTTTGTTCTGTTTTCTTTGCTGACTCTGCCACAAACTTGATGTGCAGCTTATGGAGTGTGTGCCTGAGGTGATGCCACTGACCTCCCTGTTCAGTAGACAGCCTGAAGAGCTCGTCAGCTCAACGACAGATCACTGATATTACTTTTTCATACTTTCTTTCTTTATTTACCCAGATGCGCTGGATTCTGCTTCATCATACACTGCATGAAACTAAAGCTATCTCAGATCATGCCAGAATGTCCTTTTACAGCCCAATATAGTTTTTTAGTGGTTTGGGGAACTCTCTGAAGAGTTAGCGATAACCCTCTTATCATTGATCCTCCCCCCACTGAAGTAATTCTGAAGTATTTCACTTACATGCCAAGGTAATAAAAAAAAGTGAAAGAAATACAACTAATTTCTGTTTCTAAATACAAGTTCAGATAAGAACCACACAAGTTCTTAAATAAACAGATAAAACTGCAAATGGTTAAATCTCACTGGAAAACACTGCTCTTGTTATAATTTCATTATTTTAAAACCACGGATAAAAGACTTGCAGTTGGACATGCTGGGATGAATTAGTTCAGTAACTGTTTCTGTTTCATTAGGATGATTCGAGTGCTCAACAAATGTCATGGCATTAACATTTTATGCAGAGCCATGAAGAAATGACTGCTGGAAGAATCAACAGCCTTTCTAAAAGTCAGCACTTTTTGTCTGGCTTTATGAGACCACTGGTCACTCTCCAATATTAAGTGACAACATTGCTGCAAGAATTATGTCCCTGTGTGATGTTTCGCTTGGGCATCTGGCCATTGCAGGAATGAAACTGCCAACAGATGCAATAGCAATCTCCATCACTGTGCTTGGGTATGGTTCAGCTGTCCATTTCCATTTGGCAAACATCCCTAACAAGTTTCCCTCAGGACAAGTAACCTTTTAATAATATTTTCCCTTTGAATTTGCTACAGAGATACCTGCTCTAAAGTATTTTTAATGCAGTAATATGTACTGACTGGAGCTTCCATCTTGCTTTCCACTGTGCCTCTCCTCTGTGCCTCTCTGATAAAGTTGCAAGGACAGCCTTTTCCCACCCACCACCCAGCTCAGATCTGCCCTCTTTTCACAACCAGTCTGGGCTTACTGGGAGCATCTTGCACTGCCAATGAATCCCCCTGCCCGCACTGCTGAAAAGGCTATGCCTTCCTCTTCTGTCAGTTTGTACCACAAAGTTTTAGTAGATTTTCATCATCAATCTTTACTTCTGAGTAACAATGAAGATGTAAAATGTTGATTCACAGAGAGTTTATCAAAAAAGTGTTACTAATTTTAAATCCACAGTAAAACAGTACTAAGCTGTATTTATCAATCACTTTATAAGCATAAACAGCAAACTATAAACATGAAATCAGGAAGTTTTACTAAGCATACAACTGCAAAGCACTCCAACCATGGAAACAAAAGTTTAATATATTACAGACAAACTCTTTTCTCATTAAACCAATTCACTCAAGCCATTTCTCTTCAATACCTTCCATTTTATATAGAGGACAACATATTATATGGTTGCAGTACAATCAAAAGTTTGGCAATACACCTCTGTCCAATATCCTTTTCTTTCTTTTATTTCAACTTCTAGAGTTTCCTGTCACTTGTTTGAAGTGCAACTGTGCTGCCAAGCAGCTCATCTTCCTCTTCCTGCCTGACAGTGATAGCTTCATTTGGAAAAAGCAGCCCTACAGCTGAGTGCATCAAAATCAGAAGAAAATAGACTTCTTATTATTGCTGCTTTTACTATTCATCTTCTTCTATCACTGAGGTTCAAGTCAAACTGCCAGGGCTTTTTAGAGATTATTTTATGCCATAAGACCAGAAAACTGCCACAGACAACAGGATAACATGTCTGAGGATCATCTTGCTCAGGTAGTTTGAACAGAGCAGAGGCTGCTCCTCTTGAGTTCCCTGGAGGAACAAGAAGCACGCTGCTCTGGTGGCAAACACACATACAGCATCGTGGTCATGAATAGGGCAGCAACCAAAGGAAGATACACAGTTTTAATTCTACTGCTGGGGTAACAAAGGCAATCATTAAAAAGGGAAGCTCATAATACATAAATGAAACCACATCAAACTGATCCTTTAGAAAAATATAGTCTCAAGGACTGGTCTCATAAGCAATTCACAACTCTGCTGGAGTTGTGGGCCTCCATCCCAAAGGGTTCATGCAAAGAGGCTGCTAAGAGGGGCTAACTGGAAAAGTGGCTGGGAGGTTGAAGGATCTCCTGTGCTTGGAGGGTGCTGCAGCTGGGAAGTGCCTTAGTTTTAGTGATCTCCTCCATCTGCCAGAGTGGGAGCACACCTCTTGCTGTCTTAGGGATGATGTTTTGACCAGCCCTCCTGGCCTCCTTGCAGGGAAAATCTCTATGGCATGGGTAGGAGTGGGGGCATGGCTGTGCAGACGCTGTCTGACTGGCTTCCCCAAGTCTTTTATTCTGTGCCTGCAAAATGGAGACCAAAGCACTTCCAAGCCCTCACAGGCCACAAGTAAGGCACGCGTGCTGTGTTAAATGGGACCTGTGAACACCAAAACTGCCTCCTAGCAGTGCTGGAAATGTAGGGCTGGGAGCAAATTATGAACCATTAAGTTCAGTTGTGTTCATGGTGTGTATTTTTTCAGGATTTTGTTACTCACTGCTGTTTGGACAAAAGCTCATTATTTCAGACAGTAGTATTGCTTCTTCTGCTTACCTGAGTTGAATATTTACAGCAGGAAAATGCTAAAAAATGTCATTCCTTTAAATGAAAATGCCATGGGAAACTCAGGAAAGTGCTTTTAGTAAAAGTTTCCATTGATGGAGCATCTTCTAAACCCCAATTGGTTTGGAATTCCTTGGCCATTTTTAAGTTAAATTGCAGTTCACTTACCCCTGCCTCCTTTCTCACATAACCAACAAAGTAGCTATCTAGACGTCTGCTGAGAGACCTGAACTGTTATTTAAAGCAATAATGGAGCCTGCTTTTTTAATAATTCACTGCATACACTTATCTTTTTAAAATTTTCACTTCAGCTGATCATTTCTAGTTCAGTTGTTTCAAGATTGCCAATCCCAAGTTATTAGTGAACTACGTACTCAGAATTATGACTTTAAAAAAAGATGTTTTCTATTCCTGCATGCCTCCAGGGTTTCAAGCTGGTGTTGTTGATATATTGAGTCTTACGTAAAGCTGTGAAGGCTAAAAACTTATCACTTCTCTCAGGGAAAGCTGAGAGTGTAAAACAATACCAGCTGCTGCAATGTTGAGAAAAAAATATTTAAATATTAATTAGATATAAGAATTGGAAACACACAACTTTAATAGTGCGCTACTGTTTGAAATGGAAAAGTAGAAAATAATATTTCTACTTGAAAGGGAAAACAATATCTTAGCATCCTGAGTATACAGAGTCAGTTCCATGCACAGAATTCTTTTCTCAGAGAACTTTCTCTACATAAGAGCCTTTTCAGCTTCAAATGGCAAATATTTTGTGCCTAAAACACACTTTTTTTTCAATATAACTATTTTAGAACACCTTGCACCTAAACAGAAAACTTGGGAGAAAAAAAAAAAGATCAATTTTTAGGAAATCTTCCAAGGCAAAAGTTCTTACACTTTTTTCTTTTCTTCAGAAGATTTTATTTAGGGTCAAGTGGAAAATAACTGGAAAAGGAAGTTGGGGAATTCTATCATGTAAAGTACTGCAAGGTACTGATATAGTATTGATCCCTTACAAGTAGTAACCCATCCTTTTCTCCACATTGCTTTCATATCTCTTTGCTGCATGTTACTCCCCATATGCTGCGTAGGCTGAACATGTTGGCCTCATAGCTCTGCTTGTGTTCTCCTCTGAGAAAACACTGGCAAAGGCTTAGTTTAGGAGGTTTAGACTACAGTTAGTTTCAAACAATAAATCCATCTTTTGAGCTGTGAGTTTGTGTTCGATGGAAAAATTCCTGAGGTCCTTACTGCTCTCCTAGAGTAGAGCTGCATTATGGATACCACAGCATGCATGAGTGAGCACCATGATAGAATAAGATAGGATTAAAATTGTCCATTAGTTTTGGAGGGAAAAAGGAGACTTGGCCTGTACAAAAATCTGTAGCAAGAAAATTTCTCTGGAAACTATTTTTAAAATCCAAGTTTTATTAAAAATAGAAATACTTAGATTTTGCACTGCTCTGCAACTGCTCTGCACTGCTCTTGAAGTAACTACTAGATTCATTGGTAGCCATTTCCATGTGAATGGCATTGGATAGCCTGTTACTAGAATCATGCAGAACTTCAACAGGATTTTCAATCGAAAAAGCATTTATGTACTCTCTATCTTTTCCATCATTTTAAAAAGCTGGTTAGTTTAAAAAATATAATCCTGATGGGTGGTGATATGTTTTCCTATCTCTGGAGCTCTGTGACTTCTACCCTTGGGAGTCTACTGCTGTATTTTCCTAGTCATTCCTAGGGAGATTTAAAAAAAAAAAAAAAAAAAAAAAACAACACAAAAAAACCCAAAACTTCTTTATAATGACTTCTTGAAGAACTTTTGAGAGATGAGATTAAACATGTCCTCTTTAGCTTCAGTGCACTAATTTGATTTGTGTTAGTTCTGTGCACAGAACTCTTTTCTGAGAGAGCTGTCTCTGCATAAGTGTCTGGTGAGCTTCATATGAGAAATATTTTGTGCATAAAATATAACTTTTTTCAAGTGGCATCATTCCAACTCTGTTTCAGTTTAAGGCCTCCAAACCAGTTAATCCTGTGTCTGTGGGCTGCAGTATTCAGCTGTGTTACCTGTGGGGAAAGAAGCACGGTTATTCAGTAGAGTGACTATTAAATCATCTAGACTGTAAGAGGATTATATATTCACACAAGCTCAAACACAAATAAGTGCCTTAGCATTTATATATACAGCTCCTAACTGAATTTTGTCACTAAAAATTAGAAGCACAAGCTCGAGAGCCATTTGACTTTCATTTATCCCAAAGTGCACCCTGTGCAACAACAGCATTTTGAGATAATAGGCTTTTCTTTCAAACAATAGGTTAAACAGTATTTCTGAAAGAAACCCATAAGTGGTAAAGAGCTATTTACAACTTTCTTGTGCTGGAAACAACCCATGATCAGCTACAGCCTACATCTGGACTGCCTGCATTTAACCCACACGTGGTGCACTGTGCCTTCAAAAGCTCCTCATGAAAAAGCATTTGGGTTTTCTTTTTCAAAGCACCTCATCAGCTGAAAGGTATAGCCACTTTTAAGATTTTGAGTTTTGACAGAAGGGATGTTTACATGCAGTTTTATATGAGATAAAATAATGAAAATTGTTGGTGGAAGGCAATAGAAGAACACATGATCATCTTTAACATATAACAAAAGTGTAAGTGACATTCAGGTTATACATATAAAGAAGTACTTTAAGTAAAAAATTCTTGAGTCAAAGAGAATTTCAGGCAGTTCTGTCTAGAATATAAAGTAGGATTTCTATTTCCCCACTCAGCTGGTTCCTAACAAATCTCTTGGAGGCAATTTCTGCTGGGAAACAACCACCAGCCATCAGATTTAATAGGACCAGCCTGTTAAGTCTTTCAGTGGCATAAATGCCCCTCAGCAAATGGTCTGCAGATCTCTCACTGCCTCTGGGTATAGCATGTGGCATACTGCCTTCATCCACTCATTTCTCTAACCTGTAACACCACTGTGGATGGAGACCCAGCCACCAAAAAACAGTGAAAGATGGGGACGATTCAACTCCTTAGCAAGAAGCACAAGAAAATGCCTCAACTCTGGTAGAAATACCAAGAGTGCTGTTTTGTTTTATTGTATAATCTGAAATTGTTGCCAATTGAGAAACAAGTCAGACCTTGATTTCGTAGCAACCATCCATGCAGCAGTTTTAGAGTGTACGCATCCTACTCCTGCTTTGCTTAAAGCACTTCAGTAGGTCCGTTGCTCCCCACAGGCTGGCTCTGTGCTGGATGTGGTGTTCATTATGCAACTTTCCAAAGTCTGGGTGTGTTTCTTCTGGCTAACAGTGACCCACAGTCAAAATGTAAATTGCTTAGTCTAGCTTTGTTTCCTCATTTAGAAGTCCAGGTAGACTGCTATAGATGGTATGCAAAGACAAGGAGTGGGTGCCAGCTAGGACTCTGCTTGCTGGTTGAGAGTGCCAGAAAGCTCAGAGTGGTGTTTGTGCATCACAGCTGTAGATAGCACAGTGCCTTCTAATGGTTGTAGTATGACAAAAAGAGGTGCTTTTAATAGACCATAATGGTCAAGTGATACCCAAGCCAGGCTGTTCCTCCTGCCTTGTCTTTGGCTGTGCTCACGGATTGTCGTTACCCAGTTTTTGCTTGCATTGGGCTGTGCAGATATTGTGCATGGGTAGAGGAGGAGTCTAATGGAGCAATCACTTGAATTACTGCAGATCATCTGATGTGCTTCTGCATTCCCTCTACATTCAGGCTTTCTGCTCCAGAAAGATGGGGAGCAAAGACAACCTAAGGTCTGTTCCAGTCTGGAAAAGTTCATGGGTCCTGAAACTGAGTCAACTATGTTCACATGATGGATGAAACAGACGAGCAAAGGTAGACCTGTGTCTGAGTCCTTCTGCCTTAAACAAGTGTAGGTGGGCATCTGAGAGATGATCAAGGCTTAGAGATTCACTTTTTTCAGATAGATTTGGAATGCCTTGCAAACGAAAGATGTTTTTCATGCCGTGTGCCAGTTAAGATCAAGAAAGTAGAAGCACAGCAAAGAATTGCTGCATTATTGTTCACTTAAAATGATGGTTGGCCTGGTTTGGGTTTTTTTTCGTATTTTTGAGTAAGTCTCGCTTTCCTTTAGCTCTCAGTTCTTCTATTTCTGACAGTGGAAGATTTAATCATGTTTTGTTCCTCCGCGATAGGAATGATGTATGCATGACTGCAGAAGTTTGAAAATGTAGAGAGATACCAGGGTGGAAGAAATATATAGACAATTCTGGATAAAAAAGTTCTTTGGAAACTAGAGACAAGACTGATTTTTTTGTTCTTTAAGGCAAATTAATCTTCAGTCTTTGAAGTATTTAAGACTATCCTTTGCTGGCACAATCTTAGCTCTGAAAGGGTGATCTTGTGGATGAATTAAAAATTGAAATAATCAGTTTGACAGCTTTCCCTGCCACATGACCCTTGGCCTACAGCCTCAACATATCAAAACTATCTAAATGACTGAGACACCAGACATGCAAGTGTCTGTTACTGCCCCCTTATCATGTGTCATTTCTAAAAAATTATCAATATTGCTACAGGGCCTGGTGACTGTTAGCCTTGTCGCAACTCCGTGGAGCTCAATGCTGGGCAGACCTGGTGTCTGAAGCCAGTTCTGCCACAGTACCACCAATGATCTCACTATGCAGGAAAGAAGAGAGATGTAAGGTAGGAAACAAGGCTAAACTAACATGTCCAGATGCTCACTGTAATTTCTAAACCTTTCAAACCCCCCCCCCGCCACTTCACTCTTTCTCTGAAAAGGCCATAAAAGAAACCTGTTACCTGGAGGCCGTGTGACTGTTTAGCTTCTGAACTCTCTCCCTGTGTTATAGGTTGCTTAGAAGGGCAATGAAGGATGAAATAAGAAGTTCTGTTTGTTAGCATCTGCAGTAGAGAGGTGTCTACCCATCTCATTATTGGGAAGATTAGGCCAAATTGCAAGACAGCATCTTGTGATACTTCACCTTTTTATCATACACAAAAGCCACAAGCAGCATATGTGCAACTTTAAAATGAGTAAGAGGATGTTTTACACAGCCTACTCTGCTAGAGCAGGTGTGATAGCAGATCTGCTTCCCAGGGCTGATGTTTTCCACCTGCCTGCTGATATTGTGCCTGGGTGGCTGTCGCGGTCGGGCGCGCAGAGGTCCGACCACCTCCCAAAGGGAGAAGGGTTGAGGGTAAATTGGGACATCTCTCCACCAAGCTCGCAAGCAGACACGGAGACCGAAAGAGTATCTAACAAGTTTATTACTAAATATATTCAAATAAAACCTTATTTACTCTATGGAAATATTACAATATTAAAGAACACCACGCCCACCCATTCACTCCCTCTCTCACCCACCGAGAGATAAGGGCAAATAAGGACTTAATTATGTCAAGATACGACCTGTATGTGTGGATGGTGCGTGTGTGTGCGTGCATGTGCCCTTTCGGCGTTTGGTGATGGTCTCCGTGGAACGGCGACGATGTCCGACCGGCAGACCTGGACTGTTTCCAGTGACGTCAGCAGCTTGTAGCTTTTCTCTCTCTCCTTCTCTTGCAGCTTGGAGTGGCTTTTCCTGGCAGCACGTCTTTTCTGGCAGTGCAGCTTTCGGTGCAGTTTCTTCGGCACCACTTCTTCTTCAATATGGTGCTCCCAGCTTGGAGCAACTTTTTCTGGCAACGTGGCCTTCTGCGGCGTGGCTTTCTGTAGCACGCGGCTTCCAATGGCCTCTTGTTGCAATTTCTTCTTCTTGCTGCAGCTTGCAGCTTTTTTTCTGGATTCTTTCAGTTTTGGCTCGTGGCGGCGGCTCACGGCAGTGGCAACGATTGCGCACCTTACGGCCGGCGGCAGCTCACGGCTTCTTTCTCTCCCCCGGATTCCTAGAGCAGTGGGAGTCAGCAGTTCTGTCCGGCGGCTCTCCGCGGCAGCTGCTTCCTTCTTTCTAACTGCTTAGTTTCTTCAGGGGGCTGCGCTGACAGCTCAGTTCAGTTTCCCCCCTCTCTGGCTGCTTGGCTTCTTCAGGGGGCTGCGCTGACAGCTCAGTTCAGTTTCCCCCCCCTCTGGCTGCTTGGCTTCTTCAGGGGGCTGCGCTGACAGCTCAGTTCAGTTTCCCCCCCCTCCTCCTCGCTCCTCTCCGGCAGCAGCGGAGGGAGGGGGGGGGTGCGCTCAGCAGGAGCGATGTGCTCCCTTTGTGCAGTGAGGCGGAAAAAAGAGAGTTTGTTTTCTTTTTCGATATTTATGGCTGGCGTTATCTCGGTTCCGGTTTCCTGGAGGATTTATGCCGAATAGATTTATGGGAAATCGAGTTCTTTTGCTCACTGTTTTAATAAGGCAGAAAAAATCATGTGGTCGGTTCACCACAGTGGCGTGTTTAGTCTTGTCTGTGTTCACCCAACTGTTGCTACAAGGCTGCTTCTCACGAACATGCCTTGTTTGAGAAGTTGTCATGAAAAGCCATGAGCAGGGCAGCAGTAGCCTGCCTGTTGGCTGTTAATATCTGTCTCCCACTGAAGTCCAGGGTCTGACTGAGTGCTCCTGCTCCTCCACTCTCTGCCACCATACACAAGAGTTGCCTCTCACTGCACAGCCACAATTGCTCTGGGCGGCATCTACATTGCTGCTGTACTACCACCTGCTCCAAGCCAGAAAGCCTTGCATCCCCGAGTAGCAAGGTGAAAATCCATACTGCCAAGCTACGCAGCAGAGGTCCTAACGAGCAGAAATTGAACCCTATTGTACACAACCTTCCCTGTCCCATGCATCATCCCAGCCACTGCTCTCTGTTTCTCCGATCTTACAATAGGCTGAGTCACAGGGGAAGGGCTGTAACTTCATCAAGGCTCGGAGGGCCAAAAAAAAATTAAACAACCTTGAAGGAGAAGGCGGGGAGTAGGTGAAAAAAGGCTATTTGGAAATAATTTTTCAAAAGCGATTTCCAGGCTGCTCATGATATGTACTGAGCTCTGTAAAATCTTGTTCATATAACCAGCTCCTGACCCAGTAACATTCACAGCAATGTGAATACTTTGAATTCACATTCACAGCAACATGAATCGTTTGCCCACTGATGAACCTGTTTCACCCCATCCTGGGAATTTCTGCTTTGGTGCTGTGTTTCTTTGCTGACTGCTCTGCATTGCTGCTGTATGCTCCCCATGGAGTAGGCAAAAGCAGGCTTGTTTCACTTGACTGATACTGTTGAAGATTTCTTTGAGATTATGGTGCTTCAGTTGGGCCCTTCAGGAGTTTTCTTCCTCTTCTTGCTTGCAAAACCTCAAAGTAACATTTTCCGTAACCAATAATTCTAAGAGTCAATGAGGAATGGCTTTTTTAAATTTTGCAATAAAAGGCGTGGGGGATTTTTAAAGAGAAATCAATACATTTCCCCCTAAGACACTCAGTTGCCGCTAAAATGAAGAGATCATTCAGTCTCCTTTTGGCAGAGTAGAAGTGTAGATGTGGTTCTTGCCCTTTCAGGCTTTAGTGTCTGGATCGAAGCTTTTGGTTTTCCCAGGGATTTCTGCTTTATATAGGAAGCATATTTCTCACTAGGAGAGTTGTTTCCCATAGCTCTATTTTCTTTTCATTTTGATAATTTTCTCAAATAAACTTATCTTTAGAACTAAGTATATCAGTAATATATTATCCTAGTTTTGAGTATTGTACAGTGGTGGATAACAAACAAACAAGCAAGCAAATTTCTTTAAAAGTATATAAACTTTGCTTTGTAGCAGCTCATCAGGTAGAGTACTCTGTAGCAATCCAGGCCTTGTGGCACATTTTAAGGTCTCTATTTGTACCATTGCTGCCTTTAAGGTGAGCTGGTAAGATAATGTTTATGTATGTTTCTGTCATTATAGTCACCTGTTTTAAATTTGTCACCAGTTTCAAACACTTACCAATCAAACCATTAGGAAGTCCATAAAATATTCTTTTATCTTGATATCCTAGCTAGTAGGACAGTTCTCTGACTTCATTTCCAAGTGTCTATAAAACCTGAACAGATACTATTTAAGTCTTATCAAGCCTAAGGAAGCATATGTGATGTCACTTTTATTCAACAATGAAGGAAGACAATTTTGCATTGATTTGCAAAGATAGGTTGATGTCATTTCACAACAATTTAAAATCCTTTCTATCCATAACAACAATTTTTTATATTTCAGGAAGAATAGAGTAACAGAATGCAGAATGCAGAACTTCCTAAATTTTAATTCTTATCCTGAACGTCTTGGTACTGTGCTGAAAATGGACTTTTGATTGCTGTGTGGAAATCAAATGGCTGCTTTGTTTTCTGCAATAACATACCTGCTTTTGGAAAGTTCATTAAAGTTAATGAGTGTGAGTCAGTGTTAGCTATTTTCTTGACTTTTGTTGAAATTACTGTGATTTTCCACATGAGCTAATCCTTCTTTCTTTCATTTTTCATCCACCTGACTCATTTCCTGCATTCCCTTCAGCAGTTTAGTGATTTACTTACCTGCAGCATATTATCCCAGGTGATGTCTCTTGCCTCTCAGCCTCCATATTCAACCAGATGAAGCACAGCAGCGTTAGATGATTATTCCCATGGTTAGACTGTGGCAAACC
The DNA here is from genome assembly GCA_013400335.1 of Eurystomus gularis. Lineage (NCBI taxonomy): Eukaryota > Metazoa > Chordata > Aves > Coraciiformes > Coraciidae > Eurystomus > Eurystomus gularis. The sequence continues at coordinate 16,381 of VZZY01004605.1, forward strand.
TATGGGTTTCCAAAGAAAACACAGATCAAAGCCAAACTGTGTTAAATGCAAGTCATTTCTGGTGTTATCTTGCAAAGCCATATCATTGCTTGTCCTTAAAAGATTCTTGGGTAACTAACTTCCATTGAAGTCAATGAGCATCGGGTTCCTAATTATCTTCAAAGGATATAGGCCCTGATTAGCAATTCATTCCTTCAATACATTTAATTCTGAGAGGCAAAACAGTGGATTACTCTGTATTTATGCAGAAATGTATCTTCCCAGACCTTTTTTGCTAGCATATTGAAAGTCTTGAAGCTGTGTACATGCTGTAGAAGCAAAGTAAGTATTTTTCCAAACCTCGACGTGATTGTCTAGCCTGGCACGTGGGAAGATAAACCATAGCCAAATTGTTCTTTTCAAAAGCATTAATGTTTAAAAATGAATTAAAAATGGATAGCCAGGACAGTCTTTTCATTACCACAAGAGCGACAAATGCCTACCCATTCTCTTTTTCATGCATCCAGCCCAAGAGCATTGTTAAAATTTAAAAGCTATAATGAACAGCATGTGAACTAGATGGACAGCTGCATTGGAAATTAAATTAAAGGAGAGGAGTGGAGCATTTGATGAAGTAGAGCTACTGCTTGAGGGTCAAAGACATCTTGGGGGAAAACTGGGCCAAGTATTCTGTAGGCTTTTATTTCTGTAGGTGTCTGTTTTCAGGAACGATTGTTATTCACTAACGGGGAAGATTTTTTTTTAAAGAAAAGAATGGAATAGGTACTCAGAATTTATGGAAATCCCTAAAAGCATGATTCCTAGGTAACACCAATACCTTTGAAGACTACCTTTCATCTCTTCAGCTCTATATTTGTAGCACTGATATTTAATGCCTTAAATTACTTTTCTTAGACAAAAAGAAAGTGAGAGTTAAGGCATCTTCACCAGGTATGTTCATTAAGGTTTACTGTCATCTAGTATCTGGTGGGATGCCTAAGTTCAGCCAGAAGCCCTGTTTCTCATATCCCTACTTCCATATTCTCCTATTTCTCATGTAATACTTTTGGACCCCTTTTGGCAACATTTTTATTCCTTAAGTAATTCTCGTTTGTTAAACCCTGATGTTCAGGTGTGTCGTGGTCGGGCGCACAGAGGTCCGACCACCTCCCAAAGGGAGAAGGGTTGAGGGCAAAGTGGAATATCTCCCCACCAGGCTTGTAAGCAAATATGGAGGTCAAATGAGTATTTAATAAGTTTATTACTAAATATATTCTAATAAAACCTTATTTATTCTATGGAAATATTATGGTATTAAAGAACCCCACGCCCACCCACTCACTCCCTCTCTCACCCACTGAGAGATAAGGGCAAATAAGGACTTAATTATGTGAAGATATGACCTGTATGTGTGAATGGTGCGTGTGTGTGTGTGCATGTGTCCTTTCGGCATTCAGCGATGGTCTCCATGGAACAGTGACGATGCCCGACCGGCAGACCTGGACTATTTCGATGACGTCAGCAGCTTGTAGTTTTTCAGAGTAGTTTCTTTGGCACAGCTTTTCTGGCCACGCAGCTTTTGGCGGCTTCTTGTCGCAATCTTCTTCGGTATGGTGCTCCCAGCTTGGAGTGGCTTTTTCTGGTGACGCGGCTTTCGGCAGCGGCTTTCTGCAACACGCGGCTTCCAGCGGCTTCTTGTCGCAATTTCTTCTTGCTGCAGCTTGCAGGTTTTTTTTCTGGATTCTTTCAGTTTTGGCTCGTGGCGGTGGCTCACGGCAGTGGCAGCGATTGCGCAACTCACGGCCGGCGGTGGCTCACGGCTTCTTTCTCTCCCCCGGATTCCTAGAGCGGTGGGAGTCNNNGAGGGGGGGGGTGCACTCAGCAGGAGCGATGTGCTCCCTTTGTGCAGTGAGGTGGAAAAGAGACAGTTTGTTTTCTTTTTCAATATTTATGGCCGGTGTTATCACACTTCTGGCTTCTGGAAGGCTTATGGGAATTGCCGTTTTTTGCTCGCTGTTTTAATAAGGCAAAAAATCATGTGGTCGGTTCACCACAAGGTGTTAACTTTGTGTCTGACCATTAGATTCAATCCTCTCTTATGCAGAAATCAGGCTGATGCTGCTTTCACTGACCAGAGAGGGTGGGGTGAGGTCCAGTGTCATCCTCCGAAGCACTTACCTTGCAGAGATGGAGATGCAGGTGCTGTATGTTTGCAGACAGGCCTGTGAGCATGATGCTCGTGCTCTGTGTCCTGCTGCATGCTGAGGAGTCTCTGTCTGGAGCTGTCCACAGCCAAATTTTCCATGCACACCATCCCACTGCAAAGTCCCTGAGTGCTGTACACAACATCCCTGTGGAAAACCCACCTCTGCAAGGGGAGAGGAGCACTCCTCAACCTCTCACATATCTGAAAGTTCATGCTGTTTGCTAGTTACCATGACACTTTTCATGACCCCAGGCATAGCTGAAGATAGAAACACAAATTAACTTAGACACCAAAAAACCGAGGTCAGAAACAGGCACATGGAAATGAAAGCCCTGCTTCTGTCTGTGCATGCTTCCCAGCAGCTCCTGAGACATCAGAGAGGTCTTTCACTCTGTCACCCACCTACCAGCTTGTCCTTAGAGCAGTCTGTGGCTGGGGTCTTGCCCTGTGTTCAGCATTTAGTGAAGAAGAAAGTCTTAAAGACAATTACAGCCTTAAATGTCTAGCTCTTACCCAATACTAAAAAGCTTCCCTCCTCTCACTTATTGTTGTGACTCATCACTTCATTAAGTGGACAGTTCAAATATCCCTTTTAAGGGATTGTTCAATTGCTCTGTCCAGTCTAGAGACCTTGCTCTTTCCTGAACACAGCAGGGTAGGGCCTTCTTCTGTCCAGAGACAAGCTGACTAGTTAGTGGTCCTACTAGTTAACTAACTGAACTACAGGTTAACAATTAAACGCTGTTGTGGTAAGCACTCCATTCAAGTTGGACAAATACTGTTGTGTGCACCAGTCCCAAAGCCCTCTCCTGCTCCTGACTTAGTGGCCTTAAGTCAGTGGTGCTGAGGGACCTGGGTCATCAAATATTAAATAATCATTGTCCAACCACTCTGAGAACAAGGTGGCCCCTGTCACTGACCTGTACACAGGGCAGTTTGGCTTCTGCCATGCCTGGCACATTGCACAATGAAAGCAAAGCTGGTGGAGACAAGGTGACATGTAAGTAACACCATCTTCGTTGTTGCAGCAGATGACATCAACCTCTCCACGAGCAATGGAGGCTGGACTCTTGGGAATGTTTGTGCTGCACACTGTGGTATTGTGGAAGACTGGCTCTGCATGTTCTCAACAAAACTAGGAAGCCTTAATTTTTTTTCTGGGTTTGGAGAGTGTAGTGTTAGGTACTGTTTGTGGAAGACGGTGTTTTGATCCATCACAATGTCAGACAGAGGCTTAGGAGAATGGGTCTGTTAAGAAAGAGGCTGAAATAAGTAAATACAATTAAAATAGAGAAGAAACCTTATTAGCAGTATTTTCGTATAAAAGAAAAGAAAATTTTCTAGCAGAATTTTTAATTCTATTAGTTTAGCCATTTTACTCCTCTATTTTTTACCTTCCAAGCCTGTAAAATCATAATATTATGATTAACCTCAAGTGTGAAGCTCAAATTCTTCCATATGTAATGTTTTCTTCAGTGAATTTTCAAGCAGACTTTTTTCCCTTTCAAGAAAATGAACAGTATATATAAAAGTTCTCTGTCACAGGGCATTACACAGACCCATCTCTTGCTGTTTCAAAAGCACCAGGATTGAAAGAATTTTTTCTCTAGGCCCATTAATTATAAAACATTTGTGGATGCTGAGGGGTGAGAAAAGTAATCAAATATTCAGCAGCATCTGTTTTGTATTTATTGGACACGCACCTTCCAAGAAAATACGTAAGGCAATGACAAAAGGTTTTTTTTTCCCTGGGTCCATAATCTCAGGCACAGTGCCCCAGGGGGAGGACCATGCTCATACTTTGGTGACTCCTATCACATCCGCTCCACTGAACTGTCATTTCTAAGCAAAGCTACTTGCTGATGGGCTTATAACGGATTCCTGAGTACGTATCCAGGCTCTAAAGCAGCTTTCTACTCCCACTACTGGAATGGTGGGCATGAACTCCTGAAGAGAACAAACATTTTTATTTTAAGATGCTAAAATAAAAATTGTAGCTCTGCAGCAAAAACATGACCGGTGGGACTGTCGTTTCCCAGGCATTTCTTAATTCTCCAAGTATTTTAACACTGAAAACTTTTCTGTGATAACTTCTTGCTTAGCTTGGCTGTACTCTGCCATCTGCCCACATCACTAGTGGAGTGAGAAGGGGCAGTGTTGATGGGTCCTCTGGTGCTTCCTTATCTGATGGGAGGGTGGAGAGTAAATTATAAGGCACTTGGCTCTCTTTGTACCTTTGATCAAATAACAGTGTTGGTGCTCTGCCCATCTGGTTTGAAAGAGCACAGTAGCATTTCATGTCAGCTGATACTCTCCAGGCTTTGGGTAAGCCAGGTGCTCAGACACATCTGACTTGACATTAATGACTGGCCTCACTGCCTTCAAGATTTCCTACAACTGACACATGCTTAAGTACGAGACTGCACTGTGCCCTTGCACAAACTACTGACTCCCAGGTTAGCCAACTATGTTTAATTTCATTGTCATTACTGGTAGTAGACACCTTTGATTCTCTTGTGGGTGCAGGCTCTCTGTGGCACTGACAAGCTGTCTAGGCAGTAAAATTCCCCTGAGCATTGCTCTATTTTCTACTGACCTCCATTTCTTTCAAATGCAAAGTTGCCCACAGCTTTGCCATATGTTCAGGTAGCTGGAATCCTGTCTGTGTATGTAAGTATATGCATGTAATGTATATGTGTATGTGTGTGCTAGTTAGACTGTAAGGGACTTTATGTATGTGCATCTATTGTGACATCTCCTTTTTGGGGAGAGAAAAGGAAAAGGGGATAATGATGCTTTGTACATAAACTCCATAGTGTTTAAGCAGCCGCGGAAATGGCATNCATTAAATGGAATGTGCTAAAAATTCATCCTACAGTTTTTAGGTTCCCTTTGGAGTCTGAAACTATTTTCTAATTGACTCAGATGCAAGCCAGGTTTCCCCAAAAGACTGGTTCCTTTTTCAGAGTCTAAAAAGTGTTAGATTTCATATTTTAGGCAGAAGAGTTTATGACCAGGCTAGCCTGGGTTCTCAAAGATAGAAAAGTAATTCTCATCTGCTTTAAAACCTGAATAGTATACTTCTGTCAGAGAACCTCCTACTCACTGGACATCTACTAGGTTGAGGATTTTTCCAAAGCTGATCTTTATTGCAGTGCCTACACAGAAATTAAGCTCTGCTGTGAGACATGCCCTTCACTCACGCAGAGGTAGAAGTGCCATTTTTGTATGGGTTATTTCTCTGCATATGAATCACTTCATCACAGTTTTGCAGAATGGTTTTCTATATTACTGAATAGTTCATAGCACCATCTTATTTTCTTTTCCTCTCAGTGCAAACAAAACTCAAATCATAAACAGTAGGAAGCCAAACTGTGACTCATCTCTTTTGAAAATGAATTAGTAAAGTATACCTATAGAAAATATGAGGCCTTTGTGATTAATTCCTTGCAGAAGCCCTCTGAACTAAGGTAGGTAAGCAAATTACTTTGAAGGGCCATGAAATGCAGCTGGTCAGATAGTCAATTTTAGTGGATGTAGCCTGCTATCTGTTTTTCTTCTTTCTCTATCCACACATAAGAACTCAGTGGAAAATAGAGTGCTGGTTAAACTTAGTATGGCTCCACATCATGACAGCTTGGTGGCAAAGCCAGTCTCTAGTGTTTGTAGCGAGTTGTTTTGTCTCCATACTGACATTTTCTTCCCCAAAAGACATACTGACAGCATAATGCTATCAGAGTGGCTACTAACTGTTCAAAAGGTTAGCACAGGAACAAGCTGCCCAGAGAGGTTGTGAAGTCTCCATTCTTAGCGATATATAAAAGCTATCTGGACTTTGTCCTGGGCAACCAGCTTTAGATGTCCCTGGTTGAGCAGTGGGGGTGGATGTGGTGAACTCCAGAGCCCCCTTCCAACCAACCTCAACCATTCTGTCTTGATTTGTTCAAGACTTGATTTGTTCTGTTGAACTGCCCACACTTTAAAAAATCCATGCATAAACACATGGAGATGCAAGATCAGGGCTGCAGCTTACAAGATAGATAGGTGCAAAGCACTCTTTGAGAACACACAAGTGCATATGTGCAATCTGCTTGTTAGCGTTAGTCTTGGTTCTGCCATATTAAACTAGGGTAATTAAGATGTGGGCTACAGAGTCACTGTTATAAAGTAAATCTGGTCTGCCACAGAATGTTGTCTTGCCTGCTACTCTCCACCTCCTATTGACTTTCTGGACTTAGTGTAGACTTTTGAGAAGCTACTTCTAAATTTATACCATGGAAATGATCTGCTTTCAAACTAACCCCAAAAGCACAGGCAGGAAGAGTTTTCAAGATTAGTTCCCTGATGTGGTCTGTAGGAATCCTGCTGCTAGCACATGAGGCCTGCTGGAAAAGAACTAGAGTCAATGGCTGCAGAGATTAATGCTAGATTAAACCACAGCATGGACTGGTCTCAGAGCAGAGGCATCTTGGTATCTTTAAAACTGCAGGCAGGCTGTGTTTGTTCAAGAGACTGTGTAGCTGTGCTATGCAGCACTGGGTGGCTGAGAAGAATATGTAGGTATACACATTAAAGATGTTCACTGAAAACAGAGAACATCATAATCTTGTGGCAAAGGTCATGGCTGCAGATAGCAGGGAACACTGAAAGGAAAGACCAGTCCACTAAGGAGCAAAATTCTGTCTATTATTGTTACTGCTGAAAAGTTGAAGGAGGATCCCTGCAAATAGCTGGGTACTGCAAAGCACAGTGCCCACCAGGGTGACTGCAGAGGGGCCAGTCTGAATTGGTTGATGAGATGTATAGACAATTGGGTTTGATCAAGGAGAACTTATGTCCTCAACTAGACTCTGCCTCCATTGGGGGTTGTACTATAACTTGAGAAAATGGAAGCAGGAGAATATCACACGCTAAGAGGTTTTCAGAGGTGTTGCAGTGAATCTGGGGAAAGGCAGAAGGGTTTTTGCAGTCTTTGCAAATCTTCCAGATAGCTAGAGTTCTTCACAAGATGTCAAAGTCCTCAGATCTGATACACATCCTGAAGATGTTTGCATCTCTCTGGGAAGCCAAACAGCGAAGAGAACCTTCTCTTCAGGCTTGGTATTTGCATGTTTCAGATTAGAGCCAAGGTCTCCATTCTGCCTCTAATGTAAATCAAGGTGCGTTTCTAGCATCCAGCAACCCTGGGTTCTCCTCTGCCTGGGTAGAATTTTCAACTGAAATCACTCAGGAAAAAGCACGAATCTTAGATCAGAAAGAAGACAAAAGGAAAAAACCCTTTAATCTCAGTTTAGGTGGGAGTTACTTGGAGACTTTGTGCTCAGTATCAGATTTACCTCTAACTTGCACAAGCAGCTTACTCCATCTTTGCCTCAAGTGTTCAGCTCCTTATCTGAGAAAATTTTCAGGGGAATTCTGAAGATTTCTTTATAGATCCTCATCAGATAACTAAATATTAGGCCAGGAAACTCATGACAAAACATTCCTGTTTTCTAGTGTGGAGCTAAATATCTTCTCTCTTGTCAGCTTCAGCAAGATTGATGAAAACCCTCAAGTACATCTTGTAAGGGATTTACTGTAACCCTCCACATAAACTTGTTTATTTGAGGGAATTTTGTAGTTGAATACTTCTCACCACTTCTCAACCCAACCTTTACATCTAGTTTCATTGCTACCTGAAATATTTTTCATTTTAATTTTTGAAATTTCAAGACTATGAACTTTTTTTTTAAGGTGTTACTTTCCTTCACCGCCTTCTTTCCCAGTGAAACTTTTTACTTCTGACCTAGAAATAACAGTTACCCCTCCCCCCACATAAAGGAATGGGCAAAAAAAAGAAAAAGGAAGAGAGAGCAAGAAAACAGTAATACTCTGTGAGAATCTAAATCTTAAACATCTTTCATACTTGTCACCCAAGGACAGAAAGGGAAAAGTAAGAGCAGAAGATGGGAATAAAACATCTGCTTTTTAGGAAGGGAATAAAGATATTTTATTAGCACAAGTTTCCAGTATTTTTTAAAATGCCTTTTTTTTTGCAGAATATGCTGCCAAACTCCTTGAAAATATTTACTGTTAGACCACCTTCAGCCAATGCATTCTGACATTTGTTTGAAATTTACATCATTTGATAGACAGAAGTGGACAATGTTCCTAAGGGCAAGGGAACTACTTCTTCATGCCCAGCGTGTTTGGCATAGGTAATAGCTTTAAGCTTTTTGGCAGGCAGTATTGTGCCTCAGCCTTCTGGTCTCCACTTCAGGTCAATTTTATAAGATTAAAACACGTAAGCCTTTCCTGGAGTTTTTCCTAAGTTATACAGAAGGAGTGGGAAGCAGGTTTGAGCCTAGTGATAGCTGCTGTGTTGATTTCCTCCCCTAGCTGTAAACACCTATCAAATACATGTATTATGCACATAAAATATTGAAGCTTAAGGTTCATGGGTCATTTCAGACAATAAACCCATCTGAGGTTTGATGAATTAAATCTGTGCTGAAATATACCTCTTAGATAGCACAGGTGGCTTTGCAAAAAGACATGTGAGAGCTGCCTCCCCCATTTGACAGAAACTTGTTCTTCATTTTTGTATAAATAATAGTGGGAAATGCGTCAGACAGACTTCTAATGAAATGTACAAATGTTCATCACTTTTTCACTAGGTCTGTTGTGTACTGCGTATGACTTTTTTCCTGATTTTATTCCTTTTGTAATAATTGTAAATGCAGCAAATCCCAGAAGTGTTACTGAAGATTTGCAGCTGTGTGTGTACTTTTGTTAATTGGAGTATTAATGAACATACACCATGTCCTGGTGGCTTGGACAACAAGGATCATGACATAAATCAGATTCGTAAATCAAATAGCTCAATGAAGACTCATTCACATCATCAAGATGTCATGATTAGAGTGCGCTATTGACAGTTTGATAATACCAGAGATATTTCTTGCTTTTGTCAGCTGAAAAAAAAAAGGTTTCAGGCTTGCCATGTCTTGAAAAAGGAGGGATTTTCAATCAGATGGAGAACGAGTTTCTACGTCGCTGTTTTCCAGTTCTGTTTACCTGAAGCATGGAATATGACTTCTGAGAAGAAAAGGTAAATTGTGAATGAGCCTTACTTGATTTTGGTTATTTATTATCCATTTTCTAGTCATCCCCAGTGCATTAAAACACAGCGTTTGCTCTTAAATGTTTCATTCTCTCCATATTGGAATTGACTGTTTCTGAGGGAGTTAAGAGGGGATTTTGAACCACTGGGTGTACAAAGGCAGGCTCAGCTGCTCCAAGGAGCTTGGACATCTAACCAGGGATTGAGTTGGTTGGACAGTGGCTAAACCACTGTGGGATAAGCAGCTCAAGAATTTATTGGGAAGTTACATTAGTGAGGGTGGGAAAAGAACTGCTGAGAGTCGGTACCTGTGGTGCACACTGTGTGCCGACAGGACTGCTGGCAGGCTGGAATATAAAAGTCTCCTTCTGCTCTGCGGGAAAGGAGTGAATATTGTGTTCATAGGAAGGTTAGTTGAAACAGTTGAGTCTTCTGTATGATTTCAATTTATGCTGCACTAAATGGTACTGAAGGCATGACTCCAGATCTCGTTTTTCCAGGGATCTCTCCAAGCTCTCCTGCTGCTTAGTTAAATGTTCTCCTTGAACAAAGGGATATCTGTTTTTCATGGTACAGATGAGTCTTCAACCAGTGTAGCATTTGGCATAGCAGAACAAGGTTGTGAGACTCACTTATTTGCAAGCTACATATACCAGTGTTTATGGGGTTTTTTTCATCTTCAACATCAGATAGCCAGTCTACTAAGCTTACCTGAGCAGTTACCAGAAATTGATATTAATTCACTCTTAGTTTACAATTAATTATTCTAAATTTATGTGAAAGATACACATGATGTATACACATTTATAAGCAACACAGAGAGACTAGGACATACTCAGGGTTCTGTGGATGATGGTAGCACTGAGAATGCCTGCTAAATCAGTAGAGCACAAAGGGTATCGGTGACTTCAAACAAGCAGTTTCAGATGTTTGCTGTACTGTATGTACATGCATGTCCTTCATTGGGCTTAATGGTACTTTCATTTCACTCAAATGGCCTGGCTCAATTGTAAATGTTATTGTACTTTTGGACATTATTGTACTGAACTAATTTAAACACCAACTAAATCATCATGAGCTTGACAGTGGGTTTGACCTTACAATGGTCAAAATCCGGATATATTTCTCCTCACATTAAATTGCACACCACTCTACTAAAGACTTAAGATGTTAAAACTAATAAAAGGATTAAAATATTTCAGTAAAATATGGCTAAATCCTATTTTTCATACCCAAGTAAACTTTGAAGTTTTCTAAATTTGAAATAAGGATTTCCACTGTGAGGTGGTGTGGAAGCAGGTAAGTGCAGTCAATAACTAGATATGACTGAAATGGGTTGTTTTACTACTACTTTTGTAACAGAAATAGTAATTCAAGCTTAGAGTGCTGTATGGGCACATGGAAAGCATGTGATTATTCAGCTGCAGATGTCCTCTATGGCTTCAGGCATATTTTTTAGGTTATTTCTACTACCAGAAAAAATAAAAGGCAACTCCTGCAAATCCATTTGTCCTGGTTTGAGTTAGAACCAAACCAATTCTGTTCAGTGATCTTACTTTTCATCTGAGTCTCTGCCAACTACCTGCACTTTCTGAAGCTAACAGCGTGTTTTTGCAGACACTGTCTGCTTCTAGCAGTGATAACAAAACGAGAGATTCCATCCCATATACGTCATACTCAGTATCTTCATTAAAGCTGTTTAGGTTTTCTTTTCTAATCCGGAAGCCTCTCTCTCATTCCCTTTCTCTCCACTTTGGGAGGAGAGGGGGCCAACAGCGATCCGTAAGTCTCTCTCCCTTATCCTCTTTCTCTTCCTCTATTTGGCGGGGAAAGAGGGGTTAACAGAGAGCGTCTGTTGTAGGTCTGGTGGATTGAACCAAAACCTCAACACCATGATCCTAGTGGAAATTTTTCATGGGGACAAAACTCTGGAGTTTTTGACTACAGCATGTTTACACAGGGCTTCTCATGGGTTATCCTAGGTAAGTTATCCTAGATAAGTTTACCTACACCTTGTCTCCACTTGTTCACCATAGCCATCGCTTTTTCTTTGTGTTTATTTTTAACACAACAAACATGATAGTACTTTCAGAAATGAAAGACCACTGTGAATGTTGAGGAATCTATGTTGTTCGGTTTGGGCATGAGCAGAGTATTCATGAATATTTCAGTCAGTGATCTAATTTCACCTGGTTATATGTAAGAAAGCGACTATAATGTTTTGATTAGCACTAGTTATGGGTCAAAGACAACCCTGACAATGATTTCCACCTGCTTCTGCTGTTGCATTTCTCTGGATGGTAGGCCATTCCCTACATAGAACCCCTGGATGTTTTGGTTTTTATTACAGTATTTGTATCTGTTCCAGTTAAAAGCTATTTATGTTACCTTGCCTGGTGTACATAGTTTTTTTAAGACACTACTGTAGACCTGCAGATGGTTAAAGACTGTATCCTATCCCTAAGGTCGCAGCAGTTTTAGGGATGGAACACAGTGCTACCAACTAGGAGCAATCCCTGTGGGCAGAGGTGACTCTGGACCTTCTGTGCAACCCATTTAACTTGTGCTATCTTCCCCTCACCCTGAGTTCACTGTATGAAGTTGCTTTCACCATTCACAGCCCCTCCAAATAACGTTAGTTGCCAACCAGACCATTTTCCTGAGCTGATCTATCACAAAACTTCACAAGCATTTGGGCCTGTGTGAAAGACACTAGTGACACATAGGTGTCTCCCAGCCCTCTAGGTTGGAAGCAGTCCTGACATGATGGCCAGGTGATGGGTCACCTCACCAAGGGTTTGCCAAGGTGCCTCCCTTCTCCAGCCCCCCTCACTGTAACTACACTGAGTCTTCTGCTTCCTTAAGAGTTATTCAGTGATCCAGTTCAGAAAGTTTAAAAAAGTTTATCCTGGTTTGGGTTTTTTGGGTTTTTTTGGTGGTTTGTTTTTGGTTTTTTTTTTTATGGAGAGCTTACCTCTTGTTTCTTCCTGCTGGCTCAACATACAATTCTACAAGAATGACAGCCCATGTAAAAGCACGTCTATGACTGAGACCAGCTTGTGAGAAAATGGACCTGCATCCTGTTACAACAATTGGGTGTGGATACTCATGTGCACTGTAAAGTGAAAGGATACATATAAAAGTACATACTGTTTTCTCAACGCAATTAATAATGACCTGTGGATTTTGTTGTCATTCGAAGGCAGTAATATTAGCATACATGAAAGAATATTGAGAATATTGTATTTATAGAGCTACTAGGGCTCTGAATGTGCATATGGAATACCAAAACATTGTTAAGAATCATGCTCCATATCTAAGCTGAACAATAACTGAGGGTGGGGAAGAAAAAAGTATATTTTCCAGTATTTGTGCTGCTTCTTGAAAACCTCTAATGGTTTTTTTTAATGTTGGCTTCATATCTTGCAAATAATACTGTAATTTGCATTTAAATTTAATTTTCACAACAGCACAAAATTATTGTAAAGAATACTGGTCATCCTACTGAATTCTTGATTTAGAACTAGTTAAAGTGTATATACCACACTTGCATTTTAATGTCCTTGAATTCATCTGTGTTCACCAAAGTCAACTGAAAAGGAAAACAGAATCAAATCCCCTCTGTATTGCAATTTTTAAAAAAATTAAACTTCTGCTTTTAAAACTCTGCAATGGGAAGTCCAAGTATGCCTAAAAATAGTGACTAAAATAAAATTAATAACTTTATGAAAACAGCACACCAGCCATGTGATTATAAACCAAAGTTTAAAAAAATACATGTAATAAATATAAACTGTCATATTTGGGGTATGTTCTTTTTTTAGTACCAGAGGTTCTGTGTAATAAATGGCAGCTGAAGATTTGGCTTAAATCCTGAAAACACTCAGCAGAAGCACCAGGAATCTTGTATAGGACGGGACAAAACTCTTATCCATATTGTTATGTCCAGTTTAGCGGAGGCTCTGAGTAGCATACTGGAACGACACAGAACAGAATAAGAAAATTTTAAATATTAGAGTATCAAATTCATGGGCACCAGGACTAAGGCCCAGGACCTTGCAGAATTTGCTAGATAATTTTTTAAGAGATTCTCAGCTACTCAGAACCTTGTCCATTGGAAACAAGGTCCTCTGCTGGTGAGCACTGGTTTGCCAAGGCCAGCACGGTTCTCTGAGTTTGCTGCTGCTGTGAACTTTGCTAACTGTGCTCAAGGGGTGGTGTACTCAACTGCTGTACCAAGGTATAAATGTTATACTCTGGAGGAAGTACAACCTGCGTGCAAAAAGCCAGTACCATGGCTGGTCAACTGAGAAGATGTGTGTCTACTTGTGCAGTTGTAGGTGGTTGCTCCTCCCTTTAGGAGCAGACTTTCCTGTGTGAACTGTGTAGGTTTTCCATGCACAGAGAACTGGCATGATCAGTATCCCAATGCCTAATGCAGATTTGCTACCTGGTCTCCACAAGCACGGAGGGAACATGCCACCTGCAGCACCACTGGCAGCCAAGACCACCTGGCTTGTGCCCAGGAAAGCTCCCTTTCACCTCCATGAAGGACAGGGAAGCAACTGATAGAGCTCTGTTTTCCTGTGTGTTTTCTGAGTTCAAGCGTGGTCTTTCTTGGAATGGAGCAGGCCTACAGATTTCCAGGAAAGGGACTGTTCTGCTGAAGGTGGCCAGAGGTGTGAGGTTAAAGCTATCACGTGGTTGTCATTTGCAGGTATCATCTTGGTGTCATGGGAAGTGCCAGTGAGGAGTTATTACCCTGAAGAAGCCATCATTCTCTAGTTTGTTTTCTACAGTCCAAGTTTCTGGTGGGTGTAAATGGGGATTTTTCATAGCTTCCCCTGGAATAATGTAGTAAAACACCACCAGAAGCTCTGTACCCAGCTTCTCAGTTGTTTTATATCCTAGTCAGTAAAACTGGAGCACAGTTGCATAACAGCACTGTCCAGTTTGATGTAAAGTGTTTTACAAAGTCTTATCTTCAACGTTAAGCATCTACAAAGCCTGTTTCCACTTCTGTGCCTGTCCAGTGCATGTTTCTGTCATGTCAGCCCATCCTTGATTAGTTAGTTATGATTTTTTTCCTTTGATGGATGGAGAGGGGGAATCTGGACTTCATAAAAAGACCAGAAACATCTACCTTCCCCACTTCCTTATTGTGCATGGAAGACTAGGAGATCAGCACTGAATACTTCTGCCTGATAAGCAGTCATCGTCCAGAAAATCCAGTGTCTGTTACACTCCCAGCAAACTTTCAGTTCTGTGGGTGTGTGCTGGGCTTTTCCTTCCTGGCTCACATGCCACTCTGATAAAGCTGGTCACCTCTGGCAATTCTGAAAAAATAACAGTGAGATGTTCATCACTTTGTAGGCACTGACTAGCAGCTCATGTGTTTCAGTGCAGCATATCAGCAGCCATCTATACTGGAATAAAAGCAGAAGTAACAATAAAATTTCCGGGGTTGCTTGGGCACTATGAGACAGGAAGGCTGAGTGCATCCAGTAACCACCTAGTCTCAAAGTCATTGCTTAAACAGTTAAATTAGGTGACATTCAGGACCCCATAGCACAAAATGTTCAGGATCTTCATCTGCTACGTGGTTTTCAGTGCAGCTGCAGACACTGTGAGACCCGGACTGGGTCGGAAGAGCCATGTGGGCTTGTGCAGGCACTCACCTCCCTCCCACCGCCTGCCTGCACCAGGCACCTCAGGAGCTTCCCACCTCCAAATGTGGGCCAGGATGCTGGCTGGAGGGCAGGGGTAAGCTCCTGGGAGAGGATTAGAGGCTACCACAAGCTCACAGTGATAGAAATGTATTGAGCTAAATTTTTACTTGGGAAAAAATCCTAGTCTCTAGGTGAGCAAAAAAAAAGCTGAAATATTGAGCTATTTTAAAAGTGCTTGCATTTGTGCTCAGTTAAGTTGCATGATGGGTTTTTAAAAACAACGCATTGAGAAATTCTATGTGCTGTTATTTGCAGATTGCTTCAAAAAGGTCCTGTTTATCTGATATTTAATTATTCAAAACTATACAATGAATTATTTCTGTACAGGGTTTATGAACAGCTTACTCTCAGTCTTTAATATTCATACTGAGTTTGGATCACTCTAACTGAATGCCTATGGCCTATGTCCTGCTCTATGTTTCTGTCCTTTAATTATATAAATTTCTGCAGTTGCACATTCAGATTTTTTGTGTGTGTGATTTTTTCTTAAAAGATCCTCTTTATCTGGAAACTTTTGCTGTTTAACAATTTCACTAGCACACCATGGAAAATAAAATAGGTAGTGCACTAAGCTGACAAACTTACCTGAAAATTGTCTTTTTCCTATTCTAAACAAACACTCTCAAGCATTTCTATTTTAAAGGACTTCAGTCAAGATTTTAGTGGAATTAGGAAAGTAACATGATGACTGAGAAAATGCTGGAATTCTGCTGGTGTGTTTTATAAAGAATAACAGAATTTTCAGACTGGATTTGTTTTTTAGTGACCACCACTCAGAATCATCTTCCCTCTGAGATGCAGAGTGCACAATTCAGTATGCATAACAAAGCATCTTGCAATGTGTATGTGTAACAGATTAAATGATAGCTATTTGAAGCGCAGTGAGGGAACATCAAAGGCTTCACATGATTGATTTGCTGCTCTTTGAATACAAAAAACCCCAAACACAGAAATGTGGGTGGTTAGCTAGAGCTAAGACTGCCAGGACTACAATGATAGGTGCTCAGACTGTTACCTTACAGAAGACCAAACAAGGGTTGAGGAAGAAAGCAAACATGCTGGGTGACTCTTTCCTTTCTCGCTATTTTCATCTGTCCAGATTCACCTGTCTGCCAGCCAGTGTGCTGTCTCTGAGAGAATCTTGGAACAGACAGAACATGGTGCGCATCCTTCCCTTCCCCTTGCTGACACTGACTTCTCAATTTGCGTCCTCTCAGAAGCACTCTCAAACATAGCGCAGAACCATTTGAAAATTTCTTTTGTTTGAGCCTGAGTATGCACTTAACTCTGGAGGGTGTGAAACTCTAAGGCCAAAGAGAGTAGTCAACTCTGGGCAACTGCAGAGTTGTTTCTCCTTTTTCCCTTTTTCCTATCAAGGCATTTTGCTTCTGAATGTCAGCTCTGGATGTCCTTCTTCTCACAAATTTTGTATCAGTTTCTGCTACCGAACATGGTAGCATTTTTTTAATGATAGCATCTGTCTGATGACAGAGGCATGTCATCAATTGGCTGGTAACATGGGTTACAGTGCAGTGAGGTGTATGTGAACCCTCTCCAGAGCAGTTGTGACATACAGGGCAGAGCATGTCTCTGCTCACTGCTGTCTGAAAAAGAGCTGCTGCATTTGCAGACAGGTCAGTGTCCATGTCCCTAGCAAAGCAGGGCCTGCTCTGAGTCTTGATGTGCTCCCTTTGTGTCAGGTTGTCCTTAATGTCCAACCCTGTGTCCAGCAGGCCATGGTCAAGTTGACACCATGCAGCTTCTGCACACAGAAAAGCAGGGTATTTTGCTTCAAACCAAATCTTGTATCCTGCTACAGCTTCTGCAGGTGAGTCAGACTCAGCCCAAAGCACAAGCTAGTTGATCACCTCAGGACATGATGGCTGCTGAAAACACTTGAGTTATGGTGTTATAGTTCCCACAACAAATGTGCTGCCAGATTGGTTAGTTTGCTGAGAAATGGTCAGATGCTCATCAGCAGGAAGTTCAGTCTGCATTTGAAGCTATTCTGTGAGCTAGCTTGGGATGTGATTTTCCTCTGCTTCCTTTCAGGAACATGCTGGGGACCAGACAATCGTATCTTTACCTACACGGGAGTACTCCACAGAGGTACAGACCTTTTCTTTCCCACAGCCCCCATCATGCAGTAATTTTAGACCTTTGCATAATGTACTTGAAGGCAGACACTTGAAGAGATGTTGATCTGGATGAGTTCTTCCCATTGTCTCTCTTCTTTGCCTCCTTTCCCAGGCAACAATTGCACCTGTAAAACACATGCAGTTGTCATTCTCTATACTGTGGAAGTAGATTTGCTCCCGTGTGCACTAAAAAAATGCATCTGATGATAGTGTCTCACTGTAACTTCTGTGCAGACAAATGCTTTTGGTCTCAACCACTAGAGCCTGGTTCAGTGCCCATCAAATTACTGTGTGTGGTTCCAATGACTTTGACGAGCATCTCCTCAATCTCTGCTGAATTGCCCTTCTTCACTTTTCCAGTGACAGCTCCTGAATTTATTCTGATCAACAGCAAGAAAAGGATTTTTTCCAGATAATCTTTTCCTGTGTTTGAAACAAATAGCTGAGCACTTTTAACACGTGAATTACAGATCATTCAGAGGAAAAATCATCCCTTCTGGGCACATATTTCAAAATTTTAAGTGTGTTGTAACTCCACAGACAGTCAGAAAGAAGTTATTGCTAAATTTGGCATGCATGTTGATAACCTTTTCTTTTCGGTTTTATTTTTCATTTACTTTAGTGTCTTACTGATTTTAACTTTTTAATGCCCTGATAAATGACATTTCTTCCTTTGGAAGGAATTTATTTTTAAATGCTTTTGACCTTCACTAAAAAGTTAGGTTTGTATCAGATTATTCTTTTCATTTAATTCTGCTTTTTTGTGCTTCCAAATTCTTATTAAATTTGTGCCATGTCAGGACAAATAATTATTACACATTTTGAGGGATGTTGTATGAAATGAATGATACATACAACTTAGTTGTTTGCTCAACAGAAGTGGCAGCATCAGTTCTCTGTTTTCTTGTTCATAGTGGGAGCAATATTCTGTAATAGCTGCAACATGTACTGCCTGAAAAAACATTGAAAATGTTGTATTTTCATTCCACACACAGATGTATGGGGCAAAGTGGAAGAGGGAGTGGAGGGAAACCCTTCCAGTAAATGTAACCTTCAGTTGTTCTCTGTCCTTGCTTGCACTCTGCTGCTCTGTAATAATGCTGTCACTGGTGACAACCATCCCACTAGCTGATTTAAATCGTTCTCAGATTTTTCTTGCTTTTTCTGTGTGACATTTCTCTGGGGGGATTTTGCTTTAAAATGATTTAATCAAAACTGAGATTCTCTCCTGATGTTGTGATAGTTTCATTCTCAGCTGGTGGTGCTGAAATTGATATTTCCAGGGTAGCAGCCTTCGCATTAAAGCTGCTCTTCCAGTGAGAAGTCACTGCAATTTTTGCTGGTACCCAAAAGACAGGGGGAAGGTTGGAAATTTTTCAGTCATCCAAAATGTGTCAGTGGGAAAATGTCCATTGCCCAAAGGTAACCATCCTTGCTTTTCTCCTCACTTGATCCTGTCCTATCAATCAAACCCCAAAGCTTCCTTCCCTCTACCTTGAAATCTGAAAGACCTTGTATTTTATCCATTTCCATCAGAAGCAGCAAACTTTGTGCTCAGAATCTCTGCATCACTGAAGTCCTACACAGCTTTCAGACAAAGCAGCTCCTCCGCTCTTCCAGTTTGCTCTGCTTTCAAGAGGAGACACTTTTCTTTTGGAAAAATGTTGGTCGGTTAGCTTTTATGGCTGTGCAAATGAATAATGAAGAATAAAATTTTGAGGCATAAAAATGACAGGTCAAAATATACTTGTCTTTGTCTTATGTCTGTTATAGCAATATAAATCAGAAGGTAATTTCTTTCCTCAAATATTTCATTTCCAGGCCCTGTGGTAGAATACAGTCTTCTGTCTCACTCACTAGCTTTTTGAATGAGTATGCTATTCCCCTTCTTTTAGGTTAATTGCTATGAAGCTACATTTATCGTGCCTTTGCCAGCTGAATTTCTCTGCTATGCATAGCTTGACATGATACGACACTTCCAGATGCATGAAATATTTCCATGTTTCTGATACTTCAATGCATCTCTGCATGACAGCACAGAACAGACCTGCCCAAACACATGGTCCATCCAATTACCAGGCAATTAACTTACTCCAAAGTTACTATTGTTGGCCCTTGCTCTCCTGAATTATTTCTTCCCCTGTGATGTGACAGTGCCTGTTCTTTGTGCAGCAGTAGTTTGTGATGGCCCTCACATAAAGCACAGGATTCCCACCACTGCTTCCCCCTGCCCTTCCACCAAAGCCATTGAGTTCATGAGTATATAACTGAATATGTATCCTTCCTCAAAACCAATCACTTTCTCCCACTTCCTCCCCTCTTTAGCCATCATTCCTACTTTCCCAGATCATGGCTGACAGGACTGTCTGCTGCACAGTGACATGTTAATCCCTTCCTCACTGCAGTCAGCTCTGACAAGCTCTTGTCTACCTCTCAGCGAGACACATTTGCTTTGTTCAAGATCACAAAGCCCTGGGATTTTAAAGGAATCTCAACTTTTGGTAGCAGGGGAAAAACAGCTTTGCTGAGAGCTTGATTAAGGCATCCTGTGCCATGCCACAGAGGCACCTCAGCCAGGGACTGCTGTCCTTCAGCTGCTGCTCCAAAAGGATGTGTACCGTGTGTCTGCCAGCCAGATGGGGATTTAAGGTAGTATGAGGAAACTGATGAATAACTGATGCCCATCCTTGGGTATCTGGATCAAAACATTAGAACTTGTGAGCATTACTTGATTGCACTGCAGGGGTTCAGACATGAAGGACAAATCTTGCTGCTCTTCTGTATGAGATATGATTTTGTTTTGCACTTGAATCCTGACCTGCAGAGAGCTCCTCCAGCCTGGGCTCCAGATAGGTGAATGGGGGTGTAACCCAGGCATGAAAATGTAAAAAGCCTACAGGTCTCTCAAGAGACACTGAAGGAAATGGACCGCTTTCTTTCTCCCAAAGAAAAGGTATCTCCTTTTTTCCTTCCCAGTCAGAAGAGGCTTAGCTAGGAGGAACTAGTCCATTTTTGCTGCAGAGCATGCCTGGAGTCCATAAAAAACACCTTGGGGTGCATATCTAGTGACCTTCTTCCCAAATCAGAGGGGACAGTTTCTCCCCTGTTGATGAATGGAAATGTACTGAACTGATCTGTATGGAGATGTATCAATGTGATCTGTAAATAGGACTATAGAGTATACCCCCCTCTACAAGCTGTGCTGAGAGACAAAGGAGCAAGAGAGCAGAACAGCCTTGAAGGGGTAAGAGAGGTGTGCGCCTGCACAGAACATCCTTGAAGTAAGGGAGGGAAGTATGCCTCTGCACAAGATGCTACACTGTTGGAAAAACTGGCTGGAACCGCTGAGGTTGCCAAATCCAGCAGGAGTCACAAGTACATGGATGAGGAAGATGTTGAGCCTTCATCCTGGCGACCACCGAAAGAGACCACCAGGAGGCAGTGCGCAGGCGTAAAGAGGAGGACTCTATGAAAATAACTTCTATGAAATTATTATACTAACCCCACCTGTTCTAAGAAATAATTGGACTAACCCCACCTAGGCTTTGTGTATACTAGTATAAATAGAAGTACAAATTAAAGCTGGGTGTGCAAGTTTGGAGGAGCAATCCCTCTCGCACCCAGCGCCAAAATAAACATATCTGCTTCACAACTCTTCCTGAGTTGAGAGGTTCTTTACGGCAGATCTCTGTTCTGCCTAAAGGAGGCACATCAGTGAAGATTAACTTTTTTTTTCCTTTTGTGGCTAGATATCTGGGTTACAGTTACCAACAGTGGGTGTAAGGGAGCAGTTGCTTAGTGTTAGCTTCCTGCTCCAGGTGGGCTGCAGCCTTTGATGCCAGAGGACAGTGTGGCTCTCTAAGTGGAAGAATACTGCTCACTTACTTTTTTCCCTCTCAGTGAAAAATGCCCTTCTACTTTCCCTTTCCAAAAAGAGAACCGTGCTACCTTTTTGATCTTTAATTTATATTCATCTGTTCACTAATTCGCCCAATTAATCCAAGCATTCTCCTTGCTGCCCTGAAAAAAGAATAGTTTATTATTGCCTCTCAGTAATTGCTACTTTTTTCTTTTTTTTT
>VZZY01004608.1:0-12788 GCA_013400335.1 Eurystomus gularis
ATGCAAGAGGATGGAGAAGTCTGTTGTGTGCCTCAGGTGGACCTAATTTGGGGGGAGAATGGCTAGTAAACTGTATTATATTTGTTTTTGATTGTTAAATTGCTGCGGGGCATGATGTAGATGGTATAGAATAAGCGGTGGATAATGTCCTGGTTCAGACAGGACAGGGTTAATTTGGTGCAGCTATTCCATACCATGCTGACGTCCTGCCCTGAGGCTAGTTCCAGTTCCTGGGGGAGGCAGTTCGGTTCAACTGCTTCGCTCGGGCTCGGGTCTGTCCCTTTGTCTGATATTATTATATTTTTTTTGTATTGCTCCTTTCTCACTGTTATTGTTGTTTTGTTAACCGCAGCTGCTTATTACATGGCTTTTTATATTAAACTTTCCTTATCTCAACTTGAAAAGGCACTTTAAAATCTTTTGTTTTTTCTTTCTCTGTCTGGCAGAAGGGAGAGGGTGGGGAGAAGCAGCGCCGGCCACACGGCAGCTACCGTGGAGCCCCGCTGGGGCTTTACTAAACCCCCACAAAGTACAAAACTGCTCCTATGAGCAGAACTGATAGTGGCAGGAGTTTGGTAGTGTCAAGGAGGTGAGGAAAGTTCACACAGGGCAGAACATCCCAAGGAGGGGAAGAGAATCTCAAGCTTTCTTAGCGCATGGTTGTGTCTCTGAGAGGTATCAAACCCTGCCTGATGAGGTAACAAATCATGGCATTTAAAAAATATTTCAGTGCCAATGTTACCATTGAGCTGGGCATACTCACTTTTTCTGCCTTCAGGTCCTTTTGTCAGAGAATAGTAGCATAAAAGATGACATTTTGTTGGAACTTTTTACTGATTTGCATTATGGCTAGAGGTAGACACAGGACTCTAATATAATCTATGGGCTGTCTGGCATTTGAGGGCTTATGTCAGATCTTTTGGGTTACATGAATATTTTCTTTGATGTAATAATATTCTTTATTCTTACAAGAGCTATTTAAAAGACAATAAAAATATTTTTCAAAACATGTAGTTAATGAAATGGCAGCTCATATCACCTAATGCATTATGCATTTCATAAATAAATATTGCAAGTTGGGACAGACAGTTTTTAACATTTCCCATGCTCATTTCAATCTAATTATTTCAGACCGTCTGGGTTACAGGAGCTTTTTTTGAGAAATACAGACATACTGTTTGTCCTGGTTTGGCCAGGACAGGGTTAATTTTTTGCGGAGCCAGGTAATTCTATACCATGCTGACGTCATGCCCCGGGGCCAGCTCCGGGGAGGGGCCAGTTCCGTTGGGGGCGGTTCAGTTGGAGTTCAGTTCGCTTTGGACTTCGCTCGGGTTCGGTCCCTCGCTGTTGTTCTCTGGTATTATTTTTTTTGTATTGCTCTTTTCTTACTGTTAATATTGTTCTTGTTAACTGCAAAGTGCCCATTATATATTATTTTCTTTTATATATGTATATATATATTAAACCTTCCTTATCTCAACTCAAAAAGGCACTTTTAAACCTTTTTTTTCTTCCTTGTCCGTGGCCCATGGCAGAGGGGAGGGGGCGGGGAGAAGCGGCCGGCCGTGCAGCTTGGCTACCCCGCAGCTCTTACTAAACCAACACACTGTTGCAGCTGATCTGCCTTTTGGATCTTATATCAATGCAGATAACCCATAAAGAGAGTGCTCTCAGCTTTTGTGTACTGGACGTACACAAGTCTATATTTTATTTACTTGATAATTCACATATCAACTTGCAGTTTAGAGTAGATTCACATATCACTGGCTGCTCCTTCTGAACGTCTATAGACTCATTATGACTGTGTGCATGTTGGATTGCAACTTGGGAATATTCAGGTCTTGTAGGGTTGTTTTGCTTTACTTATGGTCTTTTATACAGTAATTAGACTGCTGCAAGTAAGAAACTACTTTTTCTAAAGCTACATGCATCCAATTCACTCTGTTGCACAAAATTGACCATAGGAGTCTGCAAAAGTCATGGAGAACAATGAGTTGTCTAACTGATAAGAATGGGAACTCTGCTGAAGTCTCAGCAACAGACACAAGAAAGTAAGACCAGAAACCAATGGTATAAAAATGGTGCAGTGGCAAATAAGCTAACAAAATAAAGAGTGGGCATGCTACTCCACCTACCATTTCCTTTGGGAGGGCTATATTTGGAAAGCTGATTGGAAGGAAGTATAATTAGACACTAAGGCCAAGAATACAAGTAAGCAGATAGTAGAGTGTTTAATGGGGACACTTCCTCTGATCACAGGATGCACCCTAACACTGTAGAACCTTACTTTCACTCATCCTGGAAAATGATGAGATTGAACCAGGGAAGCCTCATAGGGATGTAGAAGACATCAACACCTCTTTTGCCTCAGGGCAACTTCTGGTGAAGATCTATTGTGTAATGAATGAATTCCTAGTTCTTTCCCTTCTTTCTATGCTCTTTTCCATCTCCATCCCTGTTTGTGGTTTTTTTCCATACTCTCTCTTTGCTTTTTGTGTTTTGGATTTTCTTACATATATTTGTGTGCTTTTTTGATGTTCCTGTGTCTTTTTGTGTGAATTTGATGTGCTTGGTTAAGATGGCAGCCTTTTTTGCTACACTGAGCGTACCGTCAAAAAAGGAGCTACCAGCAAGTCAGCTCAATGCCAGTCCATAGACACCGGCTCTTGAAATGGCCAAGAAGAGTATGTGGGGTGCCTGCTATTCACTAGAAGCATCACTGCAAACAAGAGCCAGTCGCAGAGATCAAAACAGATTTTTTTCTGTCTTTTGTGCACATTTTGTCCCTTTTTGTCTCGTCTTAGGGAACCAAGATACGACAAAACAGCTCCAATCCAGGTCAGATGACATTTAATCTTTTTTTCTTTTTTTTTTTTTTTCTAACAAGAACAATTACTATCATCTCTAATATCAACTAAATGGTTGCCAAGTGGTGTCTCTATAGTTAAAGTCTAAGGATGTGGTACATTGCTAAAAAGAAGTTAGTTCACTTTCTATGTGTCAGATGCATTGATCTTCTTATTCTCTTATTCTGAATCTTTAATAAAGTTTGATAGATGTTTAAGCTAATGTTTAAGCTAGTTGTTTAGAACAGTGTTAAGTGGACTCAGATTTCTCTGTCAAAATCATGAATGTATTTAATTGACTAATGCTCTGCAGGTTGTGTTAACACCGTTGAGCCCCTAGACCTCTTAACCCATTGAAACCAGGACAGAACTCAGTTGGTTTTCCCTTCATACTAGGCTGTGTCCCAGAAGGCACAGAGGGTATTTTACATAATATCAAATCGGGAAATTTTACATTTCCAAATTTCTCACAATGCTTTCGCACAGATAACTTTCCTGATCTCCCTTCAGACTGCATCTTGATTACATTTTCCCATTGGTGAACTGAGTATTGCCATCCTTCTCTCCAGCAAAGTACACTTGGGGCGTGACACTAAAGCTACTCCTCCTCACCAAGTCCCAAGCAGAGCTTCCAATGGTTGCTTGTTCTACCAGAGCGATAGAAGTCTAGTCCAGCCCATCCACTCATTCTTGGACCATGCTCTGCTCCTTCTTTTCCTTGCTGCACCTGGGAGGTCTGCCTTTGATACTATAGTCCCCATTAGACTCCAATATGGAGAACTGAAACTCAAAAATAAGGCCATGGATGAGCTGAGCTGCATATGACACCCAGGAAAGCTGGGGTGCAGGACAGTGCAGTATGGGGACTCTGGGCACAGCCCAGCTGCATCCAGGGGCTACACTACTGCATCTGTTGGGAAGGGAGTTGCATGGGAACAGCAGCTACTAATCCAAGAGCAGTACTGACTCTGGAAACAAGCAGGTAAATCTGGATAGCACTATGTGCTACTATTGGCAGTTTGGGGTATGCCCTTAGAGTTAGTTCTGGATGTGAACTGTTAGGCTATCTTTGCCTTAGTAAATTAAATAACAATGCCTAGGTAGTAAATGGTGGTCGTCTCTCTTTCAAAATTGTCAGAATAGTCCCCAGTCTCATGTGCTGTTTTATACCTGCTGTTCTCAGTGCCAGAGAGTAGTTCTGTGCATGTTTAATTAATGAGGATAGATGCAGCCTCAGGTTGCTTATATCATCTGTCCACATCCTGACTGGCTGCATTTTTCACTCTCCTGCCTGATTCTGCTACTGATCAGCACGTGAATATTCTCATTGGCTTACTGCTGCTGTCCCTCATAGGAAAAATCCACTCAGCAGTACATGAACTGACCATAAATTACAAACTGATAGGAAGAAATATGCAAATATGACATAGTAACTTATTCATTCAGTAGAAGCCTGTGTGTGCATGTGTGAGTCTGTGTCTTCCAAAATCCCCTAAGCTCTTGATAAACCTATGCAATCATCTTCTGCTACTTATGGTTTTGTTAAAGTATAACTTGAAATAAAATGTGTCTGATATTGTAAACCTAGCTTTATTGAAATGTAGAAAGTTATGCAAATGTGAAACCTATTTCTTGTTTTTATAGATGATGTTGGCAGGTATATATAACCTATTCATTTTCAACATGAAGCCATTGTGGTGATAATACTTTTGTGTGTATTAAATGGTTCTAAAATGAAAGGAGCTAATGATGTTCACAACTCAGAAATTTTAATTTGAAGAGAATAAAAGAACCCATCATTAACTGATGTTACACAACATTTCATTTTGAAGAACAAAACTATTTTTAAATCATAGGAATCTTGAAAAATGGCCAAAATTCTAACTAATGTCTACTTTCACACATTATAAACAACCTGAGAAATAATTTAACTGAGCTTTTTTTTTTTGCTTTGGATTGCAAAGTATTAACAGCATGTGCAAAATTAGTACTCTCTAAAGGACAGAAAATAACTGCTGTGAGGAAAGGTCTTACAAAAAGCATCAACAATGTTGCAAGCAGTCATCTGACAATAATCTAACCTTTTTTCTTTTAATACTCATTAAAAATACCAGATCAATAGCAACAGAAGTAAAGCCTCTCTGGTCATTTATAAAAAACAGACAAAAACCCATGCCTTTCCCCACCTACAATAAAGACATATCACCTTTGCATCAAATTGCAAAGGTCTTCACAGCCATTAAGTACTTTTTGTCTCTTATAAGACTACAAAGAGAGCCATGTCAGCTGAAAATGCAGATTTTGTTCTTCTACCATTATATTAAAAAGCAGCTACAAAACATGAAGTTTTCCTGAAAGTGTTTTTCTCAACAACCAAACCAAAACAGAAAGAGAACTACTTCAAGCCACATTTATTTTTCCACTCCTCACCACTGAAATGCACAAAAATGAATCAAAAGATCCTACTTTGCTTTTCCTCCTCCCATTCTCTTCACTTTCATTGAAGAGAAATTTCAGTGCTGCTTGAGCTTTTTGGAAAAAAAACCCAACAAATCAATAAAAATTAAAGCTCTAGTAATGCACTTTGGAGAATTCTACATATACTTAAAAAAAATAGGAAAACAGACTTCAAGACTCTGCTTTGAAACAGGGAAAGAAGAGACTTCAGATTGGAATTCCAAAGTCAGAGGCTCATAAGAAATTTGGTTATGTGTCACCTTTAATCTCTCATGTTTACTTTATGCCACTCTGCATAAATAATTAAGCATCCATGAGTACAAAAGAGAAGCGAGAGGGACTTTATGGCTCTGCGGTTAGGATACTCACCTTAGAGTTTGGAAACCTACTTTCAATTTTCACTCCAAATATTATTTGTCTGTTTTGCACAGTTGAAAAACAGCATTATGATGTATAGCAAAAATGCTGCTTTCTGAAATAGCCAGTACCCTTTTTCAGGATTCAGACTGTGGAGGTTCTTACACAGAGTAGAGAATTGACTGAGATTGCTGGTATCCTCTCAATGGACATTAGTGGCAATTGCAGACTCCCTTCCCTTTTACCTAACACATAACCACAGACCATTTCTGTGTGTCCAACTTCCTCTACAAATACCATCTAGATTCACAGTTATGTTTGGAAATGGTATATTTTGGAAGGGCATTATTTAATATATTTAGATAGATAGATAAGCAGATAGAATTTCAACCTCATTTTCAACAAACATTTTTGAAGACAAACAAAAATATGTTTCTGAAGTTAGCTGGTCTATAAACCATATTCAGTGGTGTACATGTTTGCCATTTTCTAAGTCATATTGTAGACTTCGTTAAACTTTAGACAAGTTATGAACAGATGTATACCCAGGTACTTTCAGACTGCTGACACACTGTGAAGTGCAAAAGAACCAGTAAAAAAATTTACCATTTCTCAATACAGGTCTCTAAAACATACACATAGTTTAAAATAAATTGATTGAACATTTAAACCTACTTAATTTTGGAATCAATTCCATGTTTGAAATAACCTACAAGTTGAAGCAGCTGAAGCATAAAATGTGTTTGAAACTGAACAAGTTTAAATATTGAATCAATTTTGACATAAATTTGTTTGCATATTAAGGCATTAAAAATGAATCCACTTTAAATATTAAGCTGATGACAGGAAGAGCTCTGCTAGGGAAAAAAGATTAAGGATGACCACTGAAATTACAACACAATCAAATATTAGAAAATCTTGGCATCTGTTATTTAATCTTAGTGAAACAGTTATGGCTAAAGGAAAAGGAAAAATCCTGTAAGTATTGGTATGTAAAAGAGGTAGTAAGGCATCTGAGAGCACAGAATGGTGATGAAGAATTTCTTACTCATATTTTACTCAGTATTTATCTGATTTTAAGGGCCATTCTACAAAATCCTCTTCCACTCGAAGCTCTAGTCTGTTTTTTTCCCTTTAGCTTTCCTTGGGAGTGATGGAAGGGCCCACAAACCTCACCCTTCCACCCTGTAATGCCACTGCACTCACAAGCCATAATCTTTTGAAATGAGTTAGCCGTGATTGTTTGGGACTTAGAGAAAGTTTTTCTTTGTATAATGGAACACACTGCATAACTCTCTCCACAGTCTGCTGCAGCCTGAGGGGAAATTGCCTGCCCCTTTCAACCCCTTTTCCAAGTAGAGAATAAACTGCAGGTCATAGCACCATCTTGGTCATCCCTTGCCTATAGTTGTGCTTGCAGGATGCATGCTGGGGCAGATAGGAGGAGGTGGAAAGGGAAGCAACAGTAGGATACAAGTTCTGCAGGTAAAAGGAAAATAAAGTTAAGGCAGTGGCGCACATGTGCTCAGGCAAAAAAAAAAAAAAGCATGCTGCTACAAACAGCTTCCTAAGGTTAAGAAGTCAGGCTAAATTAGGGCCTGGTTCCTTGGACCCATCCAGCTGCAAGTGGCTGGTAAGCCTGGCATGAGGGAAAGTGTGGTATAGCTTCCCAGCTCAGTGCTACCGCTGGGAGCAGCAGCAGGTTCAACAAATCAGCCTACTTTTTAAACATGAATGCAGATGACTGAGTATTGCCAGATTTCATGCTATTCAGTCAGTTACCCACTTGGACGGCTTGTCCTCTGTTGGGAAAGCTG
Source organism: Eurystomus gularis (assembly GCA_013400335.1). Taxonomy (NCBI): domain Eukaryota; kingdom Metazoa; phylum Chordata; class Aves; order Coraciiformes; family Coraciidae; genus Eurystomus; species Eurystomus gularis. The sequence goes on from VZZY01004608.1 coordinate 7,478, forward strand.
CACCCATCTTGCTCTGTGTCTTCTTCTGAAAGGCCACATGGCTGGAGACATGACACCCCTTGCCCTCGCAGAGCATTCAGCTGCACGCGACTGTGAGTCACTGATGTTTTCCAGCACCAATTTATATGCACTTGAAGCCTATGCCTTCCTTCACAGCCCTTTCAACAAGCTGGCTCTATGTCAAGGTTCATCAGCCACTTTCCGCATCCTATATTAATTCTACAGCCACTGGCACTGTTCCTGCTGCAGGGAAGAGCAGAGCTTAAATAGCACAGGTGCTCCAGGTGAAGGCTATGCTAAACAGGCAGCAACCCAGTCTCTGGGAAAACACCCTGTAATCATTAGCCAACAGCACTAAATGGTCACTGTCGTGACTCTGGGTCCTTATAATGAAAGTTACAGAAGAATTGTTCTTTTGAGACCCGGTTGTTGTTTCTGCTAGGCTTCACAACACTGACATTTACTAACCCACCCACCACCTCAACATCTCTCCCTGCCACCTCCCAGTACAGAAAGGTAGCACTTTTGTAAGAGTGAACGAAACCTGTGTCCAAAGTCTTGCACAACTGGAATGCTCAGGCCCATATTCACCAAAACAACCATTACTGCAAATACTAACAGTCCATGGGCTAAATTGTTCCTTAAGGAGAACGCCAAACATTTAGACCTCTGGGATTGCTTGCTGTTGCAGTTCCAAAGAAGATGGTAGTTCTACATCTCTGTACTCTCTGTGTGGAAATCTCAAAGAAGTAATTTTTTTGCCAGAATTTTATTTTCATAATATAAAAGTAGATGCATGACAAGAACTACTGTCTGACTATACGAATTTGAAGCTGTAGTTACCTGAAGAGAATGTTAAAGAAGTGTTGCCTGTAGTTGTGCAATGCACATAAAAAATGTAGTCTTCAGAGAAAAGCACACAGTGATGCTTGCTGGTAAGAGGTACAGAAACAGCCTCCTGCTCCACAGCTGTGGAATTCCTGGCTGTAAGTGCAAGGCACACTGATGCTATCACATTGGCACACCAATGCTATCACATCCACCTGTATTTTTTATATTTGCCTGTGTATTTTAAAAAACATAATGGAACCTGAATACGCAGTATGTCTCACTACTTTTCTTATGTAGATTCTCCTCTTACTTGGAAGATGGCAGACAGTTTTACTCTGTGACATATTGCATGTCCCTTGAACATGCTGACTGGAGTTTACTCACTTGGTTTTATTGGTCTGAATGTAACTCAAAGAAGTAAATATTAAGGAGTGTGAACAGGAGCTCAAAAAAGACTAACTGCTTGTTAGTCTTCTTTGTTTAAATGACCTGTGATTCATGAAAATAGACAATTCATGACGTTGTTCCCAAAGTCTTATGAATGCATTTGCATCATTTGACACGATAGCAACTCACTGAAGTGTTCCATGTAGAGACATGCAGAGACATGTGCACAGGGATACAGGAAGTATGGTGGGCAGCAAGACAGTAGCACCTGGTTTTCACAGCAGAATAGCAATGTGGACGCTTTTCATATGCTGAAGAAAACTCCTCCAGCATACTCTATTGTTTCTTTCTGAGATCTGAACCACACACTGGTGAGCTGTATCTCTTCATATGCTTCTGTGAGAGAAGTCCTCTAAAGAGCTCATCTTGGTGATGAAAAGCTAAATCCTTTCTTCTTTCAAGTCGAGGGTGTGTGTGTGTGGGGGGAGGGGGGTGGTGCGGGGGTGGTTTACACTTAACTTTGTTGTGGGTAAAAGATAACACAGTATTTTTGTCAGCCCTGGCTGTGAGGACTGGCTGGGTCAGACATCTCCCCAGCAGCTCTGGAGCACTGGACAGCCCTCTGCCACATGGATTTAATTTAATTTCCTTTATTCATTTGCTAACAACCTTTCCTTCATCCTTTATCATACATGAAGCATTTTCTGTATAAAAAGTCCAAAGGAACTCAATCCTGCTTCTTCCTATCTCAGCCTGAATAGGTTAGATTGCCATGGTTACGTCTCCTGTGCTGTTAGACCTTGAAATATATCTCTATTTCACTTCAGCTTTCTAAGCTCAAAGCTGAGCTCCAGAAAAATTTAGGAAGACTTTTCATCAGGATATTAGATCCCCTCCCAGAAGTCCCCTTTTGGGTTTTGTTCATGCCTCTAGCTTCCTTCTGTGCCTGTTTAAACCAACAGTTGCAGCAAACCTCCAAATCAACAGCCTTGTCAAGATGAATAATCTAAAATTAATGTGCACTTGTCGACATGCATTACTGTTCCTGACAGAGATGCGTTGCCTGTGCTGGCTACAAACCGACAATCCTTCAGAAAAAGTTTGCTCACTGCAGTGCAAGGGCTGATGGAGAGGCAGGATAAGGCTGTGGGTCGGATTTCAGATGATAAGCACAATGGTTCCTGACACTTAAGACTCAGAGTGAATTCACCAAAGACCAGGCTGCTTACTTTTTTTCCTGCTGTTTGCTTTATTCTCACTGGTGACGGTTATCGCATTTATACAGCAGCCCCTGAGAAATCATCTAGACTGGTTTTGAACATCGTTTTTACCACCCTCTATTTCAAGGTGTGGAGCAGGAGTGTGAATAAACTGGTACACCACCAATACATTATGAATTCACACTTTGACTCTTAACTTTGTGCCTGGCACTCCCATTGCACCTTGCGTTTTTCCTAGCTTAGCTCTTGCAAGCCTTTCTGGGCAACCAAATGTGCTCTTTTGTGGTGTTGTGGGCAAAGCACAGAGAGAGAAAAGGGCTTCGAGCCAGAGAAATGCAGTTCATGAGACCAGCATAGGGTTACAGCTGTTAGTAGTGCACCTGCTGAAGTAATGAAATCAACTTGGAATGAAAATAACAGAATAAAATATTGCTCTGATTTATTTTACACAACTAAGTAATCAACATTCAGCATATTGCTGTGTTTTCAAAGTTAACTGTTACGGAATTCATGAATTCTTCTTCATGAATACCAAAGGACTCGGTCCTTTACAATTTAATAGGTAACTGAGTCGCTTTAAATAAACTGTTTCTAAGCTTTCGTATGTCAATACAGGTATCTGAAAATTGAGAGAGGCTTTTATTTTTGGTTTTGCTTAAACTTCATCACTCCCTCACCCTCTCTGCTCAGTCACAGCTTGGCCCGACTCCTCTGAATCTTTCTCTTCCAGATGATCTGGCAGTAGCAGGGTGGCACCTTGCACAAGGATGCCCTCAGAAGAGGCACCCAGAGTGCTTCTTGAAACTCAGAGGCAAGCACTGTCTCCTGGTAGGGAAATGTATTTGGGGAAATGTTCATGGCCTGTACTGAAGGCAGCTGCAGTTGGGCTGCTTGCTACCTGTGAGCATGGGACAGCCCTGAGTGCCCAGGCTCACCCTATCAGCACCCTGCCTCACCCAAATCAGGGAGAATCCCACACCTTTTAACACAGAAGGTGACCTTCAGGTGGGTGCCTCAGAGCTGCAGCCCTCATCTCCACACCTTACGTCAGTTCCCACCCAGCCCTTATCTACTGGCAAGGCCACTGCAGGGAGGAAAATGGCCTTTTACTCCTCCATACCACTGTGCACCGGGGAAGTGACACAGCTGCTGGCATTTTAATGTCTAGCTTCCTGGCTGCTTGAGGCACTGAGGCTTTCACCCCGCAAAATACCAGCCAACTGTCCTGATCTGGCCGGATGAGTCCTCGGCAGGGAAAAGCCTGCCCCTAGGAAAGGCTGCTCTCCTTTCCTGATGCTGCCCTTGAAACACTGTGCCTTCTCCTGCGCCCATCCAGCCACAGGCAGGCTGGAAGAGTATCTCTCCAGGCAGCTGACCAAGGGGTAGGCATCAGGGGCAAGATATAGGCAGTCAGAGAGGACCAGCCTGCTCCCTGGGAAGTGCAGCCTGTGTGCAGGGAGAACGCAATGTGACAGAAGGACAAAGGGAAAGGGTGAACAGAAAGAGAGGTTGCAGAGGTTGGGGCAAAGGCTGAAAATGTCTTGGGGCTGCAGTGGCATGTGAATAGCTTTGCAGTCAGGAGAGGAAAGAGCATCCCCTGATGTGTCCTCTGATGCTCCGCCTAAGGGATGATTCTAGGTAATTTCTGGGGAATTGTAGATTATTTTTCTTTATTGTTTGCCCCTACTCTCTTTCCACTTTTCTAAGAAGAAAATTACCTAGACTTTACTAAGCTGCACAAACAGCAAGTTGGCAGCTTTCAGTGTATTTGGAAAAACATTTCCTTTCCAGAACAGCATACAGGTTTGTAACTCTGGGATGACACTGTTGTAATACATCATGGAGCTCAGACTAGCATCCCAGCAGATTAAACATAAAAGTGTTACCAGGAATGTTTCTTCACAAGGAATTTACTACCTTAGGAATACATGTCCCTGGCTGGTGCTGAAGAACAAACACCTCAGCAGCCCTTGGCTAGTCCTGCGTGGACTATCTATTCATCCTTTGCTGACTGCAAACAAAACTGAGGTCTGGATGTGAGGCATGCCCTTATTTCTTGCTCATGCTTTTAGACTCTTGTCTAGCCAGGGAAGAGCATGCTGAAAGAGATTTGAATTTAAGCTAGGGAGTTTTAGGAGCTGGAGGAAGAAGAGATCATGTGTTGGGGAAAAGGGAGCAAGAAATTAAACTGCAGAATTAGCTCCCAGTATAAAGTGCAGTTTCATGGATAGGCATGCTCATTTCTATTGTGAATGTTCCTACAGAAGTGCTGGGAAGTTGAAAGGTATCTGCATTTTAGTAGTAAATAATGCAAACTTGTGCATTCAGAATAACTTTTATCTTTAGGATTTATCTTTAAGATTTCAGTAGAGGGATAACACACAGGAAACAAGGTTCAGGGAACCCTGCTTATGTGAAAAGGGAAAAGAGTCAATTTAAACCCAGGTGGAGTTTTGAGTGTTGGCTTTTAGGGGCTTCTTAGCCTCCAAACCATTGTCTCCAGCACCCAGTTAACACTCATTGTTCTGGAAACAGGCTCTGGGCAGCTGTATGCTCAGATGTTGCCTTGTGCTCTTTATCTGTTCACTGCCCTGCAGGTCCTGAGGATATGCTTAAATGGGGTAGGAAACCAAAGTTTTTAAAGTTAACTGTTATGGAATTCATGAATACCAAAGGACTCGGTCCTTTACAATTTAATAGGTAACTGAGTGTGGTGAATGGAGATTTATGTCTCATTGAGACAGTGAATTCCCTTTCCCAGAGATGCTTTGCGGCTGCTAGGACTGCCGGGAACGGCTGAGAAGTGCCTGGATTCTTCTAGAATCTGAAGATAACGGACACTATAAAAGCAGAAGAGAGCCCCGCCTCTCTCT
>VZZY01004608.1:13243-34076 GCA_013400335.1 Eurystomus gularis
CATATCCATATAGCGATAGGGACCTTTCTCTCTAATAAGACCCTTATTTCTACCCCTCAAACTCTTGGTTTTCCTATTCCTTTCCTGGGTAGATTGACTGAGAGGTTATCAAACGTTGAGAGATCTTCTTGATTAAACTGTTAAGATATAGACTCCATAGACTGTGATAACGGTATTGCAATATTTGGATAAGACATAGACTGTAAGATATAAGAGTACTTCATAGAATAGATTTTGGCTTAGTATAAATAAACATATATTTTCATAAGAGGGTGTGTCTAATTCCTACAATTGGTTGTGGATTTGGAGAGAAGTGCCTCGCCCTTGATTCCATTTGGGGAGTGGTCTGGGGCCCTGGTGGGCGGGACCACATCCCTTGAGGGCGGACCCGTGACCCCTTGTGGGTGGACCCATGACCCCTTGTGGGCGGACCCGTGATCCCTTGTGGGCGGATCGCGACACTGAGTCACTTTAAATAAACTGTTTCTAAGTTTTTGTATGTCAATACAGGTATCTGAAAATTGAGAGAGGCTTTTATTTTTGGTTTTGCTTAAACTTCATCACTCCCTCACCCTCTCTGCTCAGTCACAGCCTGGCCTGACTCCTCTGTCTCTGAATCTTTCCATTCCAGATGATCTGGCTCTGGATTTCCAATCCAGACGATTACGTTCTCCAGAGAACATAAGGCTCTTAATGACACACATCTCATTGTGTAGTGCTGCTTTTATGCACCTTTCCACAGGAGCTAGGTGAGCTAACTTGCCTTTTTCCTTTTTTTTATCCCTTTTGCAAGGCTCTCTGAAGACAGGCTGCTGGGAAGTATCATCAGCATACTGACTCCCTGTTGCCTGTTAGAGTACAGGTTACATCTCATCAGGTTATGCTATGGCAGGTGTCTATGAAGACAACATGAGGTAAGATCATGCCACAGAAATTAACAATGCAGAAAGACATTTTCTTGATTCACAGCAAGGTATCAATTTATACATCTGAGCAGTGGATTAAGGGCTTCCCGCAGTGAGGTGGGAAGGAAGTAACAGAACAAGCTGCCAACTGGTAAACATCCACGCTAATTTTGCAAATTCAGGTATTTCATGTCTTTCCTAATCTAATTGTGAATGCCGACTGGATTACCGCATCTGACATGGCAAGAATAAACCAGCACCAACAGACTCTTGAAATTAGCAGAGTGAGTTTGCTGGAGGAATGACATTGCTGATACAAATCACTCTTGTAATAAAGGGCACTCCTAAAAGGAGGGAAAGAAGAAAGTAGGAAAGACGGAAAAAAAAAGCAGAAGCAGGCAGCCTTTTCCCCTAAATAAGAGGCACAATTAAGAAGCTAACTCTTTTGCACCAAGAACAGATGATTTTTCCCTTCTAAGGCTCACTGCAGCATGGAAATTAGTGAGGCCATCTATGATGTCTTGACAGGAGAATATAGGGAAGGATGTGGCAAATACCAAGGGCAGTGGTAGCACATTTACAGGGATTGGAAAAGATGGGCCAGCAGAGATGCCTAGGGGTTCAGGGAGGAAAGCTATGAAAGTGTAGAGAGAAGGAGGTGAGCTGTAACAGGTGCACCTCCTCAGAGAGGTACTAAAAAGGAGTCTCGCCTACCTTTCTGGTGTCCTTAGCTTTGGTCTGTTGTTTAAATTACTACAAAGTTACTGTAATGAGAAAGCACTCAAAACCATTTAATTTCTGATATAACTTCTGATAGAAGTGCAGAGCAGTAGTTTTGCTCTGAAATCTGCTTCTTTCCCATGTCATTTCCAGGTTATTATTAACAGAGCCCTTATGACTAGCAAAGCTGCACTGTTTCTCCAAGCTCCCATGTTCTATATGTAGCACAGCTGAGGTGGTCTCCAAACTACCTAGATCTCATGTCTGCAAGCAGAGGAGCTGTACCTCACCCTAAGCTGCAGGCTGTTTCCTGGCTGCCGCAAGCGTAAAAGACAACAGAAGAGTGAAACCATGCTAAGAGAATGGCTGCAAAAACAAAAGTGCTAAATCAGAAAGGGAACAAGAAAAAAATCAAGCAGTAATAATTAAAGTAATAATTAAAAAGTAGTATCTCCTTTTACTGATGTTTTCTGTGGGGAACGGTTGAAAGCCTAAATGAAGAAGCTGTGACAGCGAGGAGAAACCGATCCCATGAAGGCAAAATGGGAGAGGGGACTGTCTCTGCAGGAGTGGTGAGAATAAAACCAAACCATTAACATTGCTATTGAAAAGACAAAAATAGAGTGAAGAATTAAAGGAGAACAAGTTTAAAAAAAGACAACATTCATAGGCAATAGTGTTAATGGGTCTCAGAATCCCTTTACCCCACATCCCCTGCCCCAAACAAGGAAGCTTTGCCTTTGCTGATAAATGAGCATGGCTGGGATGAAGAGGCTGCTTTCAGGGACCTTTGTGCAGTACCAAGATTTCCTAGAGAAAAGCCAGTCTCTTCCCCTGTGGCAGGATGACTGTCTACAAGCCCTTCCATTGAGAAATCTGGGACCAGCTGCTATGCCAGGATGGCAAAAGAAAATGGTAGGATGCTGAGCACAATGTGAGGAGGTGAGGAACAGGGAGCAGCAGTGATGGAGGACTTGGGGATAGGAGGCAAACAGTGGTGAACATTGTGAAATCACCAGCCCCAACCTGCGCTACACCCCTGGGCGTGTGGAAAACCTGCCTTCAGGAATGAAGCGTTAAAGAAAACATTAAAAGAACAAACTAGTCAGGCCTGAGGCAAAAGGAGAAGAAGTCAAAGAGAAGGAGATGGAGAAGATTAAGCCTCAAGCCAGAAATTAATAAGCTTAAAGCTACTGAAGAAAAAAATTAAGGCAGGAAACAGTAAAGCACAGAATATAATGAAAGAGAGACAGCTGACCATAGAGTGAGACTCATCGATGTTTAGCTGGTCTTCTGCAAGAAAGTTTACCATGAAGTCCAGCAGAACAGTTCAGTGTTAAGACCTCTTTCTGGAATTAAAAACAAAGGCGTTTTGAGAAGAAAGCCAAACTGTTAATGCTGGTTGTGTCACTCCACTCAGAGGTTTAGGCCATCTCCTGTACCTATGTTGCATCTGTCTCTGCCTCTTTGCACCAGATAACAACAGCACCATGGTAGAGCATGTATTTTCATGTTTAGGTACCACAAGGGTTAATTTGCCTTGGCTGAAAATGTTACTGCTTACTTCCGGTTCTCTCACCACTGGCAATTGCTTAAGTAACTATGCTTTTGTCTTGGCTGCAGCAAGCCCCCAGTTACAAAGTTCTCATCCTAATATGTCACTGGAATGAATAATATCTCTGTCTACTGCTGTGATAGGGAAAGATTCTACTTTTGGGCATTTTTTTCTGAGAAATATAGCTTTAACCCTATTTTCCAGAATGAGAGGTCTGACAACTCATGAGAGGACTGAAAGAATCAAAGTACAAGGGAATGAACCACTAACAACCATGAATGTAAAGCAACCTGACTTTAGCTCAGTTTAATAACAAAACTTGCCCCTAAGCTTTCAAGGTATTGCATAGGCTCAAAACACAACTCTTTCCTAAGTTCTTCCAGACGTTAACAGAGCTAGGATTTTGCCCTACTTAGAAATTGTAGAAGTAAGATATAGGAGGCTGCCTGAGCAGTAACAGGGCTTCAGTTCCTGGAAATCAAATGCTGGTTTTGTTGGTACTCAAATAATACTCTAAGGCAATGTCTTGTTTAAATCCTAGGAGGACAGAAGAGCAACAACAAAATTACTTTGCCTACATATGAAGAAAATACCCCCTAGTCCATGCCTGCTGCCTCAGAATTGGTCTGAAGAATGACTGAATGCTGAATACTGAATCTTCCCAAATGTTGGCATGAGAAGGCATCAATTAAACCTATTCCTTCTTTTTTCCTCTCATATATCACATTCCCAATCACAGAGAATGAGCCGTGCCTTTCCTTTTGACTTTGATCTTCTGGACTGATAAGGAGCCTGACTTGGCCAGGATCACTGAGAAGTGGCAAGTGGGTCTTGGGTTCTGTCCTAGAGACTGATGGTTTCCATGACCCTAGAAGATGATTGTGCTCATCTATGTGGTCCTGCCAGCACCCACCTTTCATCCTCACAGTGACTGAAAAGGTGGTTTGGCCAGTAGATTTTACCAATTAACTCTTCATTAATGAAAAAACTAATGACAAAACACATCACAGAAAAGTTGCCACAATTTTCTGATCTTTATGTAGACAGTATTTGAAATCCTGGCCATTAGGTAGAAGGCTTTGTTTTTTCTAGCAGTCTCTAAAATAATGTAGTTACCCATATAGATGTACTAAACACTTGGTTTTGTCTTACAGGGGAAAAAAGGAAAATTTGAGAGAAGGGGAGGGGCAGGAAGGGGAAGGGGAAAAGGTAAAAGGAGAAGGGGAGAGGGAAGTGAAGCAATTCAATCAAAACAAACCAACTTAAAGTTTGCTGGATGGAGTCTGTACGCTGCAAATGTAGATGCTGCAATACAATGATTTCATGCTATCATCTTCGTGTTAATTTACAATATTGTTCTAGAAAAGCCCTAGCTCAGGGCTTAGTGCCATCCCAGTACCAGAACTACACTCGTCACCAGTGAAATCTGCCTCTCTGCCCTGGCAGCCCATCCACAAGGAAGAAGAAGGAGAAAGACAATACTTTAGTCATTCCAACTGGCTGCTCTTGCCCATTGCATGCTGAGTTTGTAATACTGTGGCATTTTGCAAAGTGGTATTGCCTGATGATGCCAGATGGAAGCATTATGAGGGGAGGATGTAGCTCAGGTTGGGGTTGCCTAATAGTGTTGGCTGCAATTCAAATGCAAGCACCGACCAGCTAACTCACTCATCCCAATTAAAGGTCAAGGCCTTACATGGCACTGCCCCCACTGATATGTACGTCACAACTTCACCAGGGAAGGACAGTCAGCTCATACAACAGTCCTTGAAGAAGCACTGGTGCAGAAGAAGCTCCTCTGGTAAAACTTAAAGGAGACTGAAGAACACATGAATGATTAGACGACGCAAGTTAATTGAACTGATTTAAAACATCCTTAATCATGTTATTCCTGGCTAATTATTTTTTCCAGTAGGAAAGAGAAAAAACAAAAAGTCAACCAGATAGAACTAATGAAGAAATATTTTACAGTAACTGTTTGCATTAATAATAATATGGAGTGTTATGATTAATTAGAAGGGTACAAACACAGCAAGATAATAGCAGGTTGCGAACTACAGATTCTGAAACTTGGACTAGTGTGCTAAGTGGACACAGAGCCAAATTTAAATATGAAGTAGCATTACTGATTACCCTGAAGTTTTTAGCAGTGTAACACAGATCTAAATCTGACCCACTGTCTTCTTTTTCTACTTGGTTTGCCCTGTTTGGACAGACAATTAGATCAGCTGAATATCCTATTCTTTTATTTTCGTGCATAAATGGAAAAGCTTTGTTCATTAGCTCATTGTGAGCCTTACCCCACTGAAGCAAGGGTGCATTCAGTCACTGGCTCCAAGAAGTTAATGACTCAGCCCTATGTTTTCTGGAGGCAGAATTTGGCTGCTCATTTGAGGGGTAAGGCAAGTTCCTAAAAAGAGGGCAAGCAATGGTCATTAAAAGGGACAGGCTAAGGTGAGAAGTCTGAAACGTTTTCTGTTGGTTTTGTATTATAGGGGTTATATGGGTTGCACCATTTCTAGGAGACAAAAGCAATTGCTGTTTAAACAAGCATTAAATCCAAGTCAGGGACTTTGGGTTTCATCTCCAGGCCAAACAATTAATTACTGCAAGGGTTAGAAAGAATTTCTTCTTCTCCTCCTGCACCTGTGCCACAGTATTTCATAACTGAATGAGCCCATTAGAGAGATTTTGCTTTGCTGTTTACTATTTTGCCAGTTTATGGAAAAGGGATAACAGACTACAGGATTGTTCAAGTTTTGGCAATGCACACATTTCATTACAAAAGCTTTTCCAGCAACACTAATGTATAGCACAACCCTAATCAACACAGACTTTAACTGCAGGTAAGGCTTAGTTATATTGTTATCCAATATCTATTTATAATTTTTTAAATAATAGTGTATTACCCTGTTAACTGCATAACAATTACACCTCCCAAATACCTGTAATGAAATGAACAGCACTTTCATTTCTAGGCAGATGTCTTTGTATTAGAGATGATCTGCTTCAGGAGTGGATTACAGCAGGTACTTGGGGACTTTCTGAAAGTTAAGCAGGTACTTAACTGCTGTCCTGCAGTGGGCTGGACTTCAACAACATTAAATTCACCAAGGCAGAGACGTGCACCTTTTCTTAAGCATGTCCTTCACTGAATAGAGACAGCACCAAAGGATGGGGTGCTACTGAAAAACAGGGTCAGGCTTATGTCTCAGTTTTACTGCATATGAGAGAGTTGCATCACATTCATTTTTAAACTGGCCAATCCCAAATTAACTCCATTTTATGACAAAAAAGAGAAATATTCATCTGCAATTTAGACAGGGATTTTTCTGCCTTGCTGATGTTGCCCTGCTCTCTCATGCCTCTGAGAGTATAATCTCTTTCAGTGACTGCACGGGCTCATAAAGAAGTGACACAATATAGCCATCCCTCTGTCTGTGGCAGAGCCACCAGATGAACGCTGAAGGACGGTGCAGATTGGGGGCCTCAGCAATCCTGGATAAATGCATATTACATGAGGAGAATTACTCTCTGGTGTCTGTGAAGCAGGGTCTGGGCAGGCATGCTGCCCACAGGAGGTACAGCCTCCCCGCAGATACAGTCCAATACATCAGATTTACAGCTCATGACCGACTTATCTGCAAGCAAACAGCAGTCAGCTTCTGGACGTGCAGCAGCCTGGGGTGCTGAACATCTTGTTGCCAAAAAAAAATATAGAAAGCACCTGTCCCCTTAAAAGGTTTTCCCATCTGAGATCTGGGATTGGACCATCTACACAGGAATGTATAGCACAGGATCATCTCTATTACCAAGCACCACCGACTGATGGGTCTCCAGGGCCTTTTCAAACCAGGGATCCTTGGAGCTCATGCACTCACAGCCTGTGCCTAAGACAGGGCTTTCTATCCATGCCTGTCCATCCAGGCTGAACATAATTAGTTTGAAACCTGTTGGCTTAATTCAGTTTCAGTTATTTCAGCCAGTTTCAGCTGGCTTAATTCAGAGCTGACAGCACTAGAAATCATTAGGGCCCTACTTATATATAAAATTGCGGCAAAGAGAAGGAAGACCCAAATGAATGTCCCATGGAGAGAAAACCTATAGCAAGTTCACTCAGTTAATTGCAGTTTTGGGCCTGGCCCACTCTGAGCAGCCTGCAGATGTGGCTGGCCAACTAGCATATGGGTGGCTTGGACCTCGCCATGGAGCAGATCTCTGGGGCCTTGAAAGAGTCTGGAGTTTTGTGCAGACACTTATGGGAAATGGGGAGGAAAGTTGATATGTTGTCAGGGTGGCTCAGACTATAGGATTCAGAACAGAGGCAATAAGGCTACTCCAGGAGAGGGACAGGCATCTGTGGCTATAGATAACAAATCTATAAGACTCTGGGCTTTTTTTTAATTGCACTGCTCCTGGAGCAACTTATTAAATTTTGTGATACCAACTGTTCTCTGCTTACTTCTCACTTGGATGTTATATGAAACAAAGCCCTGGTGAGTTCTCACATCTCACTATGGAATAAACATCAGCATCTAAGAGTCAGGAATTTATTTTACCTTTGCAGTCTCTAGTGACTTCATTTAGTGTTCTTGTAAGCCTGATCTGTACTGCCTAAAATATTCAATGGAAATTGTCACCATTATCTATTGCTTTACTAATGTTAGGTAAATTATTATAATCTCAGCAAAAATATTTTGGTACTTCCTTTACAACTTTATTCAAAGTAGTCCAACCAGAATTAGATTAATAAAACATCTGTCTTTCAATGTAGTTGAAAGTAGCTTAGCAAGATATGTGCATGCCCATTAATTCTGCAGTAATAAGAAGATTTTAGCTAGCAGGACAAGTAGCCACATCTATTTTTGTGGAAAATCTGCATGTAATGTAGGGGGTTCAGTTCGTCCCCCAAATCTAACATCTTTGTCTCAGTTAACAACTTCTTTGACTAGGGAAAAGTACCAACACTTAAGGTATGTTGAGATCAAGAGTCATCTTTTAATAGAATCATAGAATCACAGAATCATAGAATGGTTTGGGTTGGAAGGGACCTCAAGGATCATCTAGTTCCAACCCCCCTGCCATGGCAGGGACACCTCCCACTAGACCAGGTTGCTCAAAGCCCCATCCAACCTGGCCTTGAACACATCCAGGGATGGAGCCTCCACAACAACCCCTAGGCAATCTGTGCCGGTGTCTCACCACCCTCAAAGTGAAGAGTTTCCTCCTAATTTCCAGTTTACATCTACCCTCCTCCAGGTTCAACCCATTATCCCTTGTTCTGTCACTACAGGTCTTCGTACAAAGTCCCTCCCCAGCTTCGTTGTAGGCCCACTTCAGATACTGGAAGGCTGCAATAAGGTATCCCGAGAGCCTTCTCTTCTCCAGGCTGAACAACACCAACTCTCTCAGCCTGTCTTCATAGGAGAGGTGTTCCAGCCCTCTGATCATTTTCGTGGCCCTCCCCTGGACTCGCTCCAATGGTTCATGTCCTTCTTGTGCTGGGAGATCCAGAGCTGGACACAGTACTCCAGGTGGGGTCTCATGAGAGCAGAGTGGCAGAATCACTGCCCTTGACCTCCTGACCATGCTTCCTCTGATACAACCCAAGACACGATTGGCTTTCTGAGCTGTACTCGCACATTGCTGGCTCATGTTGAGCTTTTAATCAACCAGCATCCCCAAGTCTTTCTGCTCAGGACTGCTCTTAGTCCATACTCTGCCCAGCCTGTATTCGTGCTTGGTATTCCCCTGATCCAGGTGCAGGACCTTGACCTTGGCTGTGTTGAACTTGATGAGATTGGCATGGGGCCACTTCTCAACCCTGTCAGGGTTCCTCTGGATGGCATCCCTTCCCTCCAGTGTGTCAACCACACCATACAGTTTTGTTTTAAAGATCCTAAGCTGTTCTGCTTTCCTATATAATGTCCTGTTTTCTGCATGTGCACTGCTCCTGTTTCTCTGCTAGCCTGGGACTGCACATGCTTGGGTCCCTCAAAGCTGTCTCCATGACCTGTACAAGAAATGCCTTCCTAAGTTATCCTCTAGTCTACAGTCACTCAATTCCTGAATGCTTAATCCCAATTGCTCATTGGCATCTAATAACATTGAGGTTAATGGGCAAATAACATTGAGGTTAATGGGCAAATAACTGTAATCTATTTATTCTCAGGTGCCTACCTTCAAGCCATTATGTTATCAAGAACTACATTACCAATATTACAATACTATTACCATGAATGACAGCTGCCTTAACTGTCTTTTTTTCCAGTACACCTTGTCTGAACATAGCATGTACTCAGGTTCTCAAATCACAGGAATATCAACCTTGTTTTTTCCTTTGTTCCTCCAGCATCCACAACAGTCTGAATGCCATGTGAATTTAATAACAACAGTATTACAGCACTGCAATGGAAAACTAAGTAAAGGTACAAGAAATAGACTGTGCCTTCTTCAACAATTCAAAAGCAGTGTTATTTTAAATTGATCTATAGTACTTATTAAGAACAGTTCCCATGTTTTTATTAAAAATGAAATAATATATTGCACCATGTTTTAATAGCACTTTGAATCAAATATACTGTCAACAGTGTAAAAAAAAATGGAGAAAAAAAAAAAGAATTTTGCCTACTCTTCATTTTTACAGAGCTTTTGGGAAAAAGAATCTCTCACCCACCCCATGACATACAGAACCTATCAACTACTTGTTGGTCAGGTCAAATAGAAGGGGAGGAAACAAAGAGCTCCTAATTCTTTGAAAAAGATTTGCATGGGGACCTAGAGCTGGTGCTTTAGAGTTTGAAGCTCTCTGCTACAGGGCTTGAGTCTTCCTACGTGTTTCTGTGGAGTGTGTCATCCTAGTATGCAGCACTTCTTGGGAAATGGCCCTTAAAAATAAATAATAGTAGTGTAGGATGTAGGATAACTTATCTTCCTCCAGGATCTACTGATACTGTCTGTCTTTTCCTATATGCATTAATGAGCCTAACATTTCAATGGAATTCAGTGCTAAAATTCTCATTAAACTCAGTGGAGTTGGATTCAGACCTAATGCTTAATACATATTTGATAATTTTTAGTTCTACCTTTATAAGCAAATATTTTATGTTTGAAGAATGGCATCAGCAATGACCGAAGTCTGCTGTCAGAAGAGACATCTCTGCACTTCCACTATCAGTCTTTCCCAATAACCTTTTCAAGACATTCCCACTATAGAGCAGGGGAGAGGAAAAGGGCACTGAAAAGAAGAAACACAATTCCTACAGGCTTCCATTGTTATCTTTCTGCAACAAACATTCCCATTGGTCTGAACTGCAATAGGTTACCTGTGCCGGTAAAATGAACGGGTTAAGGCCAGATGAGAAGGGACTTTCTTTTCCTCACAGTCTACCAGTCACTTCCATAAAAAAAATTTGTTTTACTATCGTCCACTCCAATGCATGCCATAAATTGGGAAGAAATACTCCTGAAGGCTTGAAACAAGACTGAAGACAATTTTAGAGACCTTTTTCATAAGTGAAATCAAGAATCCATGCTAAGCTATTATTAGAAGTTCAAGGTGGAATTTCTATCCCGGAAAAAAATTATTTTGAACACCCTAGATTCAAAGACTGCTATTGCTTTTTGTCCTGCTCTGCCTTCCTAACCCTGACTTATCCATACCAGCTCCCCAAAGAATTTCAGTGTTGTTGCAGGAACTGGTCAGAAGAGTGCAGTGTATGGTAAGAGAGAGTAGTACTGGTGTCATGCAACAAGTCTTGTAATCAGAATTAATATCCTTCATTAGATAGGCTGATATCACTAAATCAAAGTTATGAGCCCAAAAGCTTGCCCAACTATCATCTGGCCCAACAATGGTTACTACTTTTTCTTACAAAGGTCTCTCTCTTCAGTAAGAGGCTGGACTAGGTGTCCTCTGTAATGCCTACAGTGCTTGATGAGATGACATCACATGAAATTAGTTCCATCTGAGGTTTTACAGCAGAGTACATCTTATGGATGCTAGTTAAAACAAACTCCACTTATTGTCACGAGAAGTAAATAAGACGAGAACATCTACTATATTTAGGTTCATACATATATATACATTCTGTTCTAACTCTAGACTAATGTACTTTGTATATAGTTTTGCAACCAATGAGTGTAATAGAATCTAATGTACTAATGCATAACGCTTTTCATTCTGTATACTGTAGCCAGACAGCTTTTTACAATTACTGCTACTTAAAAAAAAAAGTAATACACTATAGTCATTAAGAACTGCAATGTAATACACAGGATGTGCACACTTTTCATCCTCCTTTATCATCTGCATGAAGAAAAAGTAAAGAAAAAAAGATCACCTGATGTGACTAGAAAATCCATGCATAGCTGAGAATGAATACTTACTGTGTGCTCAAAAAAAGCATTAAAGCATTAAGGTAGGCATTAGTAATCACACACTATGTACTTTAGAACAATACACTGCTGGAAAGAAAGTGAGGACAAAAATAAAATAAAACAAACAAGAAAAAAAAATTAAAAAGAAATTTTATGATTTCTTCACACAAGCCAACCAAAATATTTGTAGCAACAGTATAGGGATGTTTCAGTCAGTCACACAACAGCCTGATCAAATGATAATCAAATTAATTATCTACTTAACTGAACAGTTGAGAGATGAGGTTGAAGTTTAATAAACCACACTGCCCGAGGACGCTTAAAGATAAATCACAGCTTGTGACTCTGTAAGCATAATTTATTTTAAAACACTGCACTGTTTCTGCAATGTGCATTTATTAAAGCTATGCAAAAGCTTCAAGTCTTCTCAAAGGTAAGTACATTTTGATTGTGCTGGTTTTTGTCATTTAAGATGTGTTTATCCAGTTACTCACATTTCTGCGCCCTCCCCAGTAATTCTTGCTAAAATGTGTTTGGCACAGACATGCGGCGGGGAAAAGCATGAGTCTAGCTGTTTCCCCTAGCTTGCTCCTGCCTTTCCCTGTCCTCCCTCTTCAGCTTACGGCCTCAAATGCTTTTGCGCCATTTATTCCTCCAACAGATATGTTGCTGTCCCAGACACATGGCCATATGGCCACTCCTCATTTTTATTTGCCTTCCCTATACTAAGATGACAAGGGCACAGTCAGCATGGTTTCAGCTGCCCATGGGGTTGGAGGAGAGGTTGCCACAGGGTTCTGTCTTATGCAGAGACATCCAGCTCCTGTCCCAAATATGGGAAGGAGGGTACCAAACCCCTGTAATAAGCTAGGCCCAACCAGCCCTTTAATAATAGCCCAGGCAGCAAGGAGAAGCAAGGCTGAGCAGACTTCAGCACAGATTCCCCCTCCTCTCCCAGCTGGTGAGACCCCAGGCACTGGGATAGTGCCAGGGTGAAGGGGAGCAAAAAGTCACAGGGAAGGAGAAAGCAGCTTCCCAACTGTTACTTTAGCAGGGTTTGTAGGAGAGCACAGTGCTACCTGACAGTACAGTCTCAGCTTTGGGGGGTCCCATGCTCTACCTCGAGTTGCCACCCTCCACCTTGCCTGCTCGATGCGTGGGAGAGTGCTGCCACCAGCAGCTCCCAGGCAGCCAAAAGTGGTCCGGGGTCACCGTGACAGCCTCACTCCCCAGAGCAGCCCTGAGCCTCTGGGGTGGCCAAGTGGCTTCTGGTGATCCTGGCATAGAAACTGTGCTCCTGCCCCATGCAGGGCCGTGGCACACGTGCACACTTGACTGACGTGTGTGCTCAGGACCCACAAGGTTAATTATAATGCCACCTGTAGGAGGTACTTTCCTGCAAATATTAACCTTCTGCTTTTTCCATATGCTCCCATATGCTCCCATTTCTCTTCATAAGCAGAGCTGTACTAGAGCTAAGAAGTGACAGCTAAGCTTTACTTTTGTGCCTGTAATGTCAAAACCTGAAGGCACCTGACTTTGATAAATCCAAGAGTTTGAAAAAAATTAATTTTCATTTAAATAAATTTCACCTTTTCCTCCTATACTGTAACTTCTTAGGAATAATTTGCATTCACAAGATAAATACAATTTGATAGACTTTGTCACAAAACATTTTCATCTGTGCCTGGCAGGAGTTCAGTGAGAAGATTCAGACTGCCTTATCTCAGCATCCTTTCTGCAGCCCTCTCACTTTGCATCCTCATTGCAGTCCAAATATGCCAGTTCTACAAATACAGAAAACGTTACAAAAATCAGATACAATCTTTGTTAATCTTGGGAGGAGCAGAACCAGTTGTACTGTGACATAATGCAAAATATAGTATTAACTGCTCAAATAATAGGCAAAATAAGCACAGATGTTCTTAATTGCTACTAATTCTTACCAAGAATTAAAAAAAATAATCAGAAAACAACAACGCTTGAAGGTCCTCAGGTTTCTCTACATGGCATCTGAAAACAGACTGTGTTAGCAGATTGACTGAAATCTTGCTGGTGGAGATGTGCAAATGGTTGTGAGAAGAATGCCTGAAACAAATCACTTGTAGAGGAGCTTTGAACAATAAAGTGCCTGCTTTCCAGAGAATTGTGTGTATGCACACAAACGCTCATCCATAATGTGAATTTAAAATAATCCTGATGGGAGTGAGGGAAGGGGAGGAAAGTGACACATGGAAATCACTAGGCAGACTTTGACCCTTTGTGTCAGAAAACAAAGCCTTTTAGTTAGAATCTGAGATAGCATTTCCCATTTGATGTGGTTTTAACAGACATACATACCTTCTGGCTTAAGCTTGTCCCTAAAGGATACTAAGACCAAGCAAAGCTTGCATACTAGTCGCCCAAATGCAACATGATGGTTTTAAGTGGAAACAAATTAATGGAATAGATGTAATTAAAAATCCAAACTGAATTAGGCAAAATTGCAACAGCTACACTTTACAAAGTCAGTGAAGGGCAGGAATGGAGCATCTGAAATGGCTATTTGGCATAGGGTCACTGTGAATATGAATTAGGGTTAATTTTCTACTGGAGTGTAGGTCAGCCACTGTGCTGTGGCAGAAGGCTCATTTTACTGGGTGTGTTTTGGCCTACTTACAACTTTAGAAAATAAATATTACAATGTTAAATTAAATATGCTCTGTGACAAGGACTTGCAACATTGGGAGAATGTGATTTATATGCAATTGGCTCATATATACCATCTAATATGATATGCACAGTGTAATGAAAGCTCAAGGGTCTGATCTGCTGTGCGGAAATGCTTTACAATCCTCCTTCAGGTTGCATGTTGTTTTTCCTTCCCCTTCTTTTTTTTTTGTTTTAATGACTACATGAGTTAATTAGTGGTTATGTATTCTGTCTCTTTGCCTGGCCTGGCTTATTCCTGCTGCAATAAATCTCTTTTCTTTCTCTTTCCCAAGGATCATTAAAACATTAGCCAGCACTGCCAACACAACTAATTGAAAGCCACCTGCTTTTAGGATCACCATAATGAAAAACTGTGAAGTAAAGAAATAAAATTAAATCAACTTTCTAATAGTCTGTAATTTCCTATTAATTCACATAAATGTACAGGTAGAAAAAACCCACACAAGATCCTTTTTTTTGTTTTCACTGCTGGCCCTATCATCCTCTTCTTCTTACATCTGTATAATTAGAAATGAATATTTTTGTAGACCTAAATTTCTCATTACTCCTTAAAACAGAAGTAATAATATTACATTTTGTGTAAAAAAGGGAAGTACTTGCAAATAACCTTCCTATAAATTGATCTGTTCCTTTTGCTAAGTGTTTTGAGTTTTCTTGATCAAGTAGGCCCAGATTCAGCAGAACTTTTTTGTAGATGTCAAAGCCCACTTAAGTGCTTACACAAATGATCTAAATCTCATTGTCTTTGATGAAATTCAAGCACCTGCAGAAACCTGGGGAAAGGCTGAACATGCAGGACTGAATAGGTCCCCTCCTGAGGGGGTCCTTGGTCCCCAAACATGCAAAACCCTTCAGTGCATGCTGAGCCTCAGGCAGGTGGTTAAGTACTATTGAAGTCAATATGAAATAAGCATGTGGTTCAAAACATAAGCACTTTGCTACCACTGCACAGGAACACACAATTTAGTCACATGAGCATGAGTAAAGAAAACATTCTTGAGATAGATAGTTTGATATCTAAACTGTCTCCTATAAGCAGTTTCCCAGCTCACTCTTAATCGTGGAGAAATAAGCTTGAAAAAGGATAAAAGTGGCTGATTTATTTCTGTTAGGCTAACTGAAGCAAAATACTGAGAAAAGGGAAAGGAAAGGAAAGGAAAGGAAAGGAAAGGAAAGGAAAGGAAAGGAAAGGAAAGGAAAGGAAAGGAAAGGAAAGGAAAGGAAAGGAAAGGAAAGGAAAGGAAAGGAAAGGAAAGGAAAGGAAAGGAAAGGAAAGGAAAGGAAAGGAAAGGAAAGGAAAGGAAAGGAAAGGAAAGGAAAGGAAAGGAAAGGAAAGGAAAGGAAAGGAAAGGAAAGGAAAGGAAAGGAAAGGAAAGGAAAGGAAAGGAAAGGAAAGGAAAGGAAAGGAAAGGAAAGGAAAGGAAAGGAAAGGAAAGGAAAGGAAAGGAAAGGAAAGGAAAGGAAAGGAAAGGAAAGGAAAGGAAAGGAAAGGAAAAAAAAAAAACGGAAAACATGAGCCAGATGGTTCTAATGATTACTTGTGTTAGAGCAGGGCTTAGATGTCCCGGTAAAGCCTGAGATCCCACTGCGCTGGATGCTGCACAAACATGTCAGCGAGGGTGTTCAGTAAAGGAGAGTTGCCTGTAAACACAGCATGTGGAAGTTCCTTTGAAGTCAGACAGAACCCAAGTATGCAAGCAGTTTGTTCTTTTGGGCCGCACACTTCAAGCTATATGGTTAATTGTTATCAAGTGTGCTGAAGCAGAAGACAGTGTCTCTCATACTATGGTCACTAAATATATAATGAGCTGAGAAAAAAAAAAGTTCATAGATAATATATTGGTTGCATTTAATAGTCCACTGTTTACTTCCTGGGAGTGTAAACATATCGTTATTTTTCCTACTTTGAAATAATAAAAAAAGTCTAGGTGAAGTAGATTTAAAACAATGTAGGTGACATTCAGTATGGGATAAATGCTACCTTCATGCAAATGCATGCATCCTTCATTGATTATAGCAATGAGTTATGCAAAGAAAGATCAAGAGAATAGAATTTGATCCTTTTTGGAAGCTACTCTGAAATTCATGCTGGGTGTTGTGTGTGTGCATGCACAAAAGAGGAAGAAGAGTGAGGAGTCATAGTATTGTGGAGCCTTCCCAAAGAGTGCAAGTATCTGCTGCTTCAGAAGCAGACCAATGCCTACAGAACGGCCTAGACAGAAAGTGAGCCCCCCAGTTTGCAAACCCACATTTCAGTGATGCAATCATTGCTGTAACACACAGAGAAGGCTTGAAAATAAAGGAGTATGGAAGAACAAAAGGAAGGAAAAAATACTGGTCAGGAATAATTATCACAGTGTATAAAACTTTCCACTCCTTGATTATCATAAATTGCAAAGTTTTATTGATGCATATTTTATCACAGCACTCTTGCCATATGTGATCTGAAGATTCAGAGCCTGCCCCCAGGGACAACGGTACTGATATAGATAATCAAGAATTCCTTTTATGCTGCTCTCAACACAGCCACAGCTCTGATTGAAATTAACATTTTTTACAATGGAACACCAGTTTTCTGCCACAACTAGACATGGCAGCTGGAGAGAGAGGCCTGCTTATCTAGTTATTCCTTCAAGTCTTGGCCTGTGAAGATGCAAACTAGGTACAAAGCAATGCGAATGGTCACTGAATACCAGAAAAACGAATCTGCATGCAATCTGCCACAGGAAGAAACAGAGAAGAAATGCTTCCAAATAAATCCTGGAATGAAAAGCAAAGATCAGAAGCAGGCCCTAAAAGATGTAATGAAGAGGATTCCAAAAGCTTTGAACTTTTGCAGTATACACTGCCTGGATTAGATAGGATGATGCTCACACACAAGCATGTGCACACAGGAGTGGAGCCCATGCCCAAAAAGAAACCCATCATGAGATCCTACTTAAATCCTCCAAAGCAAGGGTTTTACCTATCCACTAAGCATGCTTAGCATTGGCACTTCTTTCTAGTAATCTGTTTAGGTGACTGCTTCCATCCATCCATCGGCCCAGTTTTTCACACTGCTGAGGAAGGGGGCATGGAAGTTGTTTTGATCTGCTCCCCATGGGGTCGTACATGACTGTAGCATCTGAGTGCCTTCCTGTAGAACATTAAACAACCAACATCTGCCATATGTGGTTCATTCTCCCTCTCATCTTACTCCCAAGGGAGAACTGTGTATGCAGTATAGTGTTTTGTTTTGGCAGGACTTTGTTTTTGCTGTTTTAAATCTACACACTGGCATATGTCAGGAAGAAAAAAAAAGTACCTTACTTGTGAAAGACAAGGTGGTGGGGTTTGTGATGGTCATTAGTTTCTGAGGAAGCTAGTGCCAAGGTCTCAGCCTGGCTTCCCAGAAGGTGCAGATTCCCACTGGCTGCTAGAAAGGTGTGGACTTCACAGACTGTCACGGGGAACGGGAGATGATAATGCACTGGAATGGTATCTCTTTCATGTGTCAAAGTGGTTCAAGTCCAGTTTTGAGCTCATGCCTACCCTACCACAACATTTCAAAAGAGCTTGTTGCTTTGGTATATTACACACTGGGAAAATACATAGTAAAACCTACTTTATTGATCATTATATTTTTTTCTTTTCTGATTATCGTCATGTCATCTAGAGGCTATCTCCAATCACAAGGGAAGCATGAAAAAGAGGCTATCAATGGAAGTTTTGAAACATGTAAGTGGGCAAATGAGCTGTTAGAGATACAAGGATGTTCAGGAAACATTTAAAGCATATTGCATGCCTTCAGTATAGATCAGGAAAGAAGCACACAAAGGAAAGCAGATGCCATTTTTCTAGCCTTGCGTCTTTGTCTTTCTACAGGCAGCACAAAACAGTACCTCTACAGTTCAATACTATGGATGAGCTCAGACTAAAAACACATGTAATAGCAAGTCCACTTTAGGGTCATCATCAAATAAGACAGGGAAACAGATGTCTATGAAGAGAAGATGGGTATACGGCAGAAAAGCAGTGCAAAGATCCGATTTATATCAGCAGCAGAAAAAATAGCACTAACACATTAGTTGGATGAGTCTTCAGCAGATAAAAAGGACAGGGAAGGACCTCTCTGCATTAAGAGAATTTTGAGAATTTCCTGCTCCTTATCCCACTGGAAGGGCTTATCTCACTGGGAAGGGCTGATTCCCAAACCCTTAAAACTTTTTGCATTCACAAAGGTAGATTCTCTTGGGGGTTAATCATTCTCTCTTTCATTATATTTTTAATTGACACATTTCCCAGCATTCATTTTTATAGGATGCTGATATTGGAGAGATTTAATACTGAAGAAATTCTTCTGCATGAAGGAAACTTTGGAGCGTAGGTTCAGATGACCAGGATTTCTCTACTCTTGCTGATACACACAGACATACAACTGTAAAGTCTAGATTACCTAAGGATCATTTGAAGAGAAATGTAGCAGTACCTATTATTTTTTCCGTTTACATGAGATTTAAGATAGAATATTTACTATGATTACAAAATTTTTATATCAGCTTGAAAATGAAAATTTCTGTCTTTCAGGAAGTGTCAGTATTTGGCATTTCTCGAGTCAAGCTAAAAAGCCAAAATAAAGCAATTTATCTCTGCATAAAGTTTTTAAAAGTCAGTTGTAAAAGACAAAAATGTGAACTTCCGTGATATGAAATAGGTCATCTTCAAATTCCAGAAACAAAATGTTTAGTGTTGGGGGGCAGGAGTGATGTGGTGACATTGCTCCTTGACTCCACCTAAAAGGCCACAACTGGGAGCTGATATTCTTGACCCATTTGTCTCTATGTGCTCCATGGATCCTTCTTCCCAGTCAGACTTAGTGCCTCAACAGGCATGACAGTCTCATGGCACTGCTGTTTTCAAGATGGCTCACATCACTGCAAAACCTCATCCCAAATACAAAATATATACGTGTCAGACAGATTTTTCTCTGTGGAGCATTTTGCCAGAAGGTCTACTTTCCCTATGAATATTTTCAAATTTAATGAATAACAGGAAAATACTTAATTTGAGAGTTTTGTGATCAAGCCTAGTTGTTTTATTGCAGCTTGCCTTTTGAATCCTTTGAGTGAGACTATCAAGGCAGAAAGCCAGGTAAGAACACTAGTGTAAAGCTAAAAGTCTCAGTTTCATGTGTAGATAAAGGACTTTGAAAAGCATTTTAGATTAATCTTTCTTCAAAAACACAAGTTTTAGAAGTACTATTTATAAGTAACCCTTTTCATCATTCTTTTCATAATAATGTTGGTTTTAAAAATTATTTTACACCTGGACATCAAGAAGCATACTGGAAATAACACTTTTAGTAAGGTAGAGACCTCATCAGGAATCTGTACAAGGTCTATAATGATGGATAGAATAACCAAGCCAAAGGAGAGAGCGATCACTGTAACACAACAATTAACATAAATTAATTTAAAAAAATCAGAAATCATCAAACAATCAAAAATCAGTTGCTTACTATTACTCAGACCTTCTCTGAGTGAAACTGCATTCTAATTCACCAGCACAACCCCATGGAAACCAGTGAACTTGCATTAGTGTAATAAAGAGCAGAAAAACAAAGAGACACGCCATGGGTTAAAGATGTACCTCTTTACGGACATGGGTCATTTTCCCAGACACTAATCTGTCCTGAGATAGTAAATCCTAAATCTTCAAGATAGATAGAGTGTAATTAAAGCTAGAATATGGGCTATGGGGAAACACCTCTCCCCACTTAAGTCATATTGTTTTCATTGCTGTACTGGTGTAAATGATGTTTTTATGTAGGTGTCCAGAAGACAACTCAACTGCAGTATTTCTTTTCTACTGCTGAAATATCAGCACTAAAAAAGCAGTATTTTACAGAAGTCATATAAACATAGTGCCTATAGCACAATCACTTTTGTTGGAATTATTTTACACCAGTCTTCATGCTTGAAATTATATCCCTTCCTCTGTGGAATGTTTTAAAAACCTAAAAATGTTATTTGAAGAAGGATTCGACAGTACATTAACTCATAAAAATCAAAGGACTCTTTTTTTTTTTACCTAAGCTCAGAAGAATTAATTTTGTTGCCACTGAAGAACAGAAACCCAACTTTTGAACAGGAACTGACCTAATATTTCTGAAAACTCTGCATACAATTAGCTTCTTGTAAGAGCCATCTTTCAAGTAGCCTTTTTCTGCCCCTGAACTCCAAAAGCTGCTCATCAGATCCAGCAAAATTAGGTTATTAATAAAGAATCATTTATCAAGCTTGATAGGTTTGTTAGAGGCACACTCCTCTAGTTAACCAACATTGTCAGAGCATCCTTTAAAGCAGCAAGCTACTGCTAAGGCCTTCCTGAAGTGTTTATTTCTACTCCAGGTTTTCCACACCCATGTTTCATAGAAACATAGCATGGTTTGAATGGGAAGGAACCTTAAAGATCATCTAGTTCCAAGCCCCCAGCCATGGGCAGGGACACGTCTCACTAGACCAGGTTGCTCAACGCCCCATTCAACCTGACCTTGAGCGTATCCAGTGATGGAGCATCTACA
>VZZY01004609.1:8399-60731 GCA_013400335.1 Eurystomus gularis
AAGCGGAGCCGGCGGCGGGCAGGGCAGCGCGCGACTGAGGGGAGCCCGGCCCCGCCGCCCCTGCCCTGCGCCCCCCATTGCCAGTCGTTCCTGGGCAGCAGCCTCCAGCGGGCTCCTTCAAAATGAATTTCCAGAGTCCTTGGGGAGTGATTTCACCATGGCATACGCAGGAATCCGTTTCTTCACGATTTACAGCGACCCCAAAGTGCTGGTGACACATCTCTGAGGGAAGCATTAAGTCATCAATACTGATGGGCCGGAGTAGTGGTGAAAAAATAAATCAGTTATTTCTCAAAACTAAAGGGAAAGGTTACGTTCTTACCCAAAGGACTCTTGAGTGTTTCTGAAAATTAATGAGTATGGTCTGTCTAAAAATTAGAAGTTGCCTTTTGTGGGGTTTTTTTTGTTGTTTTTTTTTTTTTCATGCTGTTCCTGTTTCACTATTTTCAGTGCATTCACGGGGAAAAAAAAAAGTTGAAAATGCCATATCTTCTTGGGAGCAGACATAAAAACTTATGCAACTTAGTGCGAGGCTCAGGCAAATCTCTGTCAGAGCACGACCTGTTGTGGCCCTGCTGGTAGGACATCAGCACAGAGCTTTGTCAGAGGGCCGAAAGTGTCTCCTTTCCGTTATCAGCTCTGGGCCGATGATGGAGAAAGCCATGCTGTACAGATAATTGTGCTATTCTCAGAATAATAATTCATTGTAGTATTCTCTTTTGCTAGCCAGGGCTGTTTTGAAAGGAGTACTAAGCCAAATTCTGAAATCAAATAACATTTTCTAGCTTGAAATGCAGCTTCATTGCTACCAGTAACAGCAGAAATAACAGGAAACGAGCAAATCTAATCATTTTTGGGCCTCAAAGTCAGGTAATAATAGGTAAAGAAATTACAGCTGCTATCAGTTCTTTCCTGTGATTCCCTTTTATCACAAATCTCATTGTTTTCTCCACAGATTTCTTATAAGGTTGTACCGCAAGTATAAATTTAATTCTATTTTTATAAACCATATCAATCTGTTCAGATCATAGCACGAATAGGTCCTGGCCTTGTTGGTTTGTACTATGATGAATATGCGTACTGTTGTAACAGAAGAGTTGGTGGATCGTTTTTAGGTGTAAACAAGCCACATGTGAAGGTGTGTGTTGGGTTTGTGTGGTAGAGGTTTAAGGGGGGAGGCCCACAGGGGTGGCTCCTGTGAGAAGCTGCTAGAAGCTTCCCTAGCTCCAAGTTGGACCTGCCAGTGGTCAAGGCCATGTCAATCGGTAGAAGTGATAGTGATGGTAGAAGTGATGATGGAAGCGCCTCTGTGATAATATATTTAAGAAGGGAAAAAAAAAAAAGAAACTGCTGGAAAGTCTGAGAGGAGGATGTTGTGAGATAAACAATCACATGGACATGAAGTTCAGTGAAGAAGGACCCAGAGAAGGTGCGCTGGAGCAGAGATTCCCCTTCAGCCCATGGCAAAATGGCAGGCTGAGCCCCTGCAGGCCATGGAGGTTAGCAGTGGAGCAGATATCCACCTGCAGCCCATGGAGGACCCCATGCCAGAGCAGGTGGCTGCACCCAAAGAACGCCATGACTCAGAGGGAAGCATGCACTGGAACAGCCTGTTCCTGAAGGACTGTACCCCATGGAAGTGACCCGTGCTGGAGCAGTTTGTGAAGAGTTGTAGCCCATGGGAAGGACTCCATGCTGGAGCAGAGGAAAAGTATGAGGAGCCCTCCCCCTAAGGAGGAAGGAGGGGCAGAGACAAGGTGCAATGAACTGACCACCATACCCATTCTCTGTCCCTTTGCACTGCTGGAGGGGAGGAGGTAGAGAAATCATGAGTAAATATAAGCCTGGGAAGAAGGGGGATGGGGAAGGAAAGGTGTTTTTAAGATTTAGGTTTATTTCTCATTATTCTACTTTGATTTGATTGGTAAGAAACTAATTTCCTCAAGTTGAGTCTGTTTTGCCTGTGACCATAATAGGTGAGTGAGCCCTCCTTGTCCTTTGTCTCGACTCAGGAGCTTTCCCTTACATTTTCTCCTCCTCAACCCACCGGTGGGGTGGAGGAGTGAGTGAGCAGCCCATGGTGCTTTCTTGCTGGCTAGGTGACCTTAAACCACAACAAAGTGTCTTATTCCACTTTTAACATGACCAGTCCCATGGCAAATTGATAGAGATTTATAATCACCTTCACTGGAAAGCAGCTGTGATGACAAGTCAAAGACCATTCATCCTGACCTGTATCTCAGCAATCACACTGAACTTTTAAGGCTAGTTTCTGATTGGCTGACACTCCATGAAGTCCAGCCAAAGTCTCTTGCTTACAATGGTTAATAGAAGCTCACACTGGCAGGGAAGAAAGGGAAAAAGTTTGCAGTAGCTTGGTAGGGGCAAGTTACCTGCTCACAAACTTCATGGATATTTCTCTTAAGAGACTCAGGCACTGCAGTGGCGGGCAGGTGACAGAAATGTAAGAGATGAATGTCAGTAGCAAAGGTTTGGTTTTAACTCTGTGCTGGAATGGAGTTAATTTTCTTCTTAGCAACTTGTGTGTTGCTGAGCTGTAGATTTGTGACTGAAATAGTGTTGATAACACAGCAATGTTTTAGTTATTGCTAAGCCGTGCTTGCACAATGTCAAGGTCTTCTCTGTTTCTCACGCTGCCCTGCCAGGGAGTAGCCCAGGGGTGGGTGAGAGGCTGGAGGGGGACACAGCTCGGGGAGCTGACCCCAACTGACCAAAGGGTTACTTTATGCCATATAGCGTCAGGCTCAGCAATAAAGCTGGGGAATGGGCTTTCCAAGGTAGCTGCTGCCTGGGGACTGGCCAGGCATGGGTCTGCTTGTGGGACGTGAGTGACTGCCTTTGCATCACCTGGGGTTTTTTAAACTTTTTCTTCTGTCATTTATTAAGCAGTCTTTATCTTCACCCATTCATTTTTTCTCGCTTTTGTTTTTCTAATTCTTTCCCCCATCCTGCAGTGGGCGTGGAGGGGTAGCGAGCAAGTGGCTGGCGGGTGCTTAGTTGCTCCTTGGGATCTACTCACCACAAACCAAATAATGTCCATGACTGGGAAGCTTTCCTTTTTCTTGTCTTCAATGATGGTAGTTCTTGGGGCTATTTCAACGTAATTCTGGCCAAACGCTACTTGGTCACGTCTTTTCTTTATTTCATGTTCATGGCCACATAAAAAACATATGACGATGCAGAATCCACGTGAAAAAAGACAGACATGGTAATTAGGTGCACGATCACTGTGTGCTTCAGTATACTTCTGGAAGATTAGGCTCAGTTATGCTTGAACACTAAAGTGTCTCATGCAGATAGGAAATGAGTGGGTAGTAACAAGCACCTTCTCACAAATTTTGTGAAGAGTATGCGTCTGTGTTGTGAAGCAGACACATGGACAGATAGGAAGAAGGACAACAGTGGATGACCAGGAGAAATACAAGAATGCTCTTCCCTCCCCAGCTCTGTTATTTGTGCCATGTTCACATGTCTAACCTTCAGGACGCAGAAGCACCGCCAGGCATGTGCTTTTGTGGCATTTTGACTCCAGGACAGGTGAGATGTGAGCACATCCCTTCTGTGGTCCTTAGTCCAGAGTGATTTTCTATTCAGTTGTGTGCCTGGGAGTTACGGACCATGAGCACAGTGTGGGCACCTGCCTACTCTACAGTCTAAATAAAAGTTATCTTGCCATTCTGTGGAAATTAATTCTGCAGAGATTATCCTTTCTGGCTTTATTTTTATCTGTGTTTACCATGGATAGAGGCAATCAAGCACTGTGTGACAACCATATAATTGCAGTATTTTTATTATGTTTTGGCACAATCATGCAAATATATCAAGAAAAATATTTCTTAAATTTAGCTTTGTGAAAACAATAAGGAAGCAAAGGAAGAGGACTAACGAGGACAGTTACAAAATGTCACGAGAATTCATAACTGAAAAATAGTCACAAATGACAGAAATATTTTAGTGAAATACAATTTATTCTAACACTAAAAAGTACACAAACCAGAATATTACAAATTGTATTAAAGGTGGGAGATTTTAAAATTAAAGAGCTTTCTAGAGACTAAATACCTAATAAAGTGAATAAAGACTTTATTAACTACATGTTTTAATGAAATTTCATGACATCTTTTGATAAAGCCACTGTAGAATTTGTGTACTTTCCTATGAAGGAACAGGGCCAAATACCCTATCAATTTGATTAAATTAAGGCTTCTGCAAAAATAAATCAAGTATGGATTAAAAAGAATATTGTGGAACAACATTTTGAATATTTAATTTCAAAAGGGATTTAAATGCATAAGCTACCACTAAATCAAAGTATTTGTTGAATTCAAGTGTTGGAAATTTGCATGCTGAGGTGTTTGAAATTATCTTTCTAGTGTTACTGAAAGCACCACTGCGGGAGTCATTTCTCATTTCCTGAAACATCAGAAGCGGAATTACTATTTGCTGGATTGCTTGTCTGAAATAATTCTTTTTTCCATTTAGAAAAAAAATCAGTCATAATTTATGCTTTAAGAAATACCTGATGACATACAGTACAAACAGTCTTGTCATATAACTTGTTTTATATCAGTCTCAAAAGACACTTAAAAGCAACTTTCCTTTTCTGACAAGAAGCAGCTGGCTTAGGGAGTGATGAATTTGCGACATGTCATCTCGGCATTTCGGTTTGCTATATTACTTCACATATTAAAATACTCAATATCAATGTAAATGGACCTCTTTCCCTAGGAGAAGAAAATGGAAATCGAAACAAAGAACAAGCCTTTCTTTTTGGCTTGCAAGTGAGATTTGTAAGTCTTATTTCTTGCAGGCACCCTGCCTGCACCAAGCGTATGCTGTGGGAGTATTGAAAAATGCCCTCCCAGTGTTGTTGTATTCTCTAGTCTTTTTCTTCTGTACAACATTAAAACTAAATCAATGGATGATGATTTTTAGCAAATGTATTAATCACAGTTTGTAAACAGCAAATTGCATCACTCTGTCATTTAGAAACTGATGACTTGCAGCAACAGCTCGTACCTAGATCTACAGCCTGGATCTCTGACTGCTGGTGGTGGTATACAACATCAGTGCACATGCGCGTAAGTACTTCATATATTCAGAGACACTCAGAAGTGGGCAGGTGGTTCAGCAGTGAAAGTTTTAAGCCAGGAGTTGAGATGAGAGACTTCCTGTATAATCCTAAACAAGATGCACAGAATGAAACCCATTTGGTTGTTTAACTGGAATGACCAAATACCTTAGTATTTCTGTACCTGAATTCCTGCTTGTGAAACCAGACACTTCTGAAGTCCTCATCATACACATCGTTTTGAGCTGAAGTTCATTGAGGTCCTTTTTTGCTGGAGCATAAAATGTGACAAAATTAGGAAGGGTATGCTTAAATGGCATCTGATAAATCAATAGGTGGCACACTTGTTTCTTAGGGCAGATGTATCCTAAGACAGTGAAACTGTGTTTTAAGTCACAATGACTATTGTATTTTTTGTTTTAAAAAAATAGTAGGTTAGGAGTGTCCACAGTAAGCTAATATAAATGAACACATACAAGTGTGGTTTTTATCTAAAGTGGTATTTGAAGACTAGAGATCTTATCAGAGCTGTTCAGGGATGACTGTAAGGAACAACTGAAGGAAGGGATAACAAGAGAAATCACCTCTTTGACCTTACATCTAACACAGATCAGATA
This sequence comes from Eurystomus gularis, assembly GCA_013400335.1. Lineage (NCBI taxonomy): Eukaryota > Metazoa > Chordata > Aves > Coraciiformes > Coraciidae > Eurystomus > Eurystomus gularis. The sequence goes on from VZZY01004609.1 coordinate 14,109, forward strand.
ATTCTGCTTAAATATTTTTAGAGTCTCTTAGCAAATATGTTTTAAAACATCACTTGTTTTCCCAAGACATAGATCCTTTTTAAGGCTAAACTGAATAAATTCTCAAGGATACTATTAAGTGTCATCCTGGACATGCCAACTTTGTTATGGGTGTTTTCACAGGCCACAGTCTGATGCAGGAATATACAGATTGTGTTTTAAAAACGCAATATTTTTCTTGCCCACATTTCCATTTACAACTTAAGTCTTCAAAGATTAAACATTCTGTAGTGTCCTCAGGACAAATTGTGCTGTGTTGTTTCCATTCTTATAACAGCATCAATCCTCTGAAGCCTTGCCAAAGGATGTGTTTCAACAAGAAATGACAACTCTCTTCTTATCTTGGATTTGAAGGCTAGGGTTGCAAAATATAGAAGACAGTTTAACAAATATTTTTAAGTTGTTTCAGTACTGTAGCATTCAAAATGTAAATTTTTCTTGGTCAAATTCTTTGCTCTTTTAAGTACAGATTTAAAATTCTCAGAATTTGAGGTCTTGGTCCCTTTCTTCTCCTCCTCACGTTTTTTTTCTGGTTTGCAGGGGAAATTGAGAAATTTTCACTTTTATTCAGTTCCTCTTCATTAATCTACTTTTTAATTTACATAACCCTCTTGACTCAGAAAACAGTACAAAGTACAGAATTTACTTCACTTTCCTTTTGTAACTGTGTAACTGAAAAACCTGAGGCAAAACCAGGTATGCATCTGAGAGAGAGAGAAGAAATCCTCTACATGGAGATTTATTTTTTTTTTTTAGTCTGGAAATCAGAAAATAAACATTTTTAAGTTTGAGTGTTATGCACGCAAGTCAAACACATAGATTTTCCTGAGAAAGATATTAATTTGGATGAAGGTCCATTTATTGTTGCCTTTTTTTTTTAACTGAAAATGCTCTTTATGTCTAGAAAATGGGTTCAGAGATGAGAAACTGTATTTGCAGGTTATTTAAAATATCAGTCTGTGTATTGCTTTTAAATATTATTTATCACATTCCTTAATCTTAACTGAGATACCTCTGTCTGTTGCACTTTATGATGTGAAGTTGTGAGAGTATGTAAATAGCCTGTTATTACTGAAATATTTTAAAGTCAGATACAGGTATCCGACTAAGTATCTTCAAATTGTTTTCCTCTCTTTCCCTTCACAGTCAGTTAGGGGAATTTTTGTAAAACTCAGAGCATCTGTTTGTTTCCACACCCTACTAATTTTTAAGGGAACACTTGTTTTGGAGTGCTTTTGCTGGACTCAGACCAGATATGAGAATCCAGCATCTTGCTGGCCAACCACTTAATGAGCCCGTGGGTAACTCAAAAGATGCCAGCACTGCTGTCTCTGAAGCCCGTTTGCAGTGCCAGGCCTCATTGTTAGAATAGTGTAATTCACAGCTTGAAATAGATCTAGATACAGATCTAGATCTATCAGCCAAGCTCCTCTTCTATTTTTGCTCCTATAAAAGATAGACAAAGTGGAAGAGGAGCACAAATAGCAAGACAAGCTGTGCTTTAGGTCACTGACCTTGAAACTGCATGGCAATGAATGAGGCTCTTGTTTTAACTTGAAATTATTTTGAATTTCACATGTGTTTCCTAGCTTGATTACTATCCAATTCTGGTTTTGGCATTATTTGTGTTGAAAATTACCTTGGCATATTGTCAGCCTACCAAAATGTTACCTATTTCCGAATATTAAGAAATTGGTCATCAGCCCAGTCATTTTAGGTGTTTGGCAGAGTGAGTTCAGGAGTGTTTGGTATGGCATCTGCACAGAATCGTTTCAGAGCTGTATTTAGTTTAGGCTGCTGAATAAGATGCTAACGAACATGTTCTGCAGCACAGCCCCCCTTTGACTTCTGCTTTTCCTATGTTCAGTCAGGGGTTGTTGGATCTTGCGCTCCCTTTGACTCTAGAAGTAGTATACTTTTTGTACTTGCCCAGTTCTGATTTCTGAGAAGATACATGCAAATGCACCTTTTGCTACACTTACATCAGAATAGGACTAAATGCTGTGTGGTTTTGCAAAATCACTGTTTTATACAGCAGCACTAATTTGAGTTCTGTTGCCATGTCATTGATAGATAATATGAACACAGTAAAAACTTCCCAAAGAGTTTGGAAAGTCTGTGACCTGAGGGTGTGGTTTCCAAAGCAAAGGGCAATGGTATTGAAAAAGGAATTTTAGAGCATATAATTGTGTTTTGATTACCTTCCTTACAATTAGGTAGATGGGCAGATGACTGTACCTAGATAGAACAAGGGCTGCCTTTGTGGTACTTCAGGATCTTGTTCTTTTCACCATTCGGATTGAGGGACCATCTTGGCAGAAATCAAAGCACGGATGAGAAGGGGAAGGATGCCAGCTGGAGAGTTCATGGGTTTTAGTCCCTAACACAGGACACATGCAGCAGAGCACGCTGAAACCAGGGAGTTCAGAAGCACTCCTGGGCCCCTGGTTTAAGCTAATGAGGTTTGGTCCTGTAGCGATTCCCGGGACTTTTGTCCTTGGGAGTCTGGTGTTGTGCGGCATTCTTTCACTGTAACACAGAGCAAGATCTGAAAAGTCACTTACTAACTGCGTGTCTCTGTGTTTTGGTGATCATTCAAAATAATTTCTTTACATGGCATGTACTCTTAATAGATCAACTTTTGCAGAAAATGTGTTGTAGCACACAACCCAATATCACAGCATTGCATCTCAACCTGCAAAGTTCTGCAAGTCATGTGAGATGAACTAGAAAGATAAATGCAGCAGTTGTATATATTTCCATGGCATGCACCTCATGTCTTTATTAACCAACCAGGAAACCGCCAGCAAATGAACAATTCCGTACCTAGCTATTTTTAGGCCAGGTGTTCTTGTTTTCTTTTCCATTGTGGCTGTGCTGAAGTAAGAGACGCCATCACAACCAATGTTGAATTACCAGCCAGCGTTTCAATACTGCTGGTTTACATATTGTTTGTATATTTTCTATACTGCCTTCCCAATTGTGCAACTGGTTGATATTCAGGTTCTATATGCTGGAATCAAAATAGACACACACTTGTAAAATCTTGTGTCTTTTGAGAGAGTTAGTCTTTCCACAACAGCAGAATTTTCTTTGCTCATAGTGACAAGTGTCTCTCCAGAGAGCCCTCTCCCAAGAGCAGTTCACCCTAGGGCTACATTACTACATGTTACATGTTTTTGTATTGGCTACTTTCTGCACCTGCTTTGAATCCTCAATCCATTTCTCCATTCAATAATCCCTAGTACTGGCACCTACATCTAGGTCCCAGTGTCTGGTATGCATGTAGCTCAGTTGTTTGTAGGATCCTGCTGTGCCTTGTGTCTTTGGAAGTGGCTCTTACTGTTTCCTGGGTTTGGCAAGTCTCTTGCTCTAAGAAATGGGACTTGGTGACTTCTTACATGCGTGTGAATGTACGGCATCTGTCATGCCCATGCACTTGCATGAATGAGTTGTAACAGGTTTTCTTTATAACATGTTAGCTTCTTCAGTGGTTTATAGATTTTTTTTTTTAACAATGTAACTGCAAGATAATATGAGCTAAAGGTAATGACTGGAGACTTAGAATAGCTCAAGCAAAAGGCTAGAAAATAAGTGGTAAGCTACAACAGTAATAATAGTAAAATAAGCATTGTAAGTAAATGGCATTGGAGTTAGCAAGGGGACTAAGAGGAATTTGGCTGTCCTTAGCACCCATGATGCAGCAGGTTCTGTTCATGATACATCTGTGTAGTTGCACCAGTCTGTCTCTCTACAGACTGTATCTGCATCACATCAGCCTTTATACTAAGGAGTCTTTTAAATGCTGGGATTTACTTGTAAATCAGCACAGCAGTTCAGTGTTGCACTGGCATTCTACTGTAGCTGTGCACTGCTGCAAGCCCTAGTGAAACAGGAGCACATGAAGCACCAGATAGAGAAACAGGGTAAACTGGGGTTTAACAGGAGTTATTTGTAGGGTCTGCTAACTGAGCTGAGTGAAGGAGCCAGCACTCATTCTGAAATAAATAATATTTATATTTATGATTGCAGTTATATTTGATCTCTCCCTGAATTACATTCTTTCATTTTTAAGGTGCACTGCTACCTCAGAAATCATTGTTTGTGTATAATTTTACTCTAGATAATTAGGGTGGCGTCTAATTTGCCCTTACAGGAAGTCATTTTGGTGATTACTTGGTTTTTGTTGCTGGTTGGTTTTTTTTCCATTCACTGTGAGGGGAATTAAGGCATGGCAGATAGACCCACACTTTGTTCTGAGCTCTCTTTTTAAAGGTGCCTGATTTGAAGATGTGCTGGGTTTGTGATTATTTACTTTCTAAACATCTAAACCCCTGCACTAGCACTGCTTTTTGTTGCTTGCTGGTTGATTGTGGTTGTGTGTTAAACTTGAGGAGGGAGGAGAGAAGCTCTCTTTCTCGCAAAGGGAAATCAGATTTTAAAAGCCTTTAGAAAATGATGGCTGCTTTGCCATCTGCTTGCAGACCTTTCAGCATATTTTAATTTTTACCTTCATCAAATGCTATTGGATGTCTTCTGGTCTGCTGATACCAAAGTGTGTATTTAATAGTTTCTCACAGAAAATTAGGCAAAGAGGACTGTGGTAATTTTTTTTCTTGACCAGCCCAAGTTTTGAGGCATGCATTTCAATTGCAATAGCTGGTCACGCAGCCCATGCAGTTAAGCAATGGGTTAACTACTCCTCTCCTTGCGACAGTTCCTCAGTTGCTATAGATTAGCAGAGCTGACTTCAGCAGAACCAGATCTATTTCCAGCAGCTCAGGATATGGTCTCTTGAGCTATATTAGAATTAAACAAACTTGTTACAATTAGCAACAATTACTTTTGACAGTGAAAGGATAATAGAGGATATTGCTCATAGTTGTCTGTCTTTGATCTTAGTCCACTGAACTACTAAATGATTCTGTTTGGTATGGTGCTGCAAGCTATCAACTAGACAAAAACAATTTAGAAAAAATAGTTCTGTAATTTTCAAAGGCCTTTGCCATTATATGTTCATGCCTAAATCTCGTTGCGTGTGACTCAGAAGGCAGTAGCAGCACGAAGAGCTGCAAAGAGAAACAGCAAAAAGAGGAGAGATGAGAGGTGCACAGAGGAGGCTGAAATGGATTGCTTGATGACAAAGCTGAAGCATGATCAGTCAGAGAAATAAATCAAAGGACGGTATTGCTTATTCCATTGGATTTTCCTGTATTTGTGCAGGAGGCAGGGACATATGCTTAGGATTAAAGCTAATGTGCCTTTCAAACAAAAAATCATTCTCTGGGGTTTATGTTTTCTGTTCTTAGAACTCTTGAATTCAACATTGAAGTCATTAGCAATTATACATGAGAAGATAAATCTCCCTTCAGGTCTCCCTGGCTGGACATAAAGAATCTAGATGCAACCTTTCCCCAAATGACAGCCTGATACCACTTCTTATCTCTAGCTAGCTCAGCTCTGCTGTATAGTATTACAATAGAGTTTCTCTGTTTTCTTCTGTAATATGTTGCTAAATATACATTTAAAAAAGGCTTAGAGTAAGGTAGGTACTGAAGACCAACAAAAAACATACTAACATCATTTAGAACAAGTGTTATTTCATATTTGGCAGGTATATAGATAACTAAAACTTGGGGACTTGGGTTTTTTTTCATTTTCAGGATTACTCCATGCTGATATCTGGTTGCTTACTTCTGTGCACAGTAAGCCATAACAAATCATGCTTATTAGCAATTAATATCTGATAAGATTTCAAGATTATTTGAAAATGGAAGCCACTGGTAAGGATTTATATATTCGTATAAGTTACATTTAGAGAGTTATTCATAATATTCAGTTCTGTCTTTCTCAGAATAATACAGAAACCCAATCATGATGAACTATATGTATTTCTGTTATTATTATGACAGGTTTATCAGAACAGTGTATTTCAGACTTTTATAAATTATAACTATGACAGACAGGCTAGATAAGAAATAGTAAACATCTTCATAAGGAAAAACTGGAATAATTCTATATTGTACGTGGTAAGACACAGATCTTGTTGGAAAGTAAGACGCAGGAAGAAATTATAACAATTTCAAGGCCATAGGCAATTTTAACTGAAGATTCTACTTATTCTTCCACTTGGCAACTATTCTATTAGCTATAGCATAGGGAGATAGGGGAAATAGAAAACAGGAAGCTCTGTCACATTGCTGGGGACTTTAACGGGTGTTGCAAACAAAACCTAGCCATTTTTATTTGTCCTTTTCATTGTGCTAATGAGACTCTCTCTCTTATAAAGGGTTTCACTTGGCTATTGAGCTTTCTGCCAGTTTAGAAATTGGCTAGTTCTATATAGCTGTATTGTATGTTTTAGCACCTGTTGTTATGGTCATTACTCAGGGATAGTGACAATTGCCCTTTGGTCTTTTGTACATGTTGTTCTTTCCAGCTTCTCTATGGCTTATTGTTTTTCATGCTCTGAACCTGTCATCTCCCCAGCCTGAATAATTCTCTCGCTGTAGGACAGTTAGTGTCTCATCAGTCAAATGCTTCACTATGCCAGTGATTTATTCAAAGCCGTGGGGTTTTACAAAACTATCAAGATCACTTTCCTGAATGACATAAATGATACCATTACTAAATATAATGCAGAGGGATTTATTGCACTGTCTGCTTTATAATAAACAGCAAGTTCTGTGCATTGTATGGTATCAGATATCAGTGCTTTCAAGTCCCATTTATTTCAGTACCTGTGAGAACTCTGTCCTAGGCCAGAGGACAGAGGGAGCAGTGAGGTATGGGCTAACATGGAGCAGGACCTCTGTGAGTGGGAGGCTCCATTAGGATGGTGTGGACTTGCGACAGCTTCATTCCTGCTCCATGATCTCATGCACCAAATCAAAGGATATGTGTAAATGCTGAATAAATGTGTGTGTTGGATCCCCAGCTGCGAGACAATGCCAGGCGGGAGCCAACTGCAGGCAGTGTGAAATACTTGGCAGGTCTGAAGTCTAAATTCAGTGACACAGTGGATGTAATTGCCGCAGACTAGCATCCTGTACAATCTCTCACATTTTTCAGAAGAAGAAGATAGAATGCTATAACCACATTGTGCTTACTCTGCCAGAAGCAACATACAGCAAGAAAATGAGTTGAACACCATCAGATATTTTCAAATTCTTTACTAAGGAAAGACAGAATACAGTAATAATATTTTTTTTAAAAAGATAGAAACTGTTTTAACAAGTGATCTAAACCCAGAAAAGAATCCTTTGCTAGAAGCACAACCATGGGTTAAACTTTATGTCAGGGTGCTTTCATGAAGCTGGTCGTAGCTGTCAAGTTCAATCTGTAATTAATATGTTGTACTGAATAATGATTATATGGATGCATTGGGGGTATTCTGGTGAGTTCAGTATGCAAATGTTTTGAGTGACATAGACAGTATTATTTAAGATTTTGCCAGTGGCTGTATTCATATGGAGTTAAGCAGTTATTTATGGTCTAGCACCTCATAGCTGTCTGGTGAGCAAGGCTTTCTATAATTTCAGTGAAAACTATGTTCATTTTTTCCAAACACCAACTTTGTATTCATCTTCCTCCTCCTGTACTTTACTTTGAACTTTCCAGTGAAGAATTTCAAGCAAAAAATGATCAGAGATATAGGAAGTGACCAGTGCTTACTTCCTTTGAAATGAGAATCAAATCCACCTCTCAGTTGCAGTCAGTAGGTTTGAGTTCTGTTGACTGTGTAGCTTGAGGTCCAGCCACAAACATTTCAAACTTTCCATTATGCAGAGAGTCCAGTACAAAGCTAATTTTTTAGTTATATTACTAATCTTCCCTTACCGGAGCTATCGTTTGTGAGACCACTTTGAAAATAATCATTTTTTTTCTGTGTTGACGTATCATTCCTGAATTTATTTATTCTCTTTTTATTTGTGATAAGATAAAACACGTGTCAAGTTTTAGACAGCTCATTGTCAGTCCAAAACAGACAGAGGCAGTGCAAAAGGAGATGTCATTACCGGCAGTTTTTATTCTGAAGACATGAAAGATATGGAGTTATCGTCTAGTAAGTGCTTCTACTCTCTCTAACAAAGTTGTAGACACATAGTTGAAGAACAAATATCACATAACTTGCAGTTTGATATCCAACTTGACCAATAGAATTCTTGAAAATTATGGCCTAAACACTCTCCATTGAATGGAAAAAGTGTGAGAAACAATCAAAATGTACATCTTTTCAGTGAAATATACCCCATATGTCTATCACCTACATCTATGGGTTATAACTGATTTGACACATTTGACTGTCAGTTGGAAGAGCAGTATGTGATATGTGCTCAAGGACAAAACCTGGTTTTGGAGAGGATTATAGGTTGTCGTGCCAATGATGGCAGGGGCTGGACCCACTAACATGGGAAGCCCTTTCCACTCTCGTGTGCCAAGCACAGATTCACTGCACATTTGAAACAGAATACCTGATGATGGTTATTTGTTGCTGTAGTTGTTTTTCCTCCAGATTTCTTACCATTTTCTTTTAATCATTTCAATGTATTTTGTATGATTAGCTCCTTTGTTATCGAATTTTTTTACAAATTATGTACAAACTAGGGACTAGGCACTCCAGTTCAGTTGCCTGGACATATAGGTACTCCATATCTTTTCAGACATCCTAGAGGATCTCAGACATTCTTAGGTAGCTGCCAAATACAGTGTATGATTGGTTCTCTTTTTATAGTGCCCAGCCAGAGGCCACGGGGTGTATGGAGGAAGGCAGGACATCTCCAATGGCATTGCCAGGTGCCTGTGTGCAAGTATGCAAATCAAACCTTTGCAATGGATTTCAGTTTTCAGATTTATCTATCTACACAGAGCACAACATCCTACAGTCCTCTCCAAAAACACAATCAGCAAAACCCCTAAAGAATAGTGAACTGAAAAACAACTTAAAGATTAATTATGATCCTGCAGTATTTTTATTGTTGTTATTGTTCTCATGTCATGTTAACACCTAAATTTTCAAGACTTTCTTGGCTAGATGTGTAGATTTCTGCCTGGTGGGACTTTGAAAAACACCTAGGCAGGGTAAATATGCTGTAAGAGGGCACATCTAACTCTCACTGGTATTTCTGGAAATGAGACATTTACCCTTTTTAGGCATTTAGACAAGAGCATGTCCTGTAGTTTCTATGGGAACCTATGTGTTTTGAAAAACTGCTGTAATTATTTAATTAAGACAGTAAGGCATACCAGATTAGAAGTATTAGGGTATATGTAGAGTATATAATCATTTTTTAAAAAGAGACTGACAAACACCATGGCCCTTCTAGTTATGCATCATCTGGCAGCTTCTTCAAAAAGCACAATAGTTAAACTCTGTGTGGGAGAATGTGGGAGGCTGGAAGGCGTACATGCAGCAGTTCAGAAGGACTGGTCATGGCTTATGATTTGCCACGCAGATCTGCCAGCACAAGCAGGTTCCGGTGGCAGAATCTGACAAATGGGCAAGCAAATCTGCTGTGCTGTGGGGGGAGATAAGCAATGCTGCGATGAGACACAAAAAGGCAGTAACATCAGAATTGTGGTCAGGGAATATCACAGCCACTGTATTTTGCATATACTCAGTTGAGGAGGGAATATGTATAACAGATGGCCTGAAAACAGCAGTTTTTATTTAATCAGGATGCAGGATTATGAGGATCTAGATGACAGATTTAGTGTATAGATGCAGAAAAGCTAGATATGAGAAGTATTACAGTGGTAGGAGTAGCAACACGTGCACATGGGCTTAGAATTTAGTAGGAAAGGATTTCTGGAGGTCATAAAATCCAGCCCCTTGCTCAAAGCAGGAACAACTTTCAAGTTGCAGTGGGCAGTCTAGCTGAATTCTGTATCTTCCAGGATAGATTCCTACCCTTTCTGGGCAACCTGTTCCTGTCCTTAAGTTCCCCCACAGAGGAATTTTTTTTCCTGTATTCAATCAGAATTCCTTTTGTTGCAACCTGACCATTGTATCTTGTCCTTTCCTTGTGCAGCTCTGAGAAGAGCATGGCTTCCTTCTTTCTGTAAGCCCAGTTAGGCAATTCAAAGCAGCAACTGGATTCCCACTTAGCCTCTTCTCCAGGCTGAACAAACCCAGATACTTCTCCTTCCATGTTGTGTTTCTGGTCCCTTAAACATCCTGATGACTGTCTGCAGGACTTGGTGCAGTATGCCCGCGTCTTTCGTGTAACTGGGGTTGCCAAAAATGGACGTGAGTGTCAAATAGAGGGACCGTTCCCTTTGTCATCCAGCTGGCTATGCTGCTGCTAGTGCAGCCCAGTATGGCATTAGCATTGCTGCTACGCTGATATCCAGAGCCAGGGAACAGGGAAGCTGCAGAGAAGTGCTCTTAGTAACTCTAGTTTCTAAGAACCATTAAAAAATTTCAAATCTCATTAGGATCCTTTTATATCTATCATGATGTTGGATAACTCATTTAAACAGACAACTGAGAGCTCCTCTAGCCTGACTGAGTAGCCTAAATTGTGTAAAGGAAACTGTAACTGCAGTGCTCAGGGATAATATGTGGTTGTCCATCAGTTATTTTTATGGCTAGCAAAAACCAAAAATAACAAAGTCACTGAGGCACACAATGCAAGGACATTGTGAAATCTGAATAATAAGAGAAAAGTTATACAAGCCAAACAAAAGAAGTTCATTAATTACGGTAGGGTAATAACATTTTATCATTATGAGGCACCATAAAATGTAAACACAATCACTGTCATAAACCGGGATATCTCTGCAAGGAAAAATACATCTGTTCACATTGAGTTACCTTGTACACAAACTGTACTGCTCATTCTCAGCATTAACGCTGGGTAAGTGCCTTGTGTGCCAGACTGGATGCTTTATCACAGGAAACTCAAATGGATCAAGTGCTCATTTGTAAAAGAATAAACTCTTGATTTGTAGAACTACAGTAACACCCAGGTTTATCTTCCTTCCAATAACCATGTTGCCTGTTATGCCAATCGTAATAACATCACAGTGAAATGTATGATGAAATAAAATTGGTTTGATACTCTAGAAAACATTGCTCAGTGATACATTTACATTTTATGTATAGATTATTAAACATTTGTTCATACAGTACCTCCTACAGGATTGCTGGGTAATTTGGGAGAGTCAGGGTTCATATTTTTGGATATTACTAACATGATAGCTACAGCCCTTTTATGCAAACATTTGAGGGGAAAAAAACCGGGGTGTGGTTAAGCAGCTTCTTAAATATATGGTCTATGAAATCGTATGCATTGTATGAAAATGCTGCCAAGGATGTTCTTGATCCGCTTTTCACTACATCAAATTTAAATCAATATAGACCACAACATGGTCAACCAGTTCTATTCGTAATCTGAACAGCTGGGGAAAAAGAAAAAGGATATGTACACGGAAGGAACAGCGACAGTAAAGTTATTTGAACAAGGAATGTTCTGGGTGAGACTTCTATGGCAACTTTCATTTCCACAGTTGTGTGCTGAGAGTCTGACCAGAGGAGCCTCCAGTCCACCTTGCTGCTGTGCTGTGGGTCTGGCCAAAACCTACCATGTTGCTGAAACTGCTGAGACTTATTCTGGCCATTTGCTGATTCATCTGAGAGAGGTTCCACTGAGTTTGTTTGTTTTGTTGCAATCCATGCCTGACCATCTGTCCCATCATTCCACCTTGAGGTCCAATGGCATTTTGAGAAAGTCTCATCAAACCAGTTTCTGTAGTACCATTAAATCCATTGGGCTTTCCCATTCCTACCACCACACTTAATGCTCTGTCCCATGACTGGCACTGATTGTCCCATCATGCTTCCCTCATCCCAGTTGCTGCAGGTACAGGAACTCACATGGTTGGAAAGCCTTGAAAATGAGTTGGTGGTTGTCTGGTAAATGGCATAGAAGTCATGAACATACTTGGAGTATTTTGCTGCTGCATGGATCCTGTGCCATACAGTGATAAGATGAAGTCTTTGGAGACTTGTTTCTTTGCTGACTCTTTGGATTTTGTTGTTTTCTCAGTGAACAAATCAAGATCCCCAGATGCTACAGACAAGGTGGCAGCTGCTGGTTTAGTGGAAGTGCTCTAAGCAGGAGGTACAGCAGCTGCTGGTAAGGGATTAGAGATCATTGGCCTGAAGATATCCAGGTCATCATTCAGCCCTGTGACAGCAGCAGTGCCATTTGTAACAGATGCTTTAGCTGGACCATCAAGTCCTAAAAGGTCACTAGTGGGTTCTGATGACTTTTTGGGACTTGCTTTAGCTTCTGATTGCTGATCCTCTTTCTTCTATGGCTTTTCGGCTGCTAATATTTTTGATGTTTTTTCTGATTCTCTCTTTTTATCTTCTTTTTTTCTTTTTCCTTATTGAAGGCATTAAGTGCAATTCTAGCATAATACTTCTTCTTTTTGGACTTGTCCCTGATAAAAAATTCCATGGATTAATCTGTTTGAAATCTTCAGAAGTCCTCTGGTAGATTAGCTTCATAGAGGAGTCTTGCTTCCTGCATGCACCATATTTGCTCTGGTGTCTATTGGTCCAAGATGATAGACTTGACCCTTGGTATATGGACTCCAAGATTTTTATGTATTCCAGCACATCTGATGCAAATAAAAACACCTGTGTTCCAAGATGCCCATTTTGGACCCTTGGCTTGACAGTCTGCACAGCGTTCGTTGTCCTCTTCCTGCATCAGCTTGGCCAGGATGACCTGGTGCTGCTCATTCTGCTTCTGCGTCTGCTCCCAGCAGGAGCAGGTGGCCATGGCAGTGGGCAGCTCTCTGAAGATAAGCAGCAGTGGTTGGGCTGGAACTGGGCAGGGGCAGGCTTAGAACTGCTTGAGGCGCAGCCACAGGAACTGGCTGCTGCGCCAAAATGGCAATGCCCACACCATTGCAACCAACTGGGGAATAAGTCAGGCCAACCAGAGCAGCAACAGATTTTCCTTAGCCACCTCCCACTATGTGAACTGGAAGATCAACCACCTCAAGTGTATGTATACCAATGCATACAGCCTGGGGAACAAACAGGAGGAACTGGAGCTCTGTGCCCAGTCAGAAAGTTATGATATCATAAAAATAATTTAAACATGATGGAACAACTCACATGGCTGGAGGATCATGATGGATGGCTACAGGCTGTTTCATAAAGACAGAGAGGGAAGAAGAGACAGAGGGAGTCATGCTTTATGTTAAAGAGAACCTTGAATGTATAGAAGTCAACTATAGTGATTGTGGAAGCCCCATGGAATGCCTCTGAGTCAAGATCAGAGGGGTCATCTCCAAGGGGGATCTTACAGTAGGAATCTGCTACCGACCTCCAAACCAAGACAACAAGGCCAACGAAGGATCCAATTTGGATCACTTAGTCAACCTTTAAGTCAACAGAACCTGGTTCTTATGGGTGACTTTAACTACTCAGACATTTGTTGGAATGTCATCCACCAAGTTCCTGGAATGCACAGAGGACTGCTTCCTTGTGCAAATGTTAGATGTGCCAGCCAGGAATGAGGCACTGTGGGACTTGCTACTTGCAAACCATGAGCTTTGTAATATCTTGGTTAGTGATAGCCTTGGCTGCAGTGACCAGAATATTGTGGTCTATTGAGCACGCTGAAGGTTAGTACTAAGACAAAGGTTTCAGATTTCAGTAGAGCAAACTTCAGCTTGCTCAGAGATCAGTTGGGAGGGATTCCATGGGAAGCTCCCATGGAGGACAAAGGAGCTAATGAGCGCTGGGAGTTTTTCAAGAACACTCTCCTGGAAGCACAAAAACAGTTCATCTCCTTTAAAGGTAAAGGAAGTAGGGGGAGGAAGAGACCCCTTTGGCTTAACTGTGAGCTTCTCAGTCTGCTCAAAACCAGAGATGGAAGAGTGAATGAATACCTGTTGAGAACTACAAGGGCATTGCCAGGGTGTGCAGTGATGCAGCTAGAAAGCAAAAGCTCGGCTTGAATTGAAATTGGCCAAAGATGTCAAAAGCTACAAGAAACGGTTCTTCAGGTATGTAGAAGTAGAAACACAAGGAAAATATTGGCCTGCTGTTAAACTGGACAGGTGAATCAGTCACCAACAACACTGAAAAGGCATAAATTCTCAACACTTTCTTTGTCTCTGTCTTTACTAGCACCATTGGGCCCCAGGCCTTAAGAACAAAAATCCAGGTTGATGCAAACACAGACCCACCATCAGTGAAGGAAGAATTGTTATGTGACCTATTACAGGAGCTTGACCCCTATAAATTGATGGGCCCAGATGTTGTCCCCCTGACAGTGTTAGCAGAGCTGGCTGATGTAATTGTGAGGCTGCTCTCCATAATCGTTGAGAAGTCGTAGAGATTGGGGGACTGGAAGAAGGCTAATGTCACCCCCAGATACAAGAAGGGCTTAAAACATGATCCAGAAAATTATAGGCCCACCAGTCTTTCTTCAGTCCCTGAGAAAGTTGTGGAATCAATCCTCCTGGGGCTATCAGAAATGAAGTTAGGCATGTGATTGGGAAAAGCCAGCACAGATTCACCACGGGCAAATTGTACTTGGTAAATATGATTGCCTCCCATGACAAAGTAACTTGATTGGTTGATGCAGGACAAGTGGTGGACATTATGTGCCTGAATTTCTCCAAGGTTTTTGATACAGTTCCCCACAGCCTTCTCCTAGAGAAACTAATGCATTTTGGCCTAGACCAGAGATCCCTGCAGAGGGTGGTGGTAAATAGCACCTTTTCAAACTGGCAACCTGTCACAAATGGTGTCCCCCAGGGATCCATATTGGGTCCAACACTCTAATACTTCATAAGTGATCTGGATGGTGGGATCAAGTGTACCCTGATGAAGTTTGCTGATGATATCAAATTGAGTGGCAAAGTAGACACTTCAGAAGGGAGAGCCACCCTGCAAGAAGACCTGGACAGGCTGGAAGAGTGGGCTAACAAGAACCTGATGAAGTTCAACAAAGACAAGTGTAAGGTCTTGCATGTGGGAAAACATAATCCAGGAGTGCAGCACAGGCTGGGATTTACCCGGCTGGGGAGCAGCACTGTGGAAAGGGACCTGGGGTCCTGGTGGACAACAAGCTCAATATGAGCAAGCAGTGTGCTGCTGCAGCAAAGAAAGCCAACAGGATGCTGGGTCGCATCAACAAAGGTATCACCAGCAGAGATAAAGAAGTCATTATCCCACTCTACTCAGCACTTGTCAGGCCACACCTGGAATACTGTGTTCAGTTTTGGTCCCTGCTATACAAAACAGATGTGGACAGGCTGGAGAGGGTCCAGAGAAGGGCCACAAAGATGATCAAAGGACTGGGAAGCTGCCATATGAGGAAAGGCTGACAGAACTGTGTTTGTTCAGCCCTGAGGAAAGAAGACTCAGGGGAGAGCTTATCATCATGTTCTAGTATTTAAAACAAAGAAGATGGAGCCTCCCTTTTTACAAGGAGTCACATGGAAAAGACAAGAGGCAATGGGTACAAGTTACTCCTGGGAAGATTCTGATTAGACACAGGAGGAAAATGTTTCACAACAACAGTCAGCCATTGGAATAATCTCCCCATGGAAGTGATGGAGTCCCTAATATCGAACACTTAACATTTGGATGGACAGGGAGCTGGGTCATCTTATCTAGACTGTGCTTTTCCCAAGAAAGGCTGGACCAGATGATCCTTGAGGTCCCTTCCAAACTGATATTCTATGATTCCATGATGATTCTATTAATTTAAAATACAGTGCGTAAATAAAAATCTGTATGTATTTTAAATCCAGTTTATCTGAAGTCTACTGTATGAAAATTCAGTAGGTCCATCATGACTAGAAAGAAACAAATACTTTATATTTATAAAGTTCTCTGTGTAGTTGTATAACTGAAATCTCTAAGTGAATATTATGACTGAAGTTTGCTCTTTGTAACTCACAGAATATGCATGTAAAATACGTGAGTAGCGCAGTATAATGGTGATGGTTTTGACAGGATGCAGGCAAGAATCATATATATTATGCTTGTTTTTCATTTACAGTGCTATCATGAAATTGGTGAATGTTTCTTGAAAGATTTTAAGGACCCTCAGTTTCCACTGTAGGACTTTGTCTTTAATTTCAATATATATTTTGAAGGAGTATGTGAGCTCTTAAGATTCTTAATATATTGTAATAAACATGCCTTAAAGTATTATTCTTTTTCAACACAAAACAGATGGTAGAGATCCATGATGTACACAGAGAACATAATCTAAAGCAGCCTTGATCTGTGTCTGTAGTCCTGCCACAATTTATTTTCTTTAGTAGGTCAATTCCATTGCAGATGGAAATCACAAGGCAGAAGCTAGAGATACGTGAAAATCTTCATTTCCACTTCTAAATTCTGATCAATAACACTTGGCAAAGTCCTTCATGTTCCCTTTTAACAAAGACCATGGAGGATATGTCTTGCGCTTTGCATCAGATTAATTTTAGGCTCTATCGTGATTTCCTCTTTACTTTAGTATTTACGATCTGCAACAGCAAAAGTTGCTATGCTGTTAGAGGACAATCTTCTGATGCTATATATCAAGTACTCTAGTACAAACTCTGGAAGTATATGGCTCTGATTTTTTTCGGTTGTTTCAGTTCTGATTAATGCTAGCATGAAATCAGAATCAGACCAGCAGAATTATGGTGGATTTGAGTTCACGTATGTATTTATTTAGATTCCAGTGACTCTACTTTCAATGTTAGGTGATATACAGAGATAAAAAAACTCGCAAAATTTAATCAGATATAAAACACATTAATGAAATAAAACTGCATTTGCAGGATTTAAATAAACCATCAGTAAAAGCGGTATGATGGAATTTAAGTCTTAACAGAGCAGAGCTATGAAAACTGACAGCCCTTCTCAGCTCATTTCAGGGTCTGCATGGTGGCACATCTCCCAGCTCTCCCTCCTTGCAGCCTCACTGTCAGTAATGCCATAGAGTTAAAGCAACAGAGATGAACGTAAGTGTTCAGGTGTAAAAAAATGTGATAAAACTGCATACTTCTTAAAAGGGCTAAAATACCTGTTCTCTGGTGAGCACAACTGAGCATTAGAAGCCAGTGGCTAATGGCAAAGAGCACACTTCTATGTTCACATTAGCAAGTAATCTGGTGCAGTAAAAGGAACACTTAATGAAGTAACTAATACTGAGGCCTGTACATCTACATTATGTGCAGTTCAGGGTTTTACTTGGGAGCAGTTTTAATTCAGCTCCCTGAAACACCACAATCATCATCATCACGTATGTGGTCTGAAGCTATCTGAGGCTGTGTTTAAGTTAGGAAGTAGTGTGCTGTGAGAAAAGCAGGCTTGCAGAGTGATGTGAGTGATGCTAAGGACCACATTATATGTGTTTCAGAGAGTTTACTTCAAATTAGATCTCATCTGGTCTTACGTACTGAGTGCCCATCAGTAGCTGCAGAGCATTAGGAAAAACTCTTGCAGTACATTTTCCTGTTTAGTTTCACCTACAAGGAGTCTAGTTTAGGCTTTCTGAGACCCCTCTGCAGTATGAATCAAAGAGTAAGTTGGACAGCCAGGAGATCTGTTTCAAATACACATTTGTGATCTGAACTGACTAGCAGTAATGTAGACGTACCCTGAAGCAGCGAGCACTGTTAGAGGCTCATGTCCCCAGTTGGGACTGAAGTGCAATTGGTGGCCATATGGAGCACAGCCATCAGGTTAGATATCTCTGAAAGAAAACTCCAGATAAACACTGTTCTGCAGACTGCGCCAGTCTGCAGTAAATGAGGACTGTCGGAATTTGCATTGCCTCAAAACACCACCCTAACATAGATGCAGTTGTAGCTTTGATTTTGTGGCAGAACATTCAGTTCTTCTCTGCATCTGAAATGGAGCTGAAGCAGGTCAAGCCTCTGTGCTGGGACTTGGGAGGCAAAGATGAGAATTAGAAGAATTTCTGGAAACGGGTTTGAAAACTAATCTGTGTGCAGACGTGACAAGCTAGTATCCTTACAGAGCCCTAGGCATTTCATGGGGTCAGACACCAAGCAAATTTGTTCTCTGTAGAATACTACTGATGGAGGAACTTCCTTGGACTCCTGAGCCAGTGTTCCTTCCTGCAGCCTGGAAGATCAGGGGCAGTGGCCCCTGGAAGGGTGGCAGTGCTTCATTCCAGAGTTTTGGCACTGGTTTGGGTATTCCTTTTTTTTCATTGGTTGGTTGTTTTTGTTGTTTTGGTTTTGTTGGGATTTTTTAACTACACAGTTACTGTTAGGTAAGGAGTCATTTTCAAAAATCTTCAGCAGCTCACGAGAGAAGGTCACAGATGTCTAATGACCAACATGGAATCGTAGAATGTTTTGAGGTTGGAAGGGACATTTAAAGGTCATCTAGTCCAACCTCCCTGGGTTTGTGTTTAAGAAAGGCTATTATAGCTGTCATTGAGAAGAAAAAAGACTTTCATTACAAATGCTTTTTCTTAGATACCCTTATAAAGTCTTATTATAAACTAAACTCACTTTGGCTATTTTTCAAATATTCATCTATCATTCTTTACACAGTATAGTTTGTTCCAACAAAATATAAGCAGCCCCAGGAACAATTTTAAGTAAATAAAAGGAGTATTCACCTCACAGGCAAAATAAATACTTTTTCTGTATCTAGACCAAATATTAAAATTTAACGCATTATACCTTTTAGTTGAGGAATGCCATAGGTGAATTGGAATGCATTCATGTTCTAGGCCTTCTAAGAGACATCAGGACTATCCAATAGAAAACCATGTATAATTCTAGAAAGTAATGGGCAGAGACAACCATTGTGGTGTCAGTAAGATTAGAAAGTCTTCTAAATTTTATCTAATTGCATTTTCTTGAATTTCAGGCTATTTTTGAATCTTTAGACGTCAAGTACTGCTAATAAAATCCTTCCTCATATCATATTCCCAGTGATTCCACTGAACCTGATCCAGACAAACATATAGTTTATCTAGGTTTGAAAAATTCTGAAGGCTAATTCTATACTGAGTTAGCAGTTGTGAAGAACTATTTTTAAAATGCACTGATTTTTTTTTTTATCCATGCTGCTATTTAGAAACTCTTTATTTTACAAACCTGCGCGAGAGAATTTAAGAAAGGTTTTTAGCAATGAAAATGTTGCAGCTCAAACAAGATTTTTGGAATAATTGATGCTACCTCTTGAAGCATTTTGTTTAGTTTTATATGAATCTGCACTTCTGCCCTAATATTTGCTATATAAGGGTCCTGTTTTCTTATTTCGTAGTGTAGATCTGCTCCATTAAACCAAAGCCATGTGACCTCATTCACTCTGTTAGAAATGGAGTAAATAATTTGTGTACAGGTATTACGTGGAGACAAAAGTATGCAGAGAAATGCTAAAGCCAGAAACTAAAGTTGCTTCTAAACCATAATTTTATAGAGACCTGATTTGCTCAAATACAGCACTTTATAAAATGTGTTTTATAGAGATCCTGATGTTTTCCCTGTGGAAATTAATGGCAACATGCCTGTTGATTTACAGAAATTCCAGATTAGATCTAAGTCCTAAGGTAATTATAAGAAAAACGTGTAGGCTTAAAGTAAAACAAAGGATATTCTAATCTGTTGATTGATTACACTGCGGCAAGTGTTTAACCAGCTCACTTATTAATGGCTGTCAGCTAATAAACACCACTCTAATTAGTTTAATCAAATACCTTATTCAGGGTGGTGATAGCTAAAATTGTAAATATGCTGTGCAAGGTGTGTATGCTAGAGCTTTCCTGCACACCCAGAGCATGAATGAGGTCAGGCCAAACATATCTCCGAAGTATGAGTTATTTGCTTTGTTGCTAACAACCCCCATCCTCTCAGAGAGTTAAACCTTGCACAATTTATTTATGAACTTGCCCATTAACTTCTTAAAGGAAAAAACATCCTATGTCTGTATAACGTAAAGACTGGTCTCTTTGGAGAGGCAAGACATATACTTCATGTATTGTGAGTGCTGAGGAACGATCAGCTTCTGTACTTATTACAATGGAAGCGGTGATTATGTGCATACAAAGCAGTACACTGTGAGTAGGTAGGTAGGGCAGATATTTGCAAGAGGTCTACAGGAGTGATATGAGTGCATGTGCTGCAGATGCTGGCCTAATGGTGCAGGAAGCAAGGAAGGAGGGATAATCTGCACTTAGAACAGTGTGACAGAGACAAAGAGATCAACGTTTGGGATCCCCAGCATAGGATGAATTTCAGAAGCTTTTATCTTTGATGAAATGTTGCTTTAATTGTTTCTTTGAAATGTATCTCATTTCTGATGGCTGTTTGTGTGAAGAAGGAACAATGTTCAGCGCTTAATGCATTGGATGGGGAGATCTGGGATTTATCTGTCTCTGATTCCCCGTGTGACCTCCAGCTAATCGTTTCCTCTCCCTGTCTCAGTTTCCTTATCTGTAAAGTGGAGTTAATAATCCTTTCTATCTCCCAGTATGTAGTGAAGTTAGACAATTCAATTAATAGTTGTAAAACTAATTTAGCTTCTGGGTCAGAAAGTGATAAAAAGGAATTATTCATAAATGTGGTAAGCTATCACTGTCCAAATCTGAAGAACAAATGTTCTGCTTCGTATTTTTCCTAGCTTCTGTTAACTTACTTGCAGCAGCATTTCTCTTTCTTTTTGCCCACCATACTTGTATTAATATAAGCACTATCCTTTCATATGGAATGTTTTATTAGCTAACTGCTAATATCAAACAAAATTACAGGTGCAGGCCATATTCTCCCTTGGTAGAACACCACTGATTGTAAGTCTGAAGTTGAAACCCACTGAGCTATTGCGTGGATTTGGCCTAGTCTTTAGTGTGGTTTTATTTATTTTTTGAAGCCAAATAAAATATTGTCTGACCGCAAACAGTGTTTCATACTATTAGTAATTTAATATATTTTTATTTTCCATTGTAATAAACATCCTAAAGACTGCCAGAGTGATTAACTTCAACAAGTCATACACAGTTTAAAGCTTTCGGTTTACTCGCTAGCTGTACAGGCTTCTGTAGAAGCAGACAAAAATCCACTGTGTCATTAAATTACTGCTTCTCCACATGCAATTGTGTGTTTGTGAGGAGGGCTAAAAGCAAGTACAGTATTCTGTTAGCTGTACGGCTTTGACTCACAGGTTGCAATAAACAGTAATGCTAGGTATACTTGTGGAAAGAGACTTTGCTTGAAATGATAAGGCTTTACAAAGATTAACTGAGCTATTGCAGGGATGTAAGGCATGAGAATATGTTAGAAAAAACTCTTCAGAAAGATGGGAGAATAGAGTTGCAAAATTTGTGATGAAAACCATTATTGAAACTTCTTGCCCCCTAGAAAATGTATCTATTACTAGCTGCGATATTTTTTTCAGGATGAATATATTATGCTGCTTCGTGACATCAACACAGACACCAGCATACACTGTCTGTGTCTACATTCTCATAAATGGTCTCAAAAGCCCTAATGGTCTAAACTGCGAGTACATTAAGTGTTTCCTGATGCAGAGTTTGGTACAGTGATGAGGGCTGTTGGATCTGCTGAAGCTCCTTGGTTTCAAGGCTGATTTCATATTAGTCGCAGCCTCAGCAGGTGATGCTTTGCAGGCACGCAGAGTTAGGTGCAGCCTCCCAGCCATGAAACATCAACTGAAGTGGCTGGGGTGCAAAACTGCTAGGATCAGATCTAAGACTCAAGTGTGCCTCCTACATCACAAGCTGAATGATGGGGCTTGGTGCAGGAGCCTTAAGTCCCCAGCGAAAGGGACTTGTATCATTCCTGAGCTTTGAGTGACTAAAGCAGAAAGAAAAGAGATCACAGGGGGTGTCGGGAGGAAGTCAAGCTTTTGTGTGTATCCAGCACTTACAGTGTCAAGAGAAGGAAGCGATCTGCATTCCTAGTATGGTGGTACAACATTGGTTCTGCCTGTAGCAAACAGGTATACAACATTTCAAATACCTAGTGTGATGAGAACAGAGATAGCTAATTCATTGTGCTGCAAGTGTCATAGGTCAGCAGATGATTGTGAGGCAGAGCAAAGAGGAGCACAGTTACCAGGGTCAGCTGACACTTTCCATTACAGAATTTTTTCCCCCGGTTACTTGTAGCTTTGCGCATCTCCAATAATTTGGGCTGAAATTGCCCATCTTGCATGGAAAAAAGGATGCAGCCAGTAATTTTTTCCTTCTTGTAAGACTTGTAAATTCTTATAAAATCACATATTGCTCATGCTCAGTAGAGAAATCAGCGTTTTGAAACTAAAACATGTGAAGGTTCTACCTTCCATAGCACGTTCAAGTCTCTGACAGCTCCCAAGATTGCCAAGTCTTCACAAGAGCTACCTCCACAACATATTTGAGCATCTTCTTTCCAACCTGAGGACACAGGGACAAACCTGAGCATTCTTTATGATGACTTAGACTTTGAAAGAGGTGAGGCTGAGCTTGAAGCTGATCCTGTCCTATGTGAAATGCATTGATGCTCAGTCAATAACAAGACACATGGAGTTCTAGGCTGAGAAGTACTGAGAGATGTATTTTACTGAGAAACTTGTATTTTGACTGCAAGCTTGCCCTGTGCTTTTATGGTTTCCCAGGCATCTATCCTATCAGTGGACAAACATAATGAGCCAGAAAAGCACAGTGGAATAGGAAAGTATGGACAAAAACCCCCAACGGGCAAATAGGAGACTGTCGGTCTGAACCAATGACATGGGGATGTACTGGGGTAAGAATCTCAGAAGCTTGTAGAGCAATGACTAGAAGAGACTATGAGATGGTGGTGGGCAATAAGAAGTGGAAAAGAGAACTAGGTAAGAACAGACTGAAGGGTCAGCAGAAAAGAGTTCAGGCCTGGGAACAATAGGAAAAAGCTGTTCCAATTAAATGACTCTTCATTTCCAGAGACTGGAAAAGAATATAAGATTGGGGAGGAGTGGCTGGAAAGCTGCCTGGCAGAGAAGAACCTGGGGGTGTTGGTTGACAGCCGCCTGAACATGAGCCAACAGTGTGCTCAGGTGGCCAAGAGGGCCTGTATCAGAAATGGTGTGACCAGCAGGAATACGGAGGTGATCGTGCCCCTGTACTTGGCACTGGTGAGACCACACCTTGAGTACTGTGTCCAGTTCTGGGCACCACAGTACAAGAAGGACATTGAGGTGCTGGAGTGGGTCCAGAGAAGGACAATGAAGCTGGTGAGGGGTCTGGAAAGCATGCCTTATGAAGAGCGACTGAGGGAACTGGGGCTCTTTAGTCTGGAGAAGAGGAGGCTGAGAGGAGACCTTCTTGCTCTCTACAACTACCTAAAAGGAGGTTGTAGCGAGGCTGGTGTTGGTCTCTTCTCCCAAATTACTAATGACAGAATGAGAGGAAATGGCTTCAAGTTGCATCGGGGAAGGGTTAGATTAGATATTAGGAAGAAATTCTTTACCGAGAGAGCAGTTGGGCACTGGAATGGACTGCCCAAGGCGGTGGTGGAGTCACCATCCCTGGAGGTGTTTAAAAAACAAGTAGATGTAGCACTTGAGGCTACGGTCTAGTGGCTAGAGATGTTAGGATGAAGGTTGGACTTGATGATTCTGGTGGTCCTTTCCAACCATAATGATTCTATGATTCTATGATTTTTAAGTCTTCCTTTGTCACTGCCCACAAAAATCAACAACATCCATACAAAGGTGTGTGTCCCATTCGATTCCACTCTGCTGTCAGTACATGCACAAACGAACAACTTATGACTGCAAGTTACTCCACTAACTTAAATGGCAGGTGTCTTTTGAGTAGATCTAAACTTAATCACCTTCTGCTGGTCTGTTGTGAGTCTCAATAAGAAACTGATAAGTTTTCTATCTTTGGAGGTTACTTTTCTAAACTTGTATCATTAAAAATTTATGATAAAAATTCTCTGTAATTTAAATTGCTGATCTTTCAAAGCCAGGATAAAATTTAATTTACTTTGCCCTCTTCCTCCTTTTTATATATACCTTGTGGTCAGTCTTTGATTTCATTATAATGTATTATATTTTTCATAAAAAGACTTTAATTTTTTGGTCTCAGGATGGATAGTATTCAACTAATGAGCAGCCTTTCAGTCTCTGTCTCATTCTTTTGTTCTCTTCTTCTTCTGTTGGAGCAGTTCCACCTTGTATAAGTAAAATATTCATTGGGTCAGAGTGGCTCTGTAGCCCAATTGCTACAATGTTCACCTGAGACGTGGGAGTCAGGGCTCAAGTCTCTACTTCAATGACTAATTAACTATTTATAGAAAGTGGAATGACTACAACAGGAGAGAACAAGAGACTCTTTCCTCAGTAGCCATTAAACTAGATGACAGGGCAGCCACAAGAGAGGTGTGACTCCAACACAAGAGTGCATATCTGGACTTTAGTTTCCTACATGACACCAGAGAGCTGTGACTACTAGGTTTTTGGCTTCTTGGGAGAAGGACAGGTGGTTTTGGTCAGATATTTCGTCCTTATCCAAAGTGGTTCAAATATTTGTGAAAAAAAAAATTCCTTTTTTTGACTAATAAATATTTCATGGCAAAACAGTACACTCAGAAAATTCCCACTCAGCCCTATAAATAACATTCCAGTTGTGAGGACTTCTGAGACTCTTTTCTACTCAAAGACTTCTTTCTCTCTTGGTATATCTGGCAGGTTGAGGCAGCTACTGCACCTGTGGGACAAACTTAGGTGTAAGAATAATGAAGGTGGTTACATAAAAGTAGTTGCATGTCAGTATAATCATACAAATTGGGTTGGAGGTGATCCCCTAAAAATTCTGTCCTGATACAGGGTATTCTATGGAATGACAATATGTATCAAAATACCAACTAAATTTTAAGTTTTCCAAAATACTGTGAGGTTTGGGGTTTTTTTCTTGAATAAAACACTCTAGATAACACTCTAATTGCCAGTCTAGATAGGCACATGATCACACACTGAAGTATTAAAATGAAGTGTATATTTTCAAAGCCATAAAATGAAAGCATTTGAAACACAAGTAATTAAAAACACAGCCAATATACTTCCTGTAAGGAAATTAATTTCTCTTGGTTGTAGTATTGACCTGTCCTTACTGTTCCATGCAATGGGAACCAAACGCCAGATGCCTGATGGTGTTACTGTTTCTAGGTTGCCTCATCAGAAACATTTTGCACTGTGTGGTTTTTTTAAACAGGCTGTTTGTTCTTCATAGCCTGAGTTGATGGTTTCCAGTGGCTCTATTATAGCTTATATACAGATAGGGGCTTTGGGAGGGCTTCATCTTCCCTAACTTTGGATGGCAACAGCAAGAGGCCTCTGACAAACCAAGTCATCCTAACCTCCTTTTATATTCAGCTGAGAGAAAACAGACACTTTCAGAGCACGGGTCCATCTGTCCCGCTCTAGGATGTGATGGCTGGATCTTCAGTACTTAGAGTGCTTTCACCTCAACAAGAGGAAAAACTTCTTTGCTGTGAGAGTGGCAGAGCACTGGTACAAGCTGCCCAGGGAGGTTGTGGAGTCTCCTTCTTTGGAGACTTTCAATACTGTGACCTGCCTTAGATGAACCTTCTTTGGCAGGGAGGTTGGACTAGATGATCTCTACAGGTCCCTTCCAACTCCTACCATTCTGTATTGTGAAAGGAGTCCAGGTGACTAGTTCAGATGAAGAAGACAACCCTTCTGAATTGAAAAAAGAAGGCCTCTTCTGAGATGAAAATACCCCTGTTCTTTGCAGAGAGATTCTACAGCTTTTAGAAACAATGCACTTCTAAACACAAAAGTAAAGTTTTTAGAGAATTACAATCTCCCAAAATTAAAAAAAAAAAAAAAGAAAGAAATACAGAAATAAAAAGAGCCTGGGCTAAGTGCTGAAAAGATACCAAGTTTCTTTGAACTATTAAAAGAAACTGCATTTCTTTATAAGATTATAATCTTAAGTGATGTATTTAGCTTCCAACACTTCCACAGGAAAAAACGAATATAGGTATATCTGAATAAACATATTCAAGAGCATAGATATAATGACTCGTAATGCTGATGTTTGCCATGCTATAACAGTGACATGTTTTAATTTTGAAAGTCAGGATATCCTTAAAATTATACTTGCAGAGTAAGTACTACATGAATTCATAACAATAACAGAAAACATAAATGAAATTATATATTTCAGCATATGAAATATGAAGTATGATATGCTTTGCTGAGCATTTATGTTCCATGTCCAGCAAAAGGTAATAATGCAGAATAATTGGCATCATTTTTATAATAAAATGGTAATCTCTGACACTGCATTGAAAATTCCTGGAGTGAGAGCTTAAGTAATTGGTTTGACAATACAAATTAAAAAGTTAATCTTTCCTTTTTGGTATTTTTCTTTGGTGCTATTTCGTAATAATAATCTGTCAAAATCTTTTGCATTTCAACCAATCTGTTGAAAATTGTAATTCACTGAATTCATCCAATCTCAAGAAAGCACAATTTAGTTTGTGAGCTCAGAAACCATTGAGCTTTATTATAAGCTATTAAAAAATGCCTTTAGTGTGAAGAACAAGATGGTCCCATAGTGTAAGAAGTGAATTGTGAGCTCAGGTGCACAAATTCTACAGTAATTTGATAGGAATTTTCCTTTAGAACTGTTTCTGTTGTGATATCAATTACCCAGACAAGATTTAAACAGGCCACAAATTATTTAGAATCTTCGAACTTTCATAGCAATTTGTAACATAAATGTAAGTTGAAGATGCGCTTCAGATGTTTCAGTTTGATCTCAGCTTTCATCGCTTGATTATTCAGGTTCATTAGTTAGTCAAATTACAGAAATGTCACTGAAGTCACCTTATAAATGTCAAGCTGAATGTCAGCTGACAGCTGAAATGGTGACATTACTAAAATGCTTCATCTGAGGGTACTTTTTGTAACAATAAAAATTGTTTCTGTCCACTGAGACAGCTGTGACTCAATGGTACCTAATTTTACACTTACAGAAGAACAGGAAGGATGGCTTCTGCTCTCAGGCTGCAGAGGAAACCGTTTTATGGATCTCAGTATGAAGGTCTCATGTAGAACCTTTTCAGCACTTCAAGTTGCACACTAGAAATGTTGCACACTACTTCACATGTAACTTAATATTATGTTCATGACTCTTGACGAAATGAGATCAGTATGTTTATGTTCCAAACTCAGTGCTTCTTTTTATATATTAGTACAACCCCTAATAGGGATGGGGGAGTTCATTCCACCTTAATTGCCTAATCATCTATCCCTGCTGGAATAAGCAGAGCAGCAGCACTGCACTGGACTGTTAAGTGGTGGAGGTTTTGAATCTGCTGGCACATTGGAAGGCTTTTGGACCATTGTGCAAATTATAGTATAATGCAATAGTCTTGAAGAAATAATTACACCCAGCCTCTGTAAGCTAGGAATTGCACACAAGAAACTTGGGCCTTTTAATTTGGTCACATATAATGTATGAAATGCAGTTCTTCCAAAGCTAATGGAACCAGAGGGAGCATTATGATTATGACTCCCTTAATACATTTTTTCATTTAAAAGCTGGGGTCAGACTAGAACAGAGTATGATTTAAATGCTAGAGACCAGAATACAGGATAATATGAACTGAAGGACAGTTAGCGTATGAGTAACTCCTCAGTGCCAGTGTGTGTCTAAAGATCTGCGCTGTAAGCTTCTGTTTCAAGAGCAATATGTACATTGTGGGTATGGCAGGTAATACTGAATCATTACCTGTTAATTTACAAAACCTCCAGAAAAGGTAAAACAATACTGTGTGCAGCAGGGGAGGCAGTCTTTGTGGTTGTCTTTAACATTTCTTTAAAATAAGACATGAAAAGGCTACTTTGTTTTGGTTCTGCTAAGGGAGATTCTGATTAGTTATGCACCAGTATGGTTCTCGGGCTTTTGGGTATCTTTTCTTTTGACATCTTTGTAGCCAGCGCTGTGCAGGTTCTATATTGCAAGAGGTGGAGGACCTTGCAAAAGGGATGCATTCAGGCTTCTGGAAGTGCAAAGAAGCAGCAATGTTTCAAAGAGTACAAGCAGGGCATGGAGGCAGCATGACAAACTGGCCTCTGAAACTAAAACTGTGGTATTATCATGGCATGCCTGATATATGCAAGATGCCAGTAATCCCAAAAGGCAGCTGAAATTTCCATGCAGTAAGAACATTTTTATGATAGGTGATTCTCAAAATCAGTGACATTTCAGTGAAATATGTCTACCTTTCAATTCCTAAGACAGAAGAGGAGAAGAAACAGAACTCTGCACTTCAAAGGAGGGGCAGTCACAAGCAAATTTCAGGTTCTTTCATTTCATTCTCACAGATGCTGAGCAATTCATCCATAACTTTAATCATAGTATAATGGAGAGATCAGGAGATAGAGAAATACAGTGTTCCTAGAGAAACAGGGACTTAAAATGTTCATTGACGCCCTTTGTATATCCAGTGGTGAACAGAAAACCTCCAAGTTGAATATAAGTTTACTGAAAGGGAACCCACTCCCAAAGATGGCACGTTAGAAGCATGGTGCTGATGTGTTGGCTTCTGGCTGCTACTGTCAAAAGACACCTCAGACCATTCCTAAGGCTGTGATTCCCAGATAAAGCAGTGCTGCCTCCTCTCGTCTCCTCTCGTCTCCTCTCGTCTCCTCTCGTCTCCTCTCGTCTCCTCTCGTCTCCTCTCGTCTCCTCTCCTCTCCTCTCCTCTCCTCTCCTCTCCTCTCCTCTCCTCTCCTCTCCGCGCCTCACCTCGCAATTGGCCCTGTAGGTACAATTAGCCCTGCTACTGGCTGAGCAGAAATCAAGCCCAAGGGGCTGACCTTGCAAAAAGACATCCCTCCTAGTAAGTCATGTAAGTGTTGCTGTTGGCATCCACAGCTGTGGATGAAGTGAGCCTCCACAACAACGAAGGGGAGTGAATCAGAGAGGTTGCTTTTTAAACTGTATTTAAAGGTTGTGTGCCGTCCAGAAAGAGACATGCAAAATGGATTGCATGATTCTAGCCTGAAAGGAGAAGACTTGACAGTTTTTAACAAAGTGATGGCAATAAGTCATAGATTATAAACTGTTGTAGATCATTGTATTGAACAGTCATCCGTCATACCTGAGATGACTTGTCTGAAATTCAGAGATCTCTAAAAAATAACAATTTGAATCACGTAAATCATCTCATAAACTAGATGACTTTTTAGAAAGTAACTAAAAAGATTGAGGATTAGTAAGCCTAATTGCTGTGGATCATATCTGCAAGGCTATTGACAATGTGGAGAAGCTTGAACTTAAGCCTTGAAAAGTCAACAGGCCAGGCTTTTTTGTATATGAAAAATAGAGTCCTTCACTGAGGAAAGAGAGCCATGGTAGAGCAATGACTATGGCCAGACCATACCATGTGCCAGGATGAAGGTCTTCCTGGCAGAAAGAACTTAACGCCTCTTGGCAGGAGGCAAACATGGAGAGAGTGAGCACATGATACCAGACAAGCCCATATTGTCACAGTGGCACAGTTGGCAAAGACTTGTGCCCTGTTTGCCAGAAGATACTGATTCATGTTCCTGACTGCCATTAACTTGTACGGCAAATTTATTCTAACCTCTCAATGTCTGTTTTCCCCATCTGCTGAAAATCAGTTGATTAACAAGTCAACTATAAATTGTTCTGTGTTCTAAAAAGCTAATCTGATATATAAATGTCAAATAATAATACTAACTTCCTTTGAGATACTTTCTAAAACTTTTCCTAAAGTAACAACAGGTTCTGCCAAGCAAAGGATGCGTGTGTCCCAACAGCTAAAACTGAGGTTTCTCTCAGCAGAACAAGGCCCAGCAGGCCAAAATGTCCATTTTGGAAAGGGCCAAAATATTGGAAATTTCTCCCTGTCAGGAAGCTAAGAATGACCAAAATAGTCGTTTCTAGCTTTAGAGGTTCGGTTTCATTTCAGACATTAAGGCTACCTGCAGCTTGCTCGCTCTTTTCCCTCTTGCCACTGCAGCTGTTTCCCATGTTGTCTGCTGTGCCCTAAGGTCTGGCTGTACCTGACTCCATACTGGTTCCAGTGCTCCCTTCATTTGGGCTATGGCCTTTCCTTTAAACCATTGATTTTCATTTCCGAGGCAGATATGTTTTTACCAAGGCCAGTGTAAGTAGATCCCAAGTCACCAGTCTCATGGTTCTTTGGGCAAATTTCTCCTCAACTAGAGTTGTTCTCTTGAGCAAAAATCAAAGGACCAGTCCTCAGGTGTCATTATTCACATTTTCTTCTCTCTACAAGCCAGCCTGAAGTAATTTTACCGTAGAATAGCTATTTTTCAGGTAGTTATTTTTATCTGAATGTTTTTCAAGTGCACTTCTACTCTGGTGATAAATACATCATCGATGACACTTTCCTTCTCCTCAGTTCCCTCCTTTGTGTACATTCGGCATGATGACTCTTTACTGAAGTGGTTAAAATATTGTTACAGCACTTCACTACTTCACGGAGTGCAGAGCTAATCTTTCTGAAAAGACTTTGTGTGTGACCAGAACTCTTTATGGAGATTGAACCTGGTCAGCTGACCAGATGAAGTCTATGAGGGTATCATCTATGCTACTGAACTTTTAGTACCGAAGATGATTACAAAAAAAAAACAAAAGAAAAGAAAAATCCTCAAACTGGAGGCTGAGTTCTGAGGTTGATCATTATTTGTAAACTTGACAAATTTCACCTGGAAATCATGGAAAATGTGTACACATTTATGGACAATTTTCAGGATGATGTTTTAAAAAACAAAATTTTTCATTCCTGTGGAAATCAGATCTGAAACTCTCCAGGACAGTGGTAGAGCTTTTCGAAATGGCAGTTTTAACTGGTTCAGTTCTCAACCTTAATCCCTTATGTTCATGTTATTTTCATGGCTGTGTTTTCACCTATATCCTATGATCAACTTATATTTAATGTATCTATCCACTTTGTTACACTGTTGCCTGAAATTGTCAAAGCATAACTCTTAAAACACTTTTATGTGGGAATAATCCCAGGGCTGCAGTACAGAGAAATTACTTACTGTCTTCTATAAATTTCTAAGTGCTTTTGTAACTATTTTTTTTTCTCTTTTCAATTTTTAGTATCACTACATTAGTAATTACTGTTTAAATATTACTACTGTTATTACTTTAAAAGTGGTGTGGTAGTTGGAAGAATATTAAGAATTTAATATATAATTTCTTTGTGTACCAGCTGGGATATTCTAAAGCTAGACAGCAGGTATTGGCAGGGAACAGTGCCTTGGGGATGGTGTCTGTGATACTCCTCAAATGTAATGAAGAACTGACCAGTGTAGCTTTCTGTGCATGGAAGAGAGGGGATTGCATTTCCCGCTCCAGCTTGTTAGGGCTAACCACAGCACAGACCGTTCCTTTACCATACCCTGTGCTCTCTGATGTGTAAATACTATTTTAATCGTAGAAGCCAAATTAACATACAAAAGATTACATGTATTTTTAAATAGCTCCTCATGCAAAAGATACTCAGACTTGGCTTTTTTCCTACTTTTCCATAGAGACTGATGGAAGCAACAATATTTCAGACTTATTGAAATGCCTAGAGAAATACATTTTTCTCCTTGAGAGATTTGTTTCAAGCTAATACTACTTTCTGCCAGAAAACATGATGAAGGACAGAGCCAAGAGGAACCTGGTAACTGATAGAAAATATCCCAGTAATGGATAAGAAAGCAAATTAATAAAACACTGACGTGATAAGTCATACAAATTGTTTCTTTGCTCTGAGCAAAAGGGGAAACATGACTTGCTATCTGACAGAGTAGGTCACTTTGATAGCATACTTCATGGGACCTGCTGTCCCAGCAGAAGCTATTTGATTTCATTTTTAAGGCAATGCTTGTTTCAAAAGATCAGTCTCATTCATGCTTTCTCTGCTATTCCTTTTTAAATATCACATCCAATGCCTGAACCTCCAAAGTAATATTCTTGTCACAAAGAACATGCAGAAGAGAAAAGAAAACACCCACTGCTTCCTTCCTCCCTCCCTCTTCATGACACTATTTACTTGCCTCTTCTTCATTTCCTTTTTTGTCAGCTCTTTCCTGCAACAGTCCTCTCTGGCTGGTGTATTTGTCTATGTGTGTCTGCATAGTTGTGCAAGCAATAAATGACAAGGAGTAATATTTTATTGTGTTTTTTTTTAATGGTTTCTTCACACTCTACTTCGGTAGTCAGTGAGAAGAGCTGACCTGTTTCTCATACATAAGAATGGCTAAAACCTCTCCTTTGCAATATTCAGCAGCCAAAATAACAGAGAAAGGGACGTGCAAACATCAGGTTATCTGGTTCTGTTTACTGGAGCTTTCTCTGCTTTGGAAACAGAAAAGACCCCACAATCTGCCACAGGCTTTCTCTCCTCCCCTGCTTTGCCTGCAGGAACCTGAACAGAAACCATGTGGTCTGCAAACTGTGAGCAGGATGGAAATTGCTTCCTTCCCCATCACAAATATTTAAGCATGTCTGATTATTATTTTTGTTTTGACAATTTTCTGTGAGTAAATATTGGTTCCAAAATAAAAGTAGGCTCTGCAACAGTAAGGGTGGTGTGGGTCCAGTGTCACCAATATTCTGACTCTGTATTCAGCACAGCCTGTAGGCTTTAGAGTCCTTCTTTATCTTGGAGTAGTAGTTTAAGGCATTTCTTAAGCTTGAGCTCAAACCAAAATATAGTTGCTCAAGGAACTAAAAAGCACGCTGGAACACATGAATATTTCATTTGTAGAGAATCTTTATTCATCTTTACTTCAAAGCAAAACAAAGCCTCTTGGCTTTCTCGTGTTCTTCAGCATAGGATGGGAACTCTGCCTTAATTTCTGCAGGACTGTGCAGTACCTAACATCAAAGAGCTGCCATTTATATCAATTTGAAAACTCCTGCAGTGCTGCACTTACTCTGCAGTTTGCAAGCTTCTCAGCTGCTCTTTCTGCCTGCCTTGCAGAGGAAATGTGGTTGCAACTTGATCTGCAAATGTAGAAACAGTGACAGCATAAGAAACTTGAAGGCCAAATTAGCTGTGGTTTGTGGTATGCCTGCTTTTGCTTCCATTTTCTGCATTCTTCCATTTCTGAGGTCTAGTGGATGGCCCTGATGCTAAACCTTGACACTCTAATCCTACCCATCTTGCACATGTAAAACTGTTTATTTCAGAAGGAGCTTTGGGCATGTATCTGTTGTTTACCGGAGATTTCAGTCCTTTCCCCCTACCACTAACGATTTACTCTCTAAGCCTCCTTTAATCACAGACAAGATGCTCTCCTGGTATTAATCATTATATCTTCTTTGATTTTAAAAGAACTATGCCTTTTTATGTAAGAAAATGAACTAGCTGGGGTTGAGATGTGTTCTGTGCTTAGAAAAGGCATTCCTTTTTGCCTGCAGTAACTCGCACGGATAATTCTATACCCTGCCTTCCTCTGCATTGTGTCCATTGTACATCCACTCTCCTGGATTTTGTTCTCATGCAAAATAAATACAAACTGGATTCTTGAATGTTTGGGGAAAAAAAGAACAACAACAAACAAAACAGGTAAGAAAAGTAGTTAAAAACAATGTAGACTGCACTAATAATTATAAGCTATTATAAATCACATACCTACACTGTGTCACTTTAAATTTAAAAGCATGGCTCATATTATTTGATCATATTTTGACCACCAACAAAAAATAAGGGAAGTCCACCTTCATTCACTTGTCAAAATGTAACGGTGCTGGCCCCTAGCCCTGGCCATATCTACCTTCCAATATTGCCACTACGTATTGAATACTTTTTGCTAGTGATGTCACACAAGCAGTTTGTGTGCTCCAAACTGATCAGGATTATTCCTAGAATGACTCTTCTTTTCACTATGGGACCACTGGCTTTCTCCAAAGTTGAATTTGTAGAAATTATCATGCTTCTCTAGTGGAACTGAGAGAATCTAGAGCCTTTTAGCTCTCATAACAAACCTAGGAAATGTGCTGCTGAAGACTGATAAGAAGTTTTCTATGACATTGTATAATGATCAAGCATTGTCTGCACACTGGTTACATTGTCTGAACAACGGTAATAATCCCTACTAATTAATCTCGTACCAGGACTGTAGTTACTGACACCAGACCACATGTGCAGACAGAGCAGCATCTTATAATTCCCATGATCACCAAGAAGTGCCACCTCTGCTACTAAACCTTAACAAGGAAAAAACCTTGGGCAAAGAGGCACCTCCTCAGCTCTAAAATAGCAGCAAAATTTTGTTTAACCTACTTTTAAAAGCCAGAATAGGCAAAGCACTACAACCTCTTAGGACAGAGGATGTCATACGTGTGAAAAGGGGCTCTTATGGTGTAGCAGCTTCTAAGAACAGGAAATAACCTACCTTTGCTAGTAAAATTGTTCAGTACAAGCAGCTGCAGCCACCTCTGCGCTTGTATAGCTACTTATATTAAAATCTACACCGCTCATTTAATTAGAAAACATTAACAAAAAAGAATTGGGTAGATCAGGCCTCATACACGTGTTTTAAAACATGTACAAGAGGGAAGAGTTTTAGTAAAGAGAACTCAACTGTTACCGCTGCCTCACATACAACACTGGTGGTCTTGTGGCTCGCAGCTGCTCGACCATATCAAGGAGGATTCCAGTCACAGGTTTGCAGCACATTACCATACACTCAAAAACCTTCCTCGTTGTTCAAGTCCACAGCATTTCATGCAGTTTCTTGGAGATATCACTAGCACCTCTCTTGGTCTTATGCCTTAGCAGCTCTTACACTATTCTTCTGCTCTCATGAGAAATGAGTTTCATTTTATATTAAGTCCTTTGAGTTTTATGTAGTAAGTACAAAGTAGTTAAGATGGAGAAGTTTTCCTTAATATGATTTTTTTTCTCTCCTTTCTCATTCTGGTGTTTATCAAGCTGATTATTCCCATGTATTCTATATAAAATAACATTTTAAAAGCCTATTAGCATCAAGAAAGTTTTCTAGTAGTTAAAATAGACTTAAGGAAGTTACTTTGTCTCATTTCCATTTTCTTACAGAATATTTCTTGGAAAACATGCATTCATGTAAAGGGTTAGAGCTGGGCCAGCCACTAGACAAGTCACAGATGCTTTCTATTAACCCCTCTCCCTTCCCAAAGGGGAAGAGAAAGACAATAAGGGAGAGAGATTTATAGACCAGAAAAAAAGACTAAAACAGCTTTACTAAAAATAATCAAAATAAAATTAAATATATACAAAACCATTATTGAACCCAACACCCTGATTGCAACCATGTCACCATCAGCACTGATCTGTGGAGCAGGCACTGGGGAAGTCCCAGACTGGACTCAGCAGAAGAAAGGAACTGGATTTAGGGGCTGGATTCTGGAACTGGATTCAGGAACACATGGATCAGGATTAAAGGCAGAATGGATAGAGTCCTTCTCAGACACCAGCCACTGAAGAAGACTCAACCCTCACAATCTTTCCGCTTTATACTGAGTATGATGTATATGGGATGGAATTCCTCATTGGTCAGTTTAGGGTCCACTCCTTCCCACAGGTGCAGCCTTTTACTTTCTGCACCCCCCCAATGCCAACCAGAGTTAGCAGTGACCTTGGTCTGCACAGGAGCAAGTGTAAGCAAGAGCCTTTCTGCACACACTAGTCCTTGGCAGTAACTCTAAACATGGAGCGTTATCACTGCTAGAAGCAGACACTGTCTGCAAAGACATGCTGTTAGCTTCAGAAAGTGCAGGTAGTTAGAAGAGACTCAGCTGGAAAGTAAAATCCCTGAACAGAATTAGTTCTGTTCTAACCTGAACCAGGACAATTTGTTATGCAAATCAAACAAATTTGAGACAAAACTGTTACCTAAGGTAAAAATTTCTCTAGCAGAACCATATCACAATTTACTGACACCTAAATATCACAAGTTTAGATTAGAATACATTTCCTTAAAAGAAGAGACCTGATAGATTCTAACCCTCTAATGGCATATTAAAGTTTGATTGTCATTTCTTTATTTATTAAAATAATACTATATTACAAACAAGCCTTAAAGAAGAAACAATGCAAACTCACATCCATCTTGGAAAAGGACAAGAAGGAGAATCTGAGGAAGTACAGGCCAGTCAGCTGAACTGCACTCTCTGGGAATGTTACAGACTGAATTATCCTGCAAGCTGTTTCCAAGCGCAGGAAAGATAAGAAGGTGATCGGGAACAGCCAGCACAGAATTATCAAGGGCAAATTGTGCCTGAACAACCTGATTGGCTTCTGTGATAAGATGACTTGCCCTGGAGTGAAGGGAGGAGCACTGGGTGTTGTTTATTTTGATTCTAGCAAGGCTTTTGATATGGTCTCTTGTTATCACCTTACAGCCAAATTAGTGATGTATGGACTCTATAAGTGGGTGATAACATGGGTAGAAAATCAGCTGGACCGCTGTGCTCAAAGAGTTGTAATCAACAATATGAAGCAGGACTGGTAACTAGTTGTACAAGTGGCATTCCTCAAGGATTCATAGTGGGGATAATACTGTTCAATATCCGTATTCATGCTCTGGGTGGTGGAATGGAGTGCGCTCTCAGCAGATTTGTAGGCAGTATGACATTGGAGGGAGCAGCTGTTATGCTGGGAGGACAGGGCTGCTGTTAAAAGGGGTCTGGATATACTGGAGAAAGATCTGACAGACACTCATGAAGTTCAACAAGGGCAACAGGATCTGGGATCTTGCATCTGGGACAGAATAAATGGGATGTATTAGCAAGGGTGTAACCATGTGTTTGGGGATAGTGTTTATTGCCCTCTATTCAGCACTTGTGAGGCTGTATCTGGAGTGCTGTGTCCAGTTTGGGAGTACCCAATATAAGAAAGGCATTGATATACTGGAGCGAGCCCAGTGGAAGGCCACCAGTATGGTTATGGGGCAGCATGACATGCTATGTGAGAACAGGCTGAGAGTGGGTTGGAAGGGCTGCAGTGAGAAATGAAGGCAAAGGGAAGGTCTTACTGCTGTTTCCAAATACCTAATGGGAGAGGAGCATAAAGAAGATGAAAACAGGTTCTTCTCAGAGGTGCCCAGTGACAGGGCAAGCAGTAACAGACACAGGTTGGAGTATGGGGAATTCTTATCAGATATACAGAAAAATGTTTCCCCTTTGTAAGTGGCCAAATACTAGAACCATAGAATCATAGCATGGTTTGGGTTGGAAGGGACCTTTACAGGTATCTAATCCCCCTCTCCCCTACAATTATCAAGGACATCTTCAACTAGATCAGCTTGCTCAGAGCCCCATCCAACCTGACCTTGAATGTTTTCAGGGATGGGGCACCTACCACCTCTCCAGGCAGCCTGTTCCAACGTTTCACCACCCTCATTCTAAAAAACTTTTTCCTTATATCTAGTCTAAATCTACCCTCTTTTAGTTTAAAACCATCACCCTTTGTCCAATCACTACAGGCTCCGCTAAAAAGTCTGTCCCCATCTTTCTTAAAGCCTCCTTTAAGTACTGAAAGGCTGCAATAAGGTCTCCCTGGAGCCTTCTCTTCTCCAGGCTGAACAGCCCTGAAAAGGGGAAGGTTGCAGGATTTCCTTTTTTGGAGATTTAGGAAGTGGAATGGATGAAGTCTGGAGCAAACTTATGTGTTGTGAAATTCTGACCACATGAATTCTTTAAATATAGGTAGGGCTAGGTGTTCTAAATGTTACTTTGTTTAGATACCGTATGGATACATGTGGTTTTCACAAGGGCTGTGCTGCTAGAGCTTCAAGATTCAGTTATTGTTGTCAGTCCTCAGGGTCTTAGTATCTGGTGTTTCCTGTCCAAAATGGAGGCATCAGAAATAAAAGGATGTTTTTGCAAATTGAGCTTTGAAAATTCTATGTCTTACTTTTCCACAACTTTCACAAGACTTTTCCAGGGCTAACCTAATTGGCC
Organism: Eurystomus gularis; assembly: GCA_013400335.1. Lineage (NCBI taxonomy): Eukaryota > Metazoa > Chordata > Aves > Coraciiformes > Coraciidae > Eurystomus > Eurystomus gularis. The sequence continues at coordinate 52,124 of VZZY01004609.1, forward strand.
TTAGTGTAGCTTTTCAATGTCTTCAGAAGAAAAATGCTAGAAAGTCCTACAGCAACAATGAAAAAGTGCACAAACATAACCTTCTTTTAAACCAAAACCCTCAGTAACAGTGGCAACCATCTAAATTAGAATGGGGGGGAATGGCTGTAGTTCTCTAACAGTTCTTCAGCTATTGTAGCTCCTGAGATTAACCGCAGTGTGCAGGAAACACTAGCATGGCACATGGCAAGGAAGCTGTATTTCTGGGCTGCAAATCGAAAAGGCTGCTGAAGTGCTGTAGCAGGAAGTAAAATTCTTCTGAAATTTTACAAATAGTAAAAGTAACAACTAGAGGAAAATGGAACCTATGGTGTTTTTTTACCAAATAGGATAAGCTCTGCACCAGGCGTTTTTTATTAAATAATGTGCAATTAAAGAAATTAAATACTATTTTTTATTTCTTAATCTATGATTAAAATGTGTGTCCTTTTATGTTTTAAAGGTTATTAAAACCAGATACAGGAAGCTTAAAATCTTTTCAATAAGAAAAAGACTATAGTTTGAAAATGTAAAGTCAAGTAGGAAGTGCCGAGTGCAACTAATAGATTATTCAAAGTGACATTTATTACCTGATCTTGAGCAAAATACCTTTCAAGTTGAGAGTAAATGAGATATATATACAGAATATCCTTATTAAGCTTACATGTATTTGATACAATTCATAAAATATCACAGTTTTAATAGTGAAATCTATTATTTTTTGTCTATTTGCTAGGGAAAAAAAGGCTTATATGTTGTTTTATATATTTCCCTCTAACCCCCCAGCTGGAGCAACACTGTACAGGAACAGTTCTGCAATTTCTTAGCTGACTACACCTAATAAAACAGGAGTCTAGGTTAATGGATAGACACTAGAAAATCCCAGCTACTGTAGAAGGCTGTATACAAACAGCTCAGAAGTTTGAGCTGTAGTCACTATGAACCTAGAAAGGGTTAAAAGCCTTCACTAAAGAAAAAGGAAGAGGTTAGCCCTTAAAGACTATATAAGCTGCAAAACCTGGCAGTTGTGGCTTGTTAAACTGCTGGGAGGTGGAACTGACAGCTGTGCTGCCTGAGTGGGGAAGTCATAAAAGGGAAGGAGGGCCCCAGAGGGAGTGGGATAGTTGGGCTTTAGCTTTCCTCTGCCTGGGGAGAATTGACTTTGTCTGAACTCAAATGGACACTGCTACTGCTGGATGCTGGTCGCAGGGAGACTTTCAGGTGGCTTGTTTATGGAGAGTTGAACAAGGTGAAAAGAATCTGTCCTGGCTTCCACCGCTTTTAGGGTTATGACTAAAGGAGCTATGCCTGGCGGTACTAATTTCCCCAGCCTAGACTGGAGCGAGCTATTTTCCACCTTTAAAAAAACAAAATAAATGAAAAAAGAAAGTATCGCTTAGGTTAGATGCCTGATCTCTAATTGGGGCTGATAGTCCCTTTCAGGCCTTTGAATCCTGTAGCTCTTGATGGCACCTCTGAAAACTGTCAGGTAATGCTTTCTGCCTGTAAAAATATGTAGTCAGTAATCATCCCTACAGACAGGTTGTATTTGTTCTTCTGAATACAGAATTAAGGAGTCTGCATTTTCACTAGTTTACAAATACTGGTTTTCTATTTCTCCTTTTTTGTTTTACAAATGAAGGAAAGGCTTTGTCTTCAAAAATATTTGGTCTGGTCTTTATGTAGTTCAAATAAAATGGTTAATAATCTGACATCCTTGTATGTTTAATGCTCTTGTAGAATATAAAGTCACTTCAGATATTATTTATTTTCATCATGTCTTTAACATGTGTTCTTTAAAATAGTGTCAGTATTTTAGAACTACAGGTTAGATTTAAAGTCACTCAGCTTGGCTTGAAATGACATGTGCCCAGACCAATTTATAGAGTAATGGAACAATTTATAAGTCTGCCTTAGCTGAAATTAGTTTCTATGGCAGTTGGCCCAGGGAAATTCTGTGGGCCTTCTGTTCTTTGCAGCTGCAGAAAATAATTGTAAAGGGAAATACTACCTTCCAGTAGCTAGGCAAAGCCTCGCTTACAAACTCTGTGATGTCCTGTTCCTGAAAACTAGAGACCCTGACTCACCAGTAGAATTGCTCTTGATGACCAGTGATTCATATACTTTCTTTCATACTGGAAGGAAACAACAAATTGGAAAGTGTTACATTTAAATAATAATGCTAAACAAAACTTTGTGGCGAGCATCAAAAAAAGCAAATAGGTTTTAGAAGTGATCTTGCTAGTCATAGTTTCTCCCAGGCTTTTCTTAAAATCCAAGGTGAGAGCTCACACACTTGTTTTAATTTATGCTAACTATTCAAGTCAGTCAAGTACAGCCATTCATTAGCGCGGTCTCTCTTGGTCATTCGCTCTTCTGTCTCCCCATCCACCATTGTCCAGCTGAGAGCATCTTGCACCAGAATTGGGACAAAGCAGAAATTTTAGTACCAATGGTAGAAAAAAACTTAGGCAGGCAGGACAAAACAAAATAAATAGTTTTGCCCAAGCCTATCCTGCAAGTTGTTACAATCCCAGAGGATCTTCCTTTCTGTCTCCACTGAAGCTTCCGCATAGACTCTGTTCTATTAAGGATAGTAAACTACCTCATCAGAGGCAGAGCATGTTCTGTGCTTGCAAAAAGATTAGCTTAGTCCACTGGTGATATCACACCTATTTAATGAAGTTTCCAAGCACCATGTATTGATCCTGACTGTGCTCCCTTATTCAGCCCTTGTGGAGTGCAAAAGCTTTACATTCAGTAATCAAAAAACTGGACACACTGAAGGAATCTCAAATGCTTGTATATCAGGGGGGTGTGGATTTCTGTAAAGTCAAGTAGGAAGTGCCAGTCACAGGGTGAAATGTGCAGTAAGTCAGAGAATGAATCTCCTCTTCTATTTTTGTAAGTGTTACCAACACTGGAACCTACAGATCCTGTGTAGATTTTCAAGAGCTAGTAAGGACCCACTGCAATATCAGAAGAGATTGTATTGTCATAATTTGGCTCTTCAGTCTTTTATCAGTGCCTGGACCATCACCACAGCATCTAAGTTTGTTTGCTCACAGGTTACCTGTGAAGTGAAACAGTTTCACCAGCAATGCAGCTTGAATGCAGTTGTGGAGACACATTGCTCAAGAGATATCTCTCTGTAAGTGCTACAGGCAATACCAGGTTTGGTCTTAGCTCTGAAGTTTTTAATGCTGTCCCAGAAGGACTTTCATCTCCCAGTACTGTATACGCACCATGAATGCTGACTGCAGTGTACACTCACAGTGTCATGCTATAAAAAACTGTTAATGGACTGAAATACAACTTGCACATTACGCTAGGCTGTATGAATTAAAGCCTCCCTCGCACATGCACAAAAACATCCACAAGGTATAAAGGAACAAAGAGAAGACTTGGGCTGTGAGCTTGCTCTCTGAAGGGAGCCTGTGTCCAAGGCTCAGCCTCCAGTAAGGATTAAGGCTACAGTTAGAATTAGGGTTGAGGGAAGGACAGCCTGCTGCTGCAGCTGGAATGGGATTGCAAAGAAGCTTCAGAGAAAATACAGTGGGGTGCAGAGAGAACTTGGAAGGGGGAATGTTTTAGTGTGGGGACTGATGGGGTGTCCTGGTCTAAGGCTCACTCTGTGGTCATGGTTAGGGCTGAGAAAAAGAGAAAGCCAAGAGGAGGGCTGGGGTTACAGTTGGAGGGGGCTAGAAGAGGGACGTCAAAGTGAAGGGTGGGCTGCGAAGAGAAATTGGCTTCAAAAACTTTTTGCTGTGGGCACTGGCTGAAGGCACGTCTGAGGCTCAGCCTCTGGGCTTAAAGTCAGTGTTTGGGTTGAGAGAAAGAGCCAAGAGCTTCAGCTGCTGTGGGACTGGGAAGGAATGGATAACTGGAAGTATAGGCTGCAAGAAGAATTTGGTTACCAGAGGTTTTTGGGTTGGCCTTGTGAATTCCAGTCCAAGGCTCAACCTTTGGTTGAGTTTATTGATACAACTGTGTGGTGGATTGGCCTTGGCTGGCCACTGGGTGCCCATCAAGTCATGCCATGACTCCCCCTCCTCAAATGGACAGGGGGAGAAAAGTACCACGAAAGGCTTGTGAGTCAAGATAAGGACAGGGAGGGATCACTCAACAACTACTGTCATGGGCAAAACAGACTAAATTCAGATAAATAATTTAATTTATTACCAATCAAATCAGAACAGGATAATGAGATATAAGAACAAATCTAAAAACACCTTTCCGCCCACCCCTCCCTTCTTCCTGGGCTCAGCTTCACTCCCAGATTCTCTCCCTCCCCACCCCTGCGCAGAACAGGGGGACAGGGAATGGGAATTTGTTTGCTGCTCCTTCTTCCTCACAGTCTTCCCCTGCTCCAGCCTGGTGTCCCTCCCACAGGAGACAGTCCTCCATTAACTTCTCTAGTGTGGATCCTTCCCTTGAGCTGTAGTTCTTCACAAACTATTCCAGTGTGGGTTCCTTCCATAGGGTGCAGTCCTTCAGGAACAGAGTGCTCCAGCATGGGTCCCCCATGGGGTCACAAGTCCTGCCAGCAAACCTGCTCCAGCGTGGGCTCCTCTCTCTCTGCAGGTTCACTGGTCCTGCCAGAAGCCTGTTCCAGTGCAGGCTTCCCACCTGGTCACAGCCTCCTCTGAGCATCTACCTGCTCTAGAATGGAGTCTCCCATGGGCTGCAAGTGGATATCTGCCCCACCATTAATCTCCATAGGCTATGGGGGGACAGCCTGCCTCACCATGGTATTCACCACAGGCTGCAGGGGAATGTCTGCTCTGGCACCTGGAGCACCTCCTCCTTCTTCATTGACCTTGGTGTCTACAGAGTTGTTGGTTTTGTTGCAGATTTTTCCCCCTTTCTTAAATATATTACCCCAGAGGTGCTATCGCCATCACTGATTGGCTCAGCCTTGGCCAGCTGTCCAGAGCTGACTGGCATTGGCTCTGTTGGACATAATTTCCTCACAGAAGCCACCCCTGTAGTACCCCCACTACCAAAACCTTGCCACACAAACCCGGTACAGGCTAGGGCTAGGACTAGGGTTGAGAGAAAGAGAGAGCCTAGAGCTGCAGTGAGAATGGCATTAGAAAGGAGGTGGGGCTGCAAGGAGAACTTGACTGGGAGAATGTTTTGGTGTGGGCATGTGAGGCCTGCAGTGAATGGTTATGTTTACATCAGGGTTAGAGTTAGGGCTGGGACAAAGAGAGAGCCTAGCAATCCAGCTGGAGGGGAGTTAGAAAGGGGATTTGAAGGGGAAGTCTAAGATCAAGGAGAACTTGGCAGGGCTGCCTGGTCTGAGGCTCAGCCTATTGTTTTACCGTTACACTGTTAACTTACTGTTGCAGCTGTGGTTAAATTTGACAAGAGAGAGACCAGTGCTGCAATTCGAGTGGGCCTAGAAAGCGTGGGGTGTAGGAAGAACATGGTTGCAATAACTTTTGATTGTGGATGTTGCTTGGCAGTCCTGGTCTGAGGTTCAGCGTACAGCTAGTGTGAGCGTTAGAGTTAGCGTTTGGAGGGAAAGAGAGCCTGGAGCTCTAGTTGGAGGGAGGCTTGAATGCAGCTGCTACTGAAAGGGCTGGGCCACAAAGATAATTTTGTTGCAAAAACGTTTAGGTGGAGGCACCGGCTGAGAGGCTGGTCTAAGGCTCAACATAACTGTCAGGTTCAGGGCGAGGTTTGAGGTTATGGTTGACAGAAGGAAAGCAGCAAGAGCTGCAGCTAGCTCGGGGCTAGAAAGTGAGTGTCCCAGGGAAGTGTAGGCTGCAAGGAGAACTCGGCTGCAAGTACTTCCTGGTGTGGGCAGTGGCTGGAGGCCATGTCCAAAGGCCAGCATACGGTTTATGAGAGCATTAAGGTTAGGGCTGAGAGAAAGAGAGGGCCTGGAGCTGCAGCTGGAGTGGAGCTTGAAAAGAAAGGGCATGAGGTAGCAAAAACCTGGCAGTGAACGTTTTACTGGAGGCACTGGCTGCTGGTCCTGGTCTCAGCATCTGTGTCAGGGTTAAGGTGGTCATTCAGACAGAGCCAGCCTAGAGCTGCAGCTGGAGGGGAGTTTAAAAGGCAATGTCCCAAAGGAAAAGGTGGACTGTGAAGAGATCCTGGCTGTGAGAACATTTTAGTGTGGGCACTGGCTGGGAACCCTGGACTGTGCCTTAGCATAAGATCAGGTTTGCCGTCAGTGTTAGTGTTAGAACTAGGAGGGAGAGCCCTAGAGCTACAGCTGCAGGGAGAGCTAGAAAGGGGTTTCAAAGGCAAGGCCAGGCTACAAGAACTTGTCTGAGGAAATTTCTGCTGTGGGCACTGGCCAGAGGACCTGGTTGCAGTATCAGCCTGTGGTCAGTTTTTTTAAGTGGTAGGGTTACAGTTGAAGGAAAGAAAGAGCCTGGAGCTCCAGTTAAAGCACAGCCAGAAAGAGACTTCCCAAGAGGAGTGTAGGCAAGTTTTGTCCCTTCAAGTGGCCCCTGTGTCCAGCTGCATGTCTATAATGGATTCAGTGGAAAACCTGTGCCCACAGTGGTCCATAAAGGATAGACAGGTACTGGTGACCATCCTTTTCTTGGTGCTTAAACTTGGAGAGGACAGATCTTTGTCCCAGACCTTGTCATGAAGATACTCCAGGCCCTTGATTTATTTTAATTCTGCTGTAAAGATTATGGTCAACACCTTTTGTTCCTCTGATACAACAACTATTCTTGGTAAGGATTCATATGTGTAGGGAAGAGCTCTTTAGAATCTAGGCCAAGATGACAAGAAAACCTCCTGGAAAAAAGAACAACATCCTTCCTCAGCCTTGCCTTTCCTATAACAAACCTACTAGAATGTTTGGGTTTTCTTACCCAAACATTTATAAACCAAAATGCTTCACTGTATGGATTTACTCTGGAAAGAAGATGAAAGACATGTAAGTGACAGGCATTAGTCAGGATGATGTGTGGAGCATTGTGCGATGCTCAAATCTTATATTCTAAGCATAATGTAAGGAATAAAATGGGTCCTGAACTCTTCTGAAACTCTAACTTCAAATCTATATTTAAGCATCTAAGTGACCTGCTGTTTTTCAAAGGTGCTGACTATTCAGTTGCTTCCATTGACTGTGCTAGAAAAACAAGGGATTTTTCTGTTGTTGAATCTATCTTCAAGCACAAAAATTACAGTGTAGTCTCTTTGTAATTCCTAAGTAACTTCTTTGCTCAAAAAAAAAAAAAGAAAAAAAGAAAAAAGAAAATGAAACATAGTATCTCTGTTTTCTCCTACTTTCCATAAGACAGAAAAGGTACCATATAACAAATCCCAGTAACAGCTTCTGGGCAGGAGGGAGATCAAACACTACTGTTTGGATTCCAGCCTGATAGATAACTTTGCTATCAAGATCACAAAGGCAAAAGGGAAATGGAGAGGATGAGACATCCGAACACCTGTGTTTGGCACAACAAGTTCTTAAATTTATGAGCAGCTGTGTAAGTCTGTGTCTGGGCCCTGAGTTCATCTCGTGAACTTAGTTGCCCTGAACAGCCTCACCTGAGAGCACCCTCTGTCCAGGACCTCCATTGAAGCTCATGGAGGGCTCAGTTTAGGTCTTTGCCTGAGCTGTGTTGTAGGTGTACGTGTCTCCAGCCCTGTATTCTGGCTATACCTTGGGTCTATATTGTAGGTAGCTTGCCCGCAGCCCTGTTTCTGGCCCTGTCTCCTGTGGACCCTGTGCCTATGTTGTGTCTTCCTGGATGGACCTGGTTCATCACCTAAGTCTCTCTGGGAGCGCTGACATGTGCTGCTGCCAGCACCTGGCCCTGCCCACTGTGTGTGGACCCCGTGGGACGGGGCCCATTGCTGAGGGCACTGCCTGCACCGGGGTGAGCCTTGGCTGCTGGTTTGTCCACCCTCATGGAGCAGCCCTGCTCTTGCTTCTCCCGGAGGATCAGGTCACCTTGCTGAACGCTCAGGGATGAACAACGCACGATCTACAGCCAGCAGGTCAGTTTGTACGGTTCAGGAGCCGATGGATTACTCATTGTAAATGCACAGGAGATGTATGCTCGGCATGTGTGTATTGACCCCGAGCAGCAACCGTGGCTGTCAGTAAGTTTCCTCGTTCTACAGCGGGGCAAAGCGTGCCTTGTGGGCGACGTATCTGAGCCGGGCAGATGTGCCTTTGCAGGCTGTCCGTCACTGACCACATCCTCTGCGGCCACAGAGGAAGCAGCTAAGAAACATTTTAATTGTTTTCGCTGTGGCTATCAAAAGAGGAGCGTAGTTTATAGGGGTGCCGCGCTTCTGCAGGAGACAGGCGTTTCCACTATCTGCCCTACGCCGGCCGAAGTGAATCGCTCTGCTCACAGACGGGAGCGGGGTCAGGAGCAGTCGGCAGAGTCCCACCTCGCTCCCGGAGGCCTCTTTACGGGGAGGGGAGCTGGAAACCTGACTCAGAATGACAGAAAATGCACAAAGCGGCCACGCGCGCCATCAGCGCGGCAAAGGGCGACGGCCGGTTTTGCTTCCCAGAGGACCGGGAGCCGGGCGCGGGCGGAAGGCCGGCAGCACCTCCCACCCCGGGTGGGCACCGAGCGGGGCCTGCGCCGCTCTG